>JAMBLF010000455.1:0-274594 GCA_030578115.1 Leucoptera coffeella | reverse complement strand
CCGTCGTAAAAAGGTAATCTGACAACCTGTAAAGGTAAACTTAAAATCCAAAAGGGACTTCATCTATTAAGCGTGTAATATGTTAATACAACTCTAAAGAAGAGAATGGAACATCGTGAATAATAGAAGAACATGAAAGAGAAGGTTAATGGATGTGAGTGAAGCAAGAGAGATTTGTCACCCGTTCCAGGTGACGATCGATCATATCTAACTATCCCGTTAGGTGCGTAGAGGTGAATATATGTATGTATGCATTATTACAGAACGTATTATTCCTCAATCACCTTTTTCATACAGCCTGTACTTTCGAAGAACAGAAGTGCAATTTTTCGTATCCTTTCAGCGCCTAATTTGTTATTGCGTGGGTAAATGTGAGACTGTAGGGGTAAAGGGAGCGATTTTATTTTTTATTTATATATCACGTACTGACTAAACTTGTAGGGTAGATTGTAAACAGCTCCAAGAGCTTACTTAAATTAATCATGTAAGTAATACCTAAGAGTTTCATAGTGTAGAAAGAAAAATGAAAGACATTTACGTGATAACGTGTGATATAGTTTTATTGAAGGGGAATTAGTTAATTAAGACATAAATTTAAATAAATAGAATTCCTGGTGATAGTCACTGCTGCTCAACAGTGACACGGCTTACCACCTGTCACATTGAGTACAATCTGATCACCACCGCAATTGTTGAGATGGACATCCAAACTCCTAACTTTCCTGCAGGGATTAACAGTAGTAAAATTGTTTTTTTTAATTCCTGTTCTATTATTTATATGTGTTCTTAATTCTTTTTAATCGCTCATCCTATCATTTAAACCGCTCCCTTATCCTAGCAGAACGATTAAACTAATTGGAGTACTGTCTCGATAATACGATAATGTCTTTGTCAACATAAGTTTGACTATTCTTGGTGTTAGACTACGTAATATTACTGGAAAAGTAGTATAAGTTTTAAAAATATAAAAAGTGTAGCACAATATGACACTTACGTAATTAATTATAATAACTGTGTCCTTAATTATTGAAAAAAAAAGAAAGAAACACTTTGTTCATACTTAACACATTTACGTAAAGAAAAAAAAAACGAAATTAAAATCTTGATGCAGTGAAAAAGTGATGGTAAATTATATATTATTTACTATATTTAATACCCAAAGTATTAAGCAAGTTCGAATAAAATCGAATAGAATACTTAAATTGGAAAATAATCTAGAATAGTATAACTTTTTTTTTAAATAATCCAAATATTAGCTGTAACATAGTTTTTAAACCATGGGCAAAAACCGATAATTTCGAATCCCGAATAACAATAAGAAACAGCCTATTCTACGAAGAACCAACTTTGGTCTACTGGAAGGACTTTAGACACTTGAACCCTGGGCTCGTGGTGAAGAAGAAGAGAAGCCTCAGGGTTCGGAGTAAGCTGAAGAAGTGGTTCAGCGCCATGTTTCAAGGTCTCAGGCAGTTTCTGTATGAAGGATCTTTGCATGGAGTCAAGTAAGTTTAAAAAGGTTTGAGAACCTCTGTCATGCAATTATTTACCTGAAAGCAGATAAAAATAATGCCCGTGCTAGCTGGGACGTAAAAGTTACTAATTAGCTGCCGTTCTTCCCAGCATGTCGTAGGCGACTAAGAGACTAGAGGCATGTCATCTCTTTTCGGCGTTAGGTAACCCGTTATCATTGTTTACGTCACAAACCACTACCCACTCCGAGAAGGCTTAAAAGACATAACTGTATATGTTACAAAGGAAATTACTTCTATTTGATCAGCGATTTCCCTTCAAACCTCTGACTACCTAGGAACTAGCATTATTTTTTATTCTTCCTTTTTCTCCCATTTCATTTACCCACATCGAAAGACTACGGCCCATTGAACTTCCAGGTACATCTTCGAGCCAACCTTCAGCCGCAAAGCGAAGGCGACCTGGATCATCATCATGGCGTGTTCCCTAGCCATGTGCTCCGCGCACATCATCAGACTATTCTCCAAGTGGCACTCCTCACCTTTCGTGAACGTGATGGACTCGCTACCCCACGCCAGTGTGGGCGGTTCCCTTCCCCAGTGTAGTGGTGTGTCCTCATCTACACGTGAAGATGTCGTTCGCGAATGTCAGTGCTTTGGATCAGTGAGTTGCAAGAGACAAACGCGATCACTGCAAGAGCTGTGACGTAAAAAGAGACTTAAGGAGTTTGGGCTAAACTTGATTTAATATGCATTTCACTGACAACTCGACACTCAATAAATATGCCAGTCACTACTCCGATATGTTTATGTTAATGTTAACTTATCAGACAAAAGACAAACGCATTCACAAACAATTAACCCTTGCCGGATAGTCAGTGGTTTAGGTTTCCATTTCCGCAATTGCGAAAGTAGTAATTCTATGGCCACCTCGAACTCACGTGTTCACAAGATAGTCAGTACTTAATGTGACAGGTGGTAAGCAATGTTGTCACTTATAAGCACTGATTATTACTTGTTCGGGGAACAGGTAGGTTTCCTCACAATGTTTTCCCTCACCGTAAAATTCAATTTTAAAATCTAAAGAAATTCGGTCTCTATGCTATTTTGGGCGTAAAAAGAATACTAACTATTGTCGTTCTTCATGACGACATGTAGGAGGCGACTAAGGAAGTAGGGATTAATGGAATTTATTGGGCGATGGGCTAGCTATCACCAATGTTCCATTATGACATGTTGCCTCCAATGCTCACGCTAAAGAGAGAGCTAGGAGATATTATATCTCCGAGGTGCTGTCCGTCCCGAAAAGGATTAAAGGATATGAATGTATGTGTGAAGAAATTCGGAGTTTGTTGTTGGTTAAGGCTAATTCAAATACACATATACACAACACGTAGTGAGCACTGGTCTACGTGTGTTCCGATCTCGAAAAACCAATTTAGCTTCATTGATACTCAATGGTAAATTCGGGTTCCGAATTAATAGTAAAGTTAAAATTGTAAGACAACTACACATAATGCATGAAAATTTTGTCTCACAGTGAATAAAAACTCGTAATACATAAAGGGCGATAATACTGAATTCAATACTCTACATAGGAGTTTACTTTATGTTAAAAACAAACATAAAACAAAGTTAAGGAAAACTGCCGATTGCGACGTAAAAAAAACGAAATTTAATTATACGTTATATTATGATACCATTTCTTCCAGCCTTATTTGTATTCTCTGTACCGAAAAATAGAAAAGTGAGATACATACATACACATCACGCCTGATTCCCTGTAGAGGGGTAGGCAGAGATCACGTATCCCCATTAGTCCCGATCCTGACAGACCACTTTCGCTTCATTGACAATCATACATCTTCTCATACACTCTCGGCTGTTATAGGTACACCTAACGTCACCTTTTTTCTATATAAGTGAGATATTTAGGGAAAGTGATCATTCTTAAGAACTTTTGTCGAAACATAAAATTCCTTTCATATTTCTTCAAAAACCCAACTGCTAAAACACTCAACCAGTCTATTAAGATCCCTCGTGTAATACATGTTACAGGCATGACGCATTCTTCGCCTCGCTGGTCTGTCCCCAGATGAAAACCCTGAGTACGAAGCAGCCGCTAAGCCCAGACCAGAACCAGAGAATGCAGGACTTCATCACCAATGTGAGAGAACTTGTATATACTAGTATTATAGTTTTAAGAGATTCACGATTTATACTCATGATTAATAATTAACGGGACTTATCGCCTAAGTTTTTATATAATAAAGTTACCTTTATTAACCCGACGTTTCGGCTACGTTGCAGCAGCCATGGTCACGGGCAGACTCAACGTCAGGTTAATAAAGCATATATAGCATTGTCTACTTAATCAGGCCTTATAATCTTATAGGCTTTAAAAAATACATACACATAATCGCGGCTGTTTCCCAGTAGAGGGGTAGGTGGACATCTTGGATTTCCATCTGTTCCGATCCTGATAAGCCACTTTCGCTTCATTGACACTCATACACACTTGACGGTTATAGGTACTTCTAATGTCATCCTTTTTCGATAAGGCATTTATCTTGAAACCTTCCTATTAATTTGAATGGATAATAGTCAATGCTTGTAAATTTGGTGAAGCCGTAAGAAAACTAATTCCAAAATTAAAAGACAAACGCGTTCACGACCATTAACCCTTATGGGGTAGGGTGGTTCAGGTGTCCATCTCCGAAATTGCGAAGGTGATAATTCTATGGCCACCCCGAACCCACGTGTTGACCAGATACTCAGTATTTAATGTGACAGGTGCTAAACCATGTCTCTAATTACAAGCACAACTATTACCTCTTCGGAGAACAGGTGGGTTTCCTCACTATTTTTCCCTCAGCGTACTATTCGGTGCATTTTGCAAATGTATTTTCACATACATACATACACATCCCTGTAGAGGGGTAGGCAGACATCACGGATGTATTACTGTATATGTATATCTTTATCTCCATGTGACTATCACACATGCAGTTGTTTCTTATATTTTTTTATTAATTAATATAAAAAAAAACTGCATGGCCGATAGTCACATGGAGATAGAGAGTGTAAGAAAAGATGTATGAATGTCAATGAAGCGAAAGTGGTCTGTCAGTGGGACAAATGGGGATCCGTGATCTCTGCCTCTACAGGGAATCAGGCGTGATGTGTATGTATGTATATCTCTCTTAGGCCTCTCCAAAGTGCTTGGACATAATCAAAGGCTGCTACTGGAGGCCTCTTGATGACCAAGACTGGGTGACGCGGGAGTGCTGTGACTCGCTCTTCAGGCCTGTCTACACCGACTACGGCAGGTGCTATGCCTTTAACCGACTGCCTTTGAATGGGATGTAAGTTTAATTCTGCCCTATATAGTATAACATATACATTCAAGAACTCTAACCCCTTTTGAGGTTGGTTGGTGGACAGAACTTTGAAGAAAAGATAATATCTCTGAGTATTTATGATTGGAGTAATAAAGTCAAAGTCAAACGTTTTTATTCAACGTAAGTACAAGTGCAGTACATTCATTGAAAGTCAAAACATTTGCCTGACACTGGTTGTCTCTTAGCATTATAATTCTACCGTTGGTTCGGAAGCCCTGGCTCGGAGAAGAACCAACAAGAAACTCCGGCTTTTAGGATTTTTTGCCCAGTGCCAGTTACAAAACAAAACAAAATTTTTTTAGAATGAATATCTGGGTGATAATATTATGTTGCACATTGGTGACAGTTTACTAGTCCAGTCGCTCAATAGATTCCATTTACAAATTATATGTATTACTCATGTCCCGGAAATTTTTAGAGCAGTATAATTGTTTACAATGACCAAGAAGTTTTATTATACAACTCTAAATAGCTGCCTTTCTCGCCGATATGTCGTTCGACGGAAGCGAGAGGTCAATGTAAGTCAACAATATACATACATACATACACATCACGTCTGATTCCCTGTAGAGGGGTAGGCAGAGATCACGGATCCCCATTTGTCCCGATCCTGACAGACCACTTTCGCTTCATTGACATTCATACATCCTCTCATACACTCTCGTCGGTTATAGGTACTCCTAACGTCACTTTCTTTTAACAATATATCAAATCAAGTCCATCACAATGCAGATAGATAATGCTAAGGATTATTGAGGAGATATCTGTGCATCCCGAAAGCGACTGAAGGACTTGTTTAAATGAAATATCACCAACGATCACTCAAGCCTCTGTTTACCCTATAAACCAATACAGCCATTATGTTTACATGTCCAGGACTAACATAACGGCGTCATGGCAACGGGTGTACGACCACCGGGTGTTGACTAGACCCCTGGTGTGGAATCTGGACACTGGGTATCCTAAGGTTGGTACCTACATACACTTCATGACTTGACGATCTCTGTGGAGCGATTGGTTTACTACCTAAACGCTAATAACCACCTACAGTTAGTGTATTTGGAAGCCTACCCACCCTAAGCCACAGGGCTTTGTCCTTTTTAGGGGGTATAGTTTAGTTTAGTTTAGTTTATTGGGCTCCGTGGTTTCCGCAATTAGTCCACACTGGGACCATTTTGCGTGATGTCGCTGACTATTCCAGCCAGCCCAGCACCCGCCAGAAGCGCAGAAGACGCCTAGAGTCTTCACAGGCTTCCCGAAGCGACCCCGGTTCCCCAAGGATTTTAGCCCGATCTTCAGCCACGGCCCCGCAGGGGGTATGCAAATGTATTGTATTTTGTGCTCATTTTTTTTAAATAAACTAAATCAATTTTATTATTATTATTATTCGTGAGGCCTCGGGTTCATTCCCGCTGGAGACACAGTTAAACTACGCTTTTCTTCTGCTTTCCAGTCTGCACGTTGATTGTACATATTATATGATATATATGCATTAATCCTTGTATAATATGTATCTCTGACTATCATTGACTAATAATTAACGAGACTTACGCGATATGTCCCGTTAATTATTAATCATGAGTATAAATCGCGAATCTCTTAAAACTGTATCATTGACTAGAACTTTTAACACACGTCTTAAATGTACTTACCAAGGGGCTAGTTCAATTGCTGTAACAGTCCCAAACAATTGCCAGGTATTCCCACCGGATCCGAACCTGAAGCCTTACCGGGCGATGTCGGCTGGAGAAATGAACGGGCTCTCAGTCGAGCTATTCCTAAACACCAGTGAACACCAATACGCGTGTGACGAGAAGGATATTGGATATACGGTGGGTATTTCGTACATCTACTAATACTAAATACATCTACTATGGAAATGAATGCATCAAGTTATTTAAAGAAAAATAATTCTTAAGATTGAATAACGAATCCTGACTAATTTATTTTGGCTGGGCAAAAACTCCCTGAGATAGGAGTCTTCCGAACCAACGGTAGAGTCAACCAATATATATAATAGTTTTAAGACAACCAGCGTCAATATATCTCGACGTTCGAAGAATGTACCTAGTATTTACTATACTTACATTGAATTAAAACTTTGATTTTTTTATGTAGATATACGAGTAGTTACGTTAACTTCTCAAGATATCCTATTGTTGAAATTATTCATTCTCTTAGCGATTGATAGTCCTTTCAATAACCACGTTTCATTATTTACTAAAACCAACACAAGACATAACAAAAGTTCATGTCCATTTATAGATGATTATAAAATGTTCAGAGTGGTGGATAATTTTGTGTCATTTTGGACGTAAACAGAAGTAGACTAGTTTTCTTTTTTCTTGTCATGTCCTAGGAGGTGATTAACGGATAAGGTGATTAGTAAGAATGTGAAAGTGAAAAGTGACTTATACCCGTACATTATGTATTATGCTACAACGATCTATTAATCTCTTCACTAATTCTAATCTTAATATATATTTAAATCGTTCTAAATCCACCAGGTCCTAATCAGCTCTCCAACCGACAACCTATACTCCAGCACCGTCCTAAGACTACCGATGGGCCGCACAACCACTATAGAAGTGTCCCCAGTCACCTACAGAACAGATAGCGAGCTCAGGTCAATTAAACCTGGTCGCCGACAGTGCTTCTTTCAAGATGAGAGAAAATTGGAGTACTATTCTGTTTACACAGATAGCAATTGTAAACATAACTTGCTAATGAGTGAAGCGAAGAGGCTGTGTCGCTGCGTGCTTTATAATTGGCCGAGTAAGTTGGGAATGTTTTGGATTGTTTCAATTAATGGAATAATCCCCCTTTTTATATATACATACACATTACGCCTGAATCCCTGTATAGGATAGGCGGAGATAACGGATCTCCATTTGTCCCGATCTTGACAGATCACTTTCGCTTGATTGACACTTATACATCTTCTGATACACACTCGGCGTTTATAGGTACTTCTAACGTCACCCTTTTTCAATATAGTGTCTATAAATTCAATATATTTTTATACAGTGTGTAATAATTTGGTTATTTAGACTATAAGAGATGTGGCAAACGGATTTAAGATTTAAACAAAGAGGGAGATATATGTATGTACGAGTAGATACATTCGTTGTGCTCCCTCAATGTGGTCCCGGCTACCATCGATATAGTTTCTCGTACGACGGATGAGCTAGCCAAAGCCGATACTAAGTTATAAGATAGGTTACAGCACTTAGTAGTAATAGTAATTTTTTCGTTAATTTTTTATGTGATGATCTAGTATACCCCTCTATATAACCCTGTGAGAATCCGATCTTGATAAATAAGTTTCTCTTTTATAGATAAAATGCAACAATAAGTAAATAAAAAAAATTAATTACATACGTAGTAGACAACAAATGAACCCAGCGACTTAGAACATTACCTATCACGTTTGGTGACGACTATCTGGTGCACAGTGAATTCAATGTAAAAAGAATCAACAGCTTGGTAATAACAGTGATGATCACGAGAGTATCTATCTTACCCATGAGTATTAATAGTCGTAAAGAGTATCTTATGCTAATAAATATTTGTATTTGCGAAGGACTAGCATTCAATGATGCCGTCTGCTCCACTGAAGAAGATTTTGAGTGCATCGGACAAGTGCAAGGTTTGTGTATTTCATTATACACTACATAAGAGTAGGTATTACATACACACAGAAACATATACGTATAACATCAGTGATCCACCAACAACCATTACATATAACTGTACTCGTAATACTTGCAAATGAATCTCAAACCAATGCATATTAAGTAAAGGTGATTTTTAGAAAAGGGAAGGTTGCGGTTTAAAAGAAGATGTAGATAGTAAGATGTGGGTGAAGTGAAAGGGCAGTTACGTAGGGGTAAGACATATGACAGTCAGATAGACGGGATATTGAGAAAGGGTACCTTTAGAAGTACCTAAAACCTAGTGTGTATTTGAACGCGAAAGAGCTTGTCAGGATCAGGACAGATGGGAATCTGTGATCTCCGCCTACTCCTCAACACGGAAACGGGGACATGTGTATGCACGAGTACATATGTATTTTCGTGATAAAAATACACTTGACTTACTTGACATGCGTTGAATACTACGGTGAGGAAAAACATCGTGAGGGAACCTACCTGTTCCCCGAACAAGTAATACTTAGTGCTTGTAAATTGTGACATTGCCTACCATCTTTCAAATTGGGTGCTCACTATCTAGTCAACACGTGGTCTCGGGTGACCATGGAACTTATTACCTTACTTACTACCTCTGCATTGTGGAAATGTACACCCAAACCTTTGACTCTCGCAAGAGTGACCGGTCGTGACAGCGTTTATCTTGTACTTCTTCTCTTCAGGCAAAGTGGAAGAACAGCTAATCTACGCGTACTACGCGGACAGTGATGAGAACCACAAAAGCAGCAGCTCCAGCTCCTGCTTCCCCTCCTGCAACGACATCCTCTACTCCACGCAGGTCTACTACTCCGACCTCAGCCAACCCAAGGAGTAAGAGCATACATATACAAGCCTCTACGTCCCCAAGGGCATAGGGAGAGAGATAGATTGACACCTGGAACGAGTGACAAATCTCTCTAGCTTCACTCACAATCATTGGCCTACTCATACATGCTCTTCTGTTCTTCACGCTATGTACTCTTGACTTGAGAAGGATGTATGTCTCCAGTTTGTTCTCTATAAGTTCTACGCGGCCGACCCCATCTCTCTCTTCCTCTTCCTTTCACATTGGCTTTAAAAATTCCTTTCGTAACCCTCCTATCATCCATCCGCTCCATGTGCCCTTCCACATCATCTACACTTTCATATCACAACGTTCACGAATCAATCTATTGCATACCATTAACTTTGCTTAGGTTTCCATTATATTTTATTAATTAATATGCATATTTAATTGATGTTTTCAAATATGAAAGAAAGAAAGAAAGAAAAATCTTTATTCACTAACATACAAAAACACAAACATGGAAAAAAAATTATGCAAAGAACACCGTTGATGCAGTGAAAAGGTGCTGCCTCAGTATACGATGCAGCTAGGCTGCATCACTGGTCCTCCGGCAGCACCCGATTCGGAAATTCATTTCATCATAAATATATTAATGATAAATTCAGCAATGTTAAAATCCCCACCGAATTTATTTACATTTTGCAGCGTTCTCTTGAAGAAGTTATATGCTGAACGATTGACTACACAAGAACGTAGCTGGTGACATTCTTTTCAAACCCAGACTCGGGATATTATATTCTTTTCTGATTGCAGGAACACAGTGACAAGAATAAACGTGCATTTCTACGATGATATGTTCCTTGGTCTGCACAGGCATGCCCAGTACGACGAGTATTACTTTGCTGGTAAGTCATAGGCACGACCTATAATCCCTTACGATATGGACATAGCCTTATATGTGACATTTCGCTTCTACCTCATGGCTGCAGTAAACCAAGAATGTAACCGTAACGTAGAAATTATGTTTGATTTCACTATAGTCTAATTCACGTTAAGTAAATAATGACGTCATGTTATTCAGAGGTTCAACTGGCCAATGAGAGGTAAGTAAATGAGAAAACAAGTCACATTGACCAATAACAGACAACCCTTATAAAATCTCATTGGTTAAATCATGGGGACCTGATGACGTCACTATTTTCTTAAAGCGAATATACTATAGTCCATAGTCATCCTCTTTATGTCTGAAAGCAAAGAAAAACGTTTTCCGATACTCTATAATATTTCATGCACGATTTCCCTTATGTCAATAATTTCTCATCACTACCATTACAGCTACCATAATTAGCTGATAAATAGAAGATATTACATATTGGTGGTTCTATTCTCCCAGAAAGGAATTTAAGGCCGTGTATGTACGTTTATTATTATGCTGTATCAATAAGTATGTATTTCTCTGTCTTAGGTGCTGTGGGTGGACTCCTGAGCCTGTTCCTTGGCTTCAGTATCATCAGCGTGGCAGAATTTCTGTACTTCGTTATACTACAACCCATACATTCTGTTTTCTGCATGAAACAATAGATAATAGGGTTTCTTAAAGCATGTCGAGGGTGATTACGGGTTTTCTAACGTATTTTATACCGATGGAAACAATATTTCATACAAACAACTGCTTACACATTGTTTATATATCATGATTGTTATCTTATTCATACAGATATTCACGCCTCTACCTCCCCTGCGGGATTGGCTTTGCTTCACTCACGCCCAATAACTTTCTCATGCATGGTATTCATTCATGTTATCTTAAACGAAATTAAACTTCTATTCATCTACCATGAAGAATTAACTCTTATCCTACCATAAAATGTATTATTGTAATCTATTGTAGACTTACTGACTCTATTGCTAATTTGTTTACATCACTCTTCTGTGTAATGCACACAGAAATACACGGTTTCATAATTGAACTTTATTTTATATGCTATTTACATAAATATTTTAATACTATCTTTTAACGTAAAGCCTTCGAACTAGCATAAAACACAAGTTGACGTTTACACAATCAAAAGCTTTAGCATGTTCGAGCAATACCCAACTAAGTCGGGGCGGCAAAACCTTAATGATATAAAAATGGGTGGAGATTCTCTCAATCTGGAGGTGATGGACTACATAGGAGAGAACCAGAGGATGTTGGTGCTCCAGGATTGCGAGAAGGAAACCGAGGTGTACAATATGCGAAATACTATTAAGTTGAAGTAAGTACTTACATTTATCCATGTCTCGCATCTTGGGATAGACACAACCTTGGAGACACATTATTTACTTCATTTCTTGTAGCATTAATATCGGGGTTATGATGGTATAATATTGCATTGACAAATAGTTTCTTAGTTGCCTCAAATGATATGGCAGGAACAACGACAGTGAGTTAGCATTATTTTTAGTGTCGGCCTAGCACGGGGCTAATCCCAGTAAATGAATACTTTTAATTTTTATACTAGGTTAGGTCATTATGGTAGTTGTATAGGGCCCCGCAGGTTCTACTTAATATACAACCTAGTTAGATCTAGTAGATCATAGTTAGCCTAGTAACTAATTCTATAACTTTTGTTATATCATACATTGTAAAGGGCAACTAAAAGCCTATGGTTTACTAGAATGCTCGTATATTTGAATCTATAGGTGTAGCTGTAGGTGGACATGAAAATACTTGACATGAAACTCCGAGATTTCGCGCATTATAAAGATAAAGAACTAATGTATATCCTTGTAAATCTGCGGCTAACACATTAAAAAAACCCTATCTTAACCAGGTTAATAGAACTGAAGACCTGGAAGTGGATATTCGAAGACCTGGAGAAACGGCTGGAGGATATTCTGGCATCGTTATACCATGAGCTGGAGTCTGTGCTGGTGATCCTCAAGAGGCTGCAGAATGAGATTGAGGTGCACTGCATAGAGAATACAAGACCTGGGGCGCTGCATCCCTTTTGTGATGCTGTGGAGAAAGCCATTTCTGAGGTGAGGTTTGGTATGCGAGGTTCTGTCCACCCCTAAAGGGACTAAGTAATCAATAGTACCAATGACGTTCGGGAAAGAACTTAGAGACGTTCAACTATATAGAAATTTGTACCTTTCGTGAGTTAGTCACTTGAAAGTCATAGTTTTCATATATAATATGTAAATGTGTATACGGGTATGTATTCTGCTGAGTATGATTAAAAATCTTATTAAATAACTTTTGGGAACGATATGCCTTTATGACATCTGGTCTATTCTGGTCAGAATTATTGTTCTTATTCTGGTTGTCAATATTCTATCAAATTCAACGATTCTCAAATCAGAACAACAGCTACACTACACATTTATCAATACGACTAAATAAGACCAAATTTTACAGGAATACAGATACTTAGATAGAGAAAGACAGAAGTTCCAAAGACTGGAGCAGATGTTAAAGAAAGAGATAGAGAGAACAGAGCGTACTAAGTTGGCTTTGGAGAAGAAAGGGATAGTTGTACAGGAGACCATAGACTTCTATGAGAATTTAGAAATGGATGTAACGGAGCCTGGAAAAAAGAAAGACGGTGGAGACATTTCTAAAATGGAAGATGCTGATAAAAAGTTAGTTTGATTTTAATTTTAGATTGATTATATTTATCATATTATATACGTTGGTGTTGTTAGTAGTATCTCGTTGAAATTAGCGATATAATAGTAAAATATTTGTAAATTTACATACACGAACATTTAGTCGTGCTCATTATAAAAGTTAAACGTAAGTTGTAGGCCACATAAAGTCCACATTGCAACAGACAGTCAGTAGCCGTATTTTCATATTACCGGTGTATTTACTTGGATTGGTATGATAAACGTAAGTATTGATCGCTGGCTCAAATATGTGAAATATCTCTAAGCCTGACATACCGAATAATAATTATTAAATAATTAGCATATGAATTATCTATCTGATTGTCATTGGCTGTTGCTATTTTTCAGGACTCCTTTGATCACCGATGACAAATGTGAGCAGCAGAAACGTGAAGCTGTCAATGCCATGGCTTCAGCTCTTATTATGAGGCAACAGGTATGAATTAAATCATATAGTTAGTATATAGTGTAATAAAAACAGGTATATTAATGTAATTGTGTAAAGACAATTCTACGTTGACGGGTAACCTGGCGCGAAAACATGTCCTTTTTTCAGAATGGCAATGTCACGCTAGTTTCTGGGGCTCAAGTCAACTAATAGGGTTTTAGCAAAATCAAAGTTAGTGGATTAGTAAAAGTGTCAACTTTCAGCATTGTTGGTAGCAAATCTGTCGAATTACGCCATTAAAATGCAGCTCCTCTAACAAGTACACACGTCTTACTGAAGTGCGATTGAACTTTGATTTTGCAACGGGCATTAGTTGACTTGGATCCCTGGTTATCTGGCAAAATGCGGTCACTTAAAGTTCTGACTACTCCAAAAGGTTAAGTCGTAGTTTGGAGTGACTTTGGACAGCAGAAGTTTCTTGTTACATTAACTAGTCATGAGCATGTATATTCCTGAATTACTCGTACTTACAATTTCATCCCAACAACAGGCTAAATATATTAGACGAAAAAGGTGTTACGAATGTGCGTGTATAGAATAGAATAGAAAAACATTTACTAACAGATACATACACACACATATGGACAGCTTACAAACGAAACATTGTTTTACATAGAGCGTGTTTGTCAATGGGCTGTGACTCAGCGCTTGTATGGGATGCTCTTGCTCTATAATTATGTATGTGTCCCAGAATGATTTGATATTGCAAAAAACCTAGGCATTTTGCGAAAACACAGATAGCTAGAAAATAGTGATCAACTATTAAAAAACCAAACCGCTTCTGGCACCTTTTTTCATATACTATCATGTTTATAGTTTTAAGAGATTCGCGATTTATACTCATGATTAATAATTAACGGGACTTATCGCGTAAGTTTATATATAATAAAATTACCTTTATTAACTCGACGTTTTGGCTACGTTGCAGTAGCCATGGTCACGGGCAGACTATTATGGCTACTGCAACGTAGCCGAAACGTCGGGTTAATAAAGGTAATTTTATTATATATAAACTTACGCGATAAGTCCCGTTAATTATTAATCATGACTATCATGTTTATGATATACTAACCTAACCTTCTTAGTTTCATAGGTAACATAAGGATAAAGAATGATCACCATTGTCTAATTTATTCGTTTTGACGTAAAATGTCTAGGTTTTGTTGCATAAACTCAAAATATCAAATCATCCTGCGACATATACGAGTATATTGTAAGTACTAAGTCCTTGAACACATTCTGACGACCTCCGTGGCGCGATCGGTTAGCCGCTGGTACGCTAATCGTGAGGTCCCGGGTGCGATTCCCGGTGGAGGTAGAGTTAAGAACTACGCTTTTCTTCTGCTTTCCAGTCTGGTTGACCATTATGTACACTATATTTGATATGTATATATTTGTTAAATATACGTTGACTAGTACCCTTAACACAAGTCTTAAATGTACTTACCAAGGGGCTAGTTCAATTGGTGTAATAATGTCCAAATATTATTATATTATATTATTATATTCTTTCAAAGGTAAGGAAAGCCAGAACGGAGCTGTCGGCTGGCGCCCAGAAGCACGCCATCCGAGTTGACTACATCCTCAACCGACGCCTGCACGCCAACCAGCTCAAGCTGGAAGAGCTGAACTGGCAGAAGCACGAGGTATAATAAACATACGTACATATAATAATAATAATATTGTAGGACGTTTTTACACCAATTGAACTAGCCCCTTGGTAAGTACATTTAAGACTTGTGTTAAGGGTACTAGTCATCGTATATTTAAGAAATATATACTTATTATGTATAGAATAATACATATATAGCATATATAATCAACAACCAGACTGGAAAGCAGAAGAAAAGCGTAGTTCTTAACTCTGCCTCCACCGGGAATCGAGCCCGGGACCTCACGATTAGCGTTCAGGCGTCTAACCGATCGCGCCACGGAGGTCGTCATATACATTCAAGTCCTTTAATCCCTCAGAGATAAAATAACTCCTAGGTCACTTTTAACATGATTATTGGGGGTTGCGATGTCATAAACAAAATTATACCATCTAACATACATATTTATATATGTACATACATACATATACATCACACTCGTTTCCCTGTAGAGGGTTACGCAGAGACTACAGAACCCCATCGGTCCCTATCCTGACAAACCATTTTCACTTCATTGACACTCATACACATTATAAGTACCGACTTCTTTTTTCTACTTCCTTCAATATTCTGTTACTTTTGTGGAAAACATCCAATCTCCTTGATCTATTTTATACTATGGATTATGCCGGTATTATTGCTGGTGTATCTAACGATAATTTCTATTTATTAGGAATCCTTTACTCGACTTGTACGACATGCTGGTTTGAAAGTTAGAATTCTATAAATTTTTGCACCAGATTTGCATGAGGAAAATAATTTATAGCACACAGAAGTGTATGGATCCACATTTACGATACATATAAACTCAGTGGTTATATTCCTTTTAACACCACCCTCATTGAGTATACCTGCTCCTTTATCTAACATCTTATCAAGCCCCTTATCAACCACCCCTCCACTTCCACAACCAGACAGAAGCCCAAATAGCCTGTCTCCTAGACGAAGGCAAAGTCATAAACGAGACCTTGCAAGACAATATAATCCAGAGGAAGAATGTCACCAGCAAACTCATGGAGCTCAAAAGGAAGCATCTTGGGGAACAGCTGGGGTTGAGTTTGAGAAGAGAGCTGGCTCGCCTCGCCCAATGCAACAGAGCTCTCAAGGCGAATAAGAAAGCTATTGTGTGAGTTACTGTATCTAGATTGTTAGTAAAATATAGCTACTTTAGTAACTATAGTTTTAAGAGATTCGCGATTTATACTCATGATTAATAATTAACGGGACTTATCGCGTAAGTTTATACATAATAGAATTACCTTTATTAACCCGACGTTGGTTATGGTAGTCGGAGAAGAATCTGACAGAACACTGCGATGGAGGCGAAAAAACATGAATCGTCAGTCTGCCCATGACCATGGCTACTGCAACGTAGCCGAAACGTCGGGTTAATAAAGGTAATTTGATTATATATAAACTTACGCGATAAGTCCCGTTAATTATTAATTACTTTAGTAACGTCAGTAGTAGTAGTATCGATCTAAGAGATATTATTATCATATCATCTAAGAGATATTATCTCAGGCGGAGGATCGGCGTTGTGGTGTTTCTGCCCACAACATATGCTGAGTCTGGGCCCTTTCACAGTGGCAATAGTATACACAATATCTTTTTGTTTTAAATGTTTTCATTATTATTTTTGATCTGTTTAGTTTTTGTTTTTTATTTAAATGTTTAAAAATTTGTGCAGTTATTATGTTTGTATTGTGTATTGTATTGTCCCTGTAAATAAATGGTTTTCAATTTCAATTTTAATAATGTTTCCGAGGTTCTGTTCACCCAGAAAAGAATTGAAGAACGGGAATGTATATGTACGTACATACTTTAGTAAAGTTTTCATGTAAGTAATTATTTCTTATATCTAAGCGTTGTTTATACATATACATATATTCACGCCTCTGCGTCCCTAACGGGATAGGCAGACACAATCCTTATAGATTCTGACAAATCTCTTCATTCCCACTCATTAACCTTCTCGTACATGCTCTTCTATTCTTCTCACTACGTACAACCGTTTTGATAAGAATGTCACCAATTTGTTGTTTATGTAAAATTAATAATCGAGCCCGACAACTGTTAAATCAGAACTACAAGTAAACTACCTAACAAAAATCTTATGAACACTTCTTATTGGTGTGTTTTAGGCGACTAAGGGAATAGGTAAATCTATACTAGTATTATAAAGCTGAAGAGTTTGTTTGTTTGAACGCGCTAATCTCAGGAACTACTGGTTCGAATTCAAAAATTCTTATTGTGTTAGATATACCATTTATTGAGGAAGGCTTAAGGCTACATAAACCCAGCTACTAATAGGAGCGAAGAATATAATATAAACATCAAATTATAATTACAGTGCACTCTATGTTTCTTGTAATGAAAACTTCTGAAAAAATAAAAATGTGCCAAATTATTTGATATTGCTTGTGTAATATGTATGCCTAAGGTAAGCTAAATGTAATCTGTAGGTCTAGCAACCTTTAATTATTATCGTCGGTTTTATACCTACAAAAAGACAAACGCGTTCACGACCATTAACCCTTGCGGGGTAGTCACAGGTTCAGTTTCCATCTCCGCAATTTCGAAGGTAGTAATTCTATGGACACCTCTAACCCTCGTGTTAACCAGATAGTCAGTAAGTACTCAATTTGACAGGTGGTAAGCCATGTCGCCATTTACAAGCACTGACTATTACCTGTTCGGGGAACAGGTTGGTTTCCCCACGATGTTTTACCCATGGAGTAATTAATAAGAGGAGTGCCTTACGCAATATTTGTATGGAAACTAGCATGGCATTACGCGGGGTGAAACGAGGTACGCGAAATAGAAGGGAGATATTACAACCAATTAAAACACGGTATTTTGTGAGACATAACATAGGTATATATAATTTTTGGACTCCGCACCAATTAAAACACGCCATTTGGACTCCGCAATGCGTAACGGGGACCGCTCCTTTCGCCGGGTCTTCTTTATATTCGGTTCGTGGTTTTACCTCACCGTATAATACCTACTATAAAATTAACATGGCCCGGTATAAATATAGTAACTAGCTACTTTTTTACACTGCCCCTTGTGTTAACTAAGAAATTAATACATTCTATTGACACAGATAATATAATACTATATATTTAGTGCAAAAGTTTTTCTTTTCATACTGGGATTAAGACGAGAATAACATTAATTACAATTCATATTGAAGTGACTGTATGCGTTATCCTACACCGTAATCAAATATATTCCCTTCCCTTTATCGCTTTTCATAGCAATATTACAATAATTCATAACATTTAGTATTATTTTATCTATGTCCGAGTGTATTAAGGGACGTATAAAGCTAGATATAATAAAAAGCATTCCCGCATGTTTGTTTTATAGTAGATTCCTCTTTAATGAGTCATTACCATGCGAGCCTTAAGCTAAAGCCTTCCGGAAATGAAGCTGTTATTGCCCCAGAGGGTAGTCACCCTTTTATAAACATTCCAAGTTCAAGGATTAAGGGCGTGTTACGGTGGTCTGGACTTGGTATGCGGATGGATGATATTAGGGAAGAAGGAACGATATTTGGTTCGATGTTGTGGCCATTATTTACGATGTGAATGTGATGCATATGTATATGCTTAAATAAAGTCAAGGGTTAGAAATTTATTATACATCGTCATATATATATATTACTTAATCGGAAATCAAAGTGTCCCAATTTTCCCGATCCAACCGTTTTGTTTACATTTCATTGACATACATACAAAGATCTCCATATAAATAGTCGGCATTGATAGCAAATATTTCTAAAGACATACGCGTTCACGACCATTAACCCTTGCAGGGTAGTCAGAGGTTCAGTTGTCTATCTCCGCAATTGCGAAGGCAGTAATATATATTCCACCTCGAACCCACGTGTTGACCAGATAGCCAGTACTCAATGTGATAGGTGGTCAGCCATGTCTCCATTTACAAGCGCTCACATTTACAAGAAAATATTACCATTCTTCAAAATCACAAGGCTTTGATCATTTAATTTTGTACGACCTCCGTGGCGCGATCGGTAAGATACCTGAACGCTAACCGTGGGATCCCAGGTTTGATTCCCGGTGGTAGCAGAGTTAAGAACAACGCTTTTATACTGCTTTCCAGTCTGGTCGTTGATTATATATGTATTTATCTATATATAATATGTATACATTTCTTAAATATACGTTGACTAGTACCCTTAACACAAGTCTTAAATGTACTACCAAGGGGTTAGTTCAATTGGTGTAATAATGACGAATTTTTTTTTAATATAGGTTTATTATGCGCACAAATATCATACAACATTTTACGATAAGTAATGTAGAGATTACATGGTTTCTCACATGCCAAGTTGGACACTTATTGAATAAAAAGTGTGTTCCAAGTGGTTGAAGACTATCACAATGCTCAGTTAATGGTGGTCAAAGTCTAATTTATATTTGTCTATTTTATATTTTATATTAGTAATTGGTTACGTTCTTTAATACTAAAAAAATATTAATATAATGTTTAATGTTTTGAATACAAGAATCACATTGAGTACTAACTATCCGGTCAACACGTGGGTTTGAGATAGCCATAGAATTACTACCTCCACTACTGCGGAGATGGATACCTGAACCTCTGACTACCCTGCTTGGGTTAATGCTCGTGAACGCATTTATCTTTGTCTTTTACAAGACTCAGTGATAGTAAAGTGTATATTATACTCCGCAGAATCTTGAAGAGAAACTTACGTCGGTTCTTAACAAAGATGGGGCAGGCAAGCGATGACCTCACGATGGTGATTAACCTCGATTCTGAGAGGATCCAGAAGCGCACTGCTGAGTTCCAGCATGACACGGAAATGGGGGTCTCGGGTAAGATGAGATTAAGGAACTAGGGGTAAGGTGTGGCATAGTAACGCTATGTTAGTTTTAATGCTAAAAATGAAAGGGGCGGAGTAGATACAAATTTTGAGAGACTCGGGTTTGTTATTTGCTAAACAAGTATCGGTACTTTAATTTTAATGGGACTCGGTAATACTTTGTTTATAAAATATACGCGATAAGTAACAATTTCTTGTAAAAAGACAATGCACTGCTGGACATAGGCCTTCCTAAAGGTACGCCACAAAAAACAATCACTCGTGGCCCTCATCCAGCCACTGCCAGCGACTTTCTTCAGGTCATAAGTCAACCAAAAGTTTCTCCATACATATACATTCAAGTCCTTTAATTCCTTTAGGGGTGGACAGAACCTCGGAGATTATAATGTCTCCTATGGCACTTTTTATTATGGATAATGGGGTTGCGATGTCATAATGGAACATTGGTGATAGGTTACTAGCACATCGCTCGCTAGATTCTATTTACCCCTAGTCCCTTATTCGCCTCCTACGGAAAGAACGGCAGCTAGTTAGGATTCTTTTTACCTCCCATACTATACAACTAGTTTGTATGTATGCTCTGTTTTTATTCTATACCAGATTCAATCGCCACTCAGACCAGAAAGCAGGCGAGGCAGAGCAGTCTGAACCCCATCATTGAGGAAGAACATCACAGTGACCAACAAGAGGCACCGTCTGAGAAAACCCTACTGGAAGACGTCGAGACTTAGTTTTAAATGACAAAACTGATTGTTAAATGTATTTTCTTAGAGTCAGTTTGTACTAGATAGAACTGAACATAACTTATTATTGGAATTGTGTTTTTATTTACAACCCCAAGATTTACGCTAAAAAAACAACCTAAAAGGTACCCTAACCCTGTATCAGCGGGTACAGGGTTCAAATCTCGCTTGAGCATGTGCCAATGGAAATGAAGTTTAATGAATTTCTATGTACATTTTCGTAATAAAAACACATTTACGAAATGAATCAAATTATACGGTGAGGGAGAACATCGTGAGGAAACCTACCTGTTCCTCGAACACGTAATAGTTAGTGCTTGTAAATGGCGCCATGGCTTACTACCTGTCACATTGAGTACAAACTATCTGGTCAACACGTGGGTTCGAAATGTCCACAGAATTACTACCTTCGCAATTACGGAGATGGAAATCTGAACCTATGACTACCCCGCAATGGTAGTGAATGCGTTTGTATTTTTGTCTAACCTAGGAGACACTTAATCTTCGAAGTTCTGTCCATTTCTAAAGAGATTGAAGAACGTAAAAGTATTATATGTATGTGTGATTTTAATTATATTATTTACAATATAGAAGTTTTATTGTTTCATTCAATTGCCATCCCATGGTCCTTTGGGGCATAAATAGAACGCAAACTAGCTGCCTTTTATACAAATATTTATACTATTTGTATTTGATAAGCATGACTGAGTACTGAGGTCCTGTTTACCTCTTTTGGCAATTATGTATGTACTATACCTTAATGAATAAAACTAGTCGGGGATTAAAAAATATACTGAATACATTCTCTCTGGTTTGTCATATAAGACATAATATAATTATATATTATAATTAAAGGGTACTATTTATAAATAAAAAACAATAAAATAATCTTTGTACCATTTTACTACAAAAATCTTGTTGTGAACATTTACCTATACATTGATAATGAAATTTTTAGCCTCTTCCAATGTACACAGACCACTATTATCACTATTTTGTAGTTTTATCACAAACATCTCTACTGGTAGGATGTCAAAGGATTCTTAACAATTAAACTGTGACTATAGACTATGATGCTGAATGTTACGTGGAGTATCTGAGAACCTGCAACAAAAGAAGGTAAATAAATAAGGCTTATTTCTCAATAAAAACATTTCAAACATTGACTATTACAGTGGCTGAGGGCCATGAGTGCTTATGTTTTGTGGCATACCCTTGCAAAGACCTATGTCCAGCAGTGGACTGCTAAAGGCTGATTGATTGTCAAAGGTTAAGGATATATTATTCTTCAAGCCTTAGACAATGGCATCACAAACATGCATTGATTACATATCAAGTGTGCAAGAAGAATTCAAGTCTGCTAAGTTATGATTTTTTTAAAATGGCTGTGAAAAACACCAGTTCTCTTAAGATTGCAGAAGTTAAGCTATACTTAAAGTAACTAGTTGTTTATGCCACTCATATTTGTGTAAGTATAAATTTGAAAGTTCTCTACAAACTTTCACAAATTTATTAACTACGTTCTCTACAATCTCTTACAAATGTTTTAACTACCATAAATACTTACAGTCTACAGTTTCAAACTACAGCGCCTCTGTGCCCTGCACTTTTGATGTGGTCCGAAATAGTATTATAGTCACAATCGATCTCCGTGTTGCACCTGACACAGAAGACTTTATTGTGGGACTCTCTAGAAAGATAGTCAGACATTGATATGTCTTCACCCTCCATCAGCTCTTCCATCTCATTCATCCACTGGATGTGGTCCTCATCACCATCAACATGTTCGTAGATAAGTCTTATCTGATCATCTATATGCATATTACACACTTTGCAAACCATTTCTAAGTCATTAGCACGAAATATTCCGTTTAGAGGTTTTAGTATCTCTACCACGTTGGCCCGGTGAAGAAAGCTGTTCACATGAGATTCTATGTCCAAAAGCGAGCATTTAAAGGTCTTGGCACAAGCTTCGCATTTTAAAGTATCCACGCTTTTGCTCGACGAGAGGTAACTGTCTAAGTCTATGTATTCTCCTTCTAGAAGATTCTCGATCAATGCCATCCAGGTGCAGTGTTCTTCAGAGTCCAAGTGATCGGCTACAGATTCCTCAGCGTCCAGCGTTAAGTTGCATGGCTTGCAGTAAACCTTATCGCCGTAGAATGAGATGCCATTTTGAGGCATCAGTTCCACGAATTCTGTGTGCCGCTGGCCGATTGTGTGCTGCGATATACATTTGTCAGCCTTGGGAATCGTTACACCACAAACCAGACATCGCATCAAGGTCTTCGATCGAGGAATAATAGCAAAGGGATAAATCTTCATCGTGAATAATCAAGTCGGTCGAGGACACACCATAAATATTTTGAAGGTAACCTGGGATCCAGGTTATTGATCCAATACGTTTGCAGTAGGTTCTGTGGTGTCGTGTTTGTGGTAGAACGGAATGTAAGGGAACGGGAATAAAAGGAAAAAATTAAAAGTTTTAAAAGACTGTGTGTTCTATTGTTATTATGAGTTGTTAATATTTTTATTTTTTTACTGGGCACCATTGAAGAAAAATCAATGGTATTCCGTATTCATTACAATTATTATACTAAAGCCAGGTCAATATGTTAAGCATAATTAATTACTCTAATATTGCTACTAAGTTATGGAAACAAATGTATTTTTTAACGTTAAATAAACTTGGAGGTGCATAAAGTTAAAAACGTATTATTTTGGACTTCAATGGTTAATTTTGTAAATAATGTAAAATTGCTGCACCAGTAAAGGTTGTTGATAACGTTAAATACATTTTGTGCTATTTGTTTTCTTATTTTGTAGTCGTATGTTAATAGCATCGCACCCTCTATGCTCGATACTTAATAATTGAATAACACCAAATTATCGCTATTGCTGTGGTATTGAATTGAAAATTTGTTTTGTTTGTGTAAAATACTTTTAGCTTGAACTTATTACTATAGTTTATAAAAATAAAGAAGTGAATTATTGTTAAATAGTAACGAATTATTAGTTTTAATGTAATGTAAAAATATATGTATAAATTATTTACCATCTACCTTCCATATTCACTATTTTTCGCAATAACAGTACAATATTTACGGCTTGTAAAAGTATTAACATCTGGATACTATATTGCCGATAATAACTTATAAAAGCCAAAATGACTCTAACTGATGAAGATGTAGATCGCATCCTGGAAGAATTAACGGTACGAGTAAGAAAAATAAACATTTACTTCCCTCTTATTTTACTAACAATAATTTTAATACCGGACTTGACTATCGTTACCGTAAAATTAGTTGTAGTGCCAAAAAATAATTAACTTACGTTTAAATAACATTAATACAAAATAGTCTTCCAAGCGGTATGGACAGAAGCTTAGAATGGAAAACCATATAGCTTAACCTTTCAATTTAATTTAGCAACAGAGCTGCTTTAATTTTACTATAAGGCTTTTAACAATGAATCTAAATTAAAAGAATTTTCTATTAAAAACTCCTAACTACTTCTCCATTCCAGAAAGATCTGAATGAACTAATAGACTTCCGGGATCTGTTCTTCGAGACCCATCCCATTGAGGAGGCTGAGAATAAACAGAAACTCATTACGGAGAAAATAGAGCTACTGGAAGACAAGTTTAAGGAGCTAGATGGTGAGTAGACATGTATACTGTTTGTTTGAGAAGGGAACAGAGAATGGGATTTTTATTATGGTAGCTTTAAGGAAAAGGAAATTTAGGCTTAACTACAGCACAGTTATTCTTGAATATTAATTATTATTATTCGTAATAAAAATACATTTACGAAATGCATAGAATTTTATTGTGAGGGAAAACATCGTAAGGAAACCTACTTGTTCCCTGAACAGGTAATAGTTAGTGCTTGTAAATGGCGACATGGCTTACCACCTGTCACATTGAGTACTGACTATCTGGTTAACACGTGGGTTCAAGGTGGCCATAGAATTACTACCTTCACTATAGTGGAGATGGACACCTGAACCTCTGACTACCCCGCAAGTTAATGGTCGTGAATGTCTTTGCCTTTATACAGTTATTATTGAACATACTATTATTGGTAGTTAATAACTTTATAGTAAGCAGGCTGCATTCAACAATTGCAATAGTAATGGTTCAATTTTTGGAGCTATTCTGCAGATGTATAATAGGCATTGAAAATTAGTATATGTTAATTATAATAATCCATTATTAGAAATACATATAAAAAAAATAGTCCAACTACTCACATTTCACTAAACATTCTTCTACATTCAACCAACTATTTACCAACTAATCAGTACCTAACATCTCAAAGAACAGTCACATTTTCCCACTATTTGTACCCTTCCAGAAAACGACATACCCATTCCCAAAAGAGCCCAGTACCTCTATTTAAAAGGGGCAATGTACAACACCAGTGCAAGGTACGACCAGAGAGCAACGCAGTGCCTAAGTAAAGCGGTGAAGTTGAATCCTAAACATGTTGACGCGTGGATACAGCTTGGAGACTCCTATTGGAAGAACCTTAACTTGAAAGAGGCGAAGATTAGCTTTGAGGGGGCCTTGAAACAGGTATGGTTAAAGATGTGTAGATGTGTCTTGAAAAGGTTTAAGGGGTGGAGAAGATAAAGCAGTATTCAAGCATAGTTTTAAGAGATTTGCGATTTTTACTCATGATTAATAACTAACGGGACTTATTGCGTAAGTTTTTATATAATAAAGTTACCTTTATTAACCCGACGTTTCGGCTACGTTGCAGCAGCCGTGATCACGGGCAGACACGCAATAAGTTCCGTTAGTTATTAATCATGAATATTCAAGGAGTAACTTGTAATAAATTTATATTAAAATATTTTTTAATATCAAAAAATATTGATTTGTATTTTCTCTTAGTCTCTTCTCCATGGTATATGCTAACTACGTTTCATATAACATATAACTATTGTTTTGAGATTTGTCAGGATCGTTCCAGGTGCCAATTTTTTAATAGGTTCAAATTTGTAACAAATAAACTGTCAAAAACTAGCACTGTAGGTAATATACTTAAATGGTGTTTCAGGAGAGGTCTCCGCTAGCTCTAAGGAACCTTTCAGTGGTGCTAAGACAGGAGGTGTCACACGCGGCCGGAGTCCCTAATGCTGAACACAGGTATGTAAGGTACATACATGCACATCATGCCTGATTCCCTGTAGAGGGTAGGCAGAGATCACGGATCCCCATTTGTCCCGATCCTGACAGACCACTTTCGCTTCATTGATATTCATACACTCTTGGCGGTTATAGGTACTCCTAACGTCACCTTTTTTCATTATAGCGTCTATCTGACTGTCATATGTCTTATTAGGCCGGCCCCTATGTAACCGCCCTTCCACTTCACTCATATATATTCCTTTTGTCTATCAGCTATCATTTATTGTATGTAAGATAATTGTTGTGAAAGTGTATTTATGTATGTGTATGTATGATAATAGGTGTGTAAGTGTATGTTATATAATTCTTGTCTATTATTCTTGTCTAATGCTTGTATGAAAGTCCTATTGTAGCACATAATTATAATATTTATGTCTGGGATGTAAAAAGATGTTGACTACTTGCGTTTGATCTCGCATAGTCTATAGAGTTATCTATTGGACGATAGGCTAGCAACCTGTCACTAATGTTTCACATAAATGCCATATTCAGTATGAATGCTAGAAGTAACCTAGGAGATATTATATCTTTAAGGTTCTGTTCATTTCGAAAAGGATGTAAGAATGTAAATATATATGCGTGCATGCTCTTATGAGAGTCTTATATTATTTTTACATTCTCAATTAGTTTATTCGGATCTAGTCAGATGGGGATCCGTAATCTTTGCCTACCCCTCAAACAGGGACCCAAGTCACCAATGCTTTTTGCAAAATATTAGTTCAACATCAGAAAAGTAATACTGTGAAGTTGGTAGTGGATTAACAAAAGTGACAACTTTCGCCATTTTTCAAGTGAAATTTGACACTTAAGCTAATAAAAAAGATGTAATTTGACACTTTAGGTCATCCACTACCAATTACACACTATTAACTAATCTGACATTGAACTGTGTTTGTGCTAAAACACTTCTAACTCTAAACAAAAACTGTCTCCTACGTTCTATCCACTCCTAGTAGACTTGGGCCCTAGGGAAACTTGCATGATGTGTTCTTAATTATATTGTATTGTTAATCTTGTATCCAACCAATAAACTAGCTGCCTTTCCCCCAGGAAAATAATGGAGCACACCGCTGACCTGGCCAAGGAAGCAGTGGCCCTCAAACCCAGCGATGGGGAGTCCTGGATGATCCTGGGGAACGCCTACCTGGGGAAGTTCTTCATGATTGGTGAGGCTTTTTGTCCATTAGGGTAGATAGAATATAGGGGACAGTTTTTGTTTAGAGTTAGAAGTGTTATAATTAGTTAAATAATAATATTTGGACATTATTACACCAATTGAATTAGCCCCTTGGTAAGTTAATTTAAGACTTGTGTTAAGGGTACTAGTCAACGTATATTTTAATAAATATATGTATATAAATACATACATAGCATATATAATCAACGACCAGACTGGAAAGCAGTAAAATAGCGTAGTTCTTAACTCTGCCTCCACCGGAAATCGAACCCGGGACCTCATGATTAGCGTTCAGGTATCTAACCGATCGTGCCACGGAGGACGTCAAAAGGATATTATACATTCAATTAAATTAAAATTTATAAGAATGCAGTCTATATATCATTAGTTATCCATATTATGACCTACTATAACCCTGATAGTATCTATGAAATTCAGTACACCTAAAGTTTAGTTTTCAATATTGTTTGCTCTTTAAAATTTTATGTAATTATATTGATCATTTTTGTGGCTGTAAATAAACCTTTTATAATAATTTTATTAATAAGTATCTATCCTTTACAGATAGTCCTTACAGATATTGCCTTCAGTAGAATTATTAAAACACATTAAAAAACCTCATGATTAATAGCAAACGGGACTTATCGCGTATGTTTTTAAATAATAAAGTTACCTTTATTAACCCGACGTTTCGGCTACGTTACAGCAGCCATGGTCATGGTCGTCAGTCTGCCCGTGACCATGGCTGTTGTAACGTAGCCGAAACGTCGGGTTAATAAAGGTAACTTTATTATTTAGAAACATACGCGATAAGTCCCGTTTGCTATTAATCATGAGTATAAATCGCGAATCTCTTAAAACTATAATTAAAAAACCTTACAAGTACTTTTTTAATATATTTTTACATATTTTGTAGTCTTTCTTACTTTCCTCTCTAATAATTCTTCCTTATACCCTTTCCAGGGCAAGATCCCAACACCCTGAAGGCCGCGTTGAGTGCGTACAAACAAGCTTTGCAAGACCCAAAGGCTCGGGGCCTCGCAGAACTCTACTACAATATGGGTGTGGTAAGTGCTAGTGTGGGATTTGGATTGATAACCAGCTGTCTGTTCTCTAAGTTAGAATTGACTTCTATGTATAGAAGAGATTTAAACATAGTACAAGTTACTTAAGTGTTGACCAGATAGTAAGTACTCAATAAGACAGGTGGTAAGCCGTGTCGCCATTTACAAGCACTGACCTATTCACTTTACCTATTCTGGGAACAGGTAGGTTTCCTCACGATGTTTTCCCTCACCGTAGTATTCGGTTTATTTCGGAAAAGTAATTATACATAGACTTATCTGTGACTGTCTGGTTGGGTAGCGACAAATCAGCCAAAATCTCGTACTAGATGATCGACACAGGGTTTTCATCTATTTGCTATAATATATTTGAACTACCACTTTCGTTCACTACTTCACACCCTACTCTTATCCACTCTTTACTCCTACCCAGGCATATGGTTACGACGAGAACTTCAAAGAGGCGCTGCAGAGCCTGTCCAAGGCCTGCAAACTGGACCCTCGCTGGGCGGTGCCCCAGGTGGAGCTCACGAGGTTCAGGGTCTACGTGGAGAAGGTGGCGGAGCTGGTGAAGACCCTGGGCAGGCTCAAGAAGAGGAAGCTGCAGGCTATGGTCAAGGTTAGTGGGGGTATGGCCTTGTAAAGTAAATAAGAAAAGGTTAGATTTGCTCACGAACCAAATATAAAAGAACCCGGCGTAAGCAGCGGTGCCCGTTACGCGGTGCGGAGTCCAAATGGCGTGTTTTAAGGTGCGGAGTCTAAAAATGTGTAGTAGAAAGAAGATACCTAATTTGATTGGCCGATGCCGTGTTTTGATTGGTTGTAATATCTCCCCTGCATCACGCGTACCTCGTTTCACCCCGCGTAGTACCACACTAGTTTCCATACAAATATTGCGTAAGGCCCACTCCTCTTATTAATTACTCCATGGGTTTGGTATACTTCGAGTGATCCATACCTAACGTGCCTTCGAAATGTTCGGAGATGGGCACTAAAGCTTCTGACTACCGCCGCGACAATGAAAAAGGGAGTGTGTATGCACAAGTCGTGAAGCGTATGTATGTTAGGTTTGGTGTAGTGGGTTTTTGTAACCATTTTGTGTGGTGCGAACCTGGTAGTTAAGATAGTTTGCTAGGTCACTTTTTTGTCAAAATATTGGGGTATTCACGCAATTGAAAAGTAGACTGATATATAATTATTTGATAGTCTAAAATAATATTCATACCCAACGGGATAGGCAGAGACTGTCGATCGGCACCTGGAACGGGTGACAAAGCTCTTGCTTCACTCACGCCCATTAACCTACTCATACATGCTCTTCTGTTCTTCACGCTACATATTTTACTTACTTTGCAGAGGTGTAAACGCGGACCTCTAACCATCCTGTGATGACTAGTCGTGACGTGTTTTTGTTAATTATATTTTGGAGAGACAAAGACAAAATAGACAAACGCATTCACGACCATTAACCTTTGCGGGGTAGTCAGAGGTTCAGGTGTCCATCTACGCGATTGCGAAGGTAGTAATTCTATGGCCACCTCGAACCCACGTATTGACCAGATAGTCAGTACTCAATGTGACAGGTGGTACGCCATGTCGCCATGTACAAGCAATAACTATTATCCGTTAGGGATACGGGTAGGTTTCTTCGATATTCGATCCATTTCGTAAATGTATTTATTGAAGGTAATATTTGTTTATAGAATATACGCGATAAGTTCTGTTTCTTGTAAAATGAATCATGTTTATTGTTTTCAGTCCCTAGACTCCAAGAGCTGCGGCCTCAATGTTTCGTTACCTGTCCTGGGCAAACTGGCCGATTTGAAGGAAGGCCACAATCCTAGTATTGTGGTGGGGAAAGTGGTTGGGTCAGTCCTCACTGAAACCTATGTGCCATTGTGAGTATGGTTGTATATTATTTAATTATAAATGGTAATATTGCCATCTAGTGGTTCAAAGTCAAAGTCAAATGTTTTTATTCAACATAAGTACAAGTACAGTACATTCATTGAAAGTCATAACATTTGCCTGACACTGGTTGTCTCTTAGCATTGTAATTCTACCGTTGGTTCGGAAGCCCTGGCTCGGAGAAGAACCAACAAGAAACTCCGGCTTTCAGGATTTTTAGCCCAGTGCCAGTTCGGACATAATACCAGAGTTAGTGTGTGAAATCCATTCTGAGTTGGAAGTTATATACAGTTTATTTATATGGCTTGTGACGTCATTGATTTGTGATTTTATTGGCACGTAGCTAACGTATCGCCCAAATAATCTGGGGTCCTAGTCTACTAATGCATTTTAGCACGATGCACGGAAGATCGGCAGCTAGTTCCTTTTTACTTTCCAGATAAGCACGCGAACATATGTTATAATAAGTGAACTAAAAATGTTTTCATGTCTCCAAAGTTTCGTCCGCTTTGATAGGGAATGAAGGACGAGAATGTATATGTGTCACATGGACTACCTCCGTGGCGTGATCGGTTAGACACCTGAACGCTAGTCGTGAGGTCCCGGGTTCGATTCCCGGTGGAGGCAGAGTTAAGAATTACGCTTTTCTACTGCTTTCCAGTCTGGTCGTTGATTATATATGCTATATATGTAATTATCTATATATATAATATGTACATATTTGTTTAATTTATGTTGACTAGTACCCTTAACACAAGTCGTAAATGTACTTACCAAGGGGCTAGTTCATACATACATACACATCACGCCTGATTCCCTGTAGAGGGGTAAGCAGAGATCACGGATCCCCATTTGTCCCGATCCTGACATACCACTTTCGCTTCATTGACATTCATACATCGTCTCATACACTCTCGGCGGTTATAGTCCTAGTTCAATTGGTGTATAAAGTCCAAATACTATTATTACTATAGTCTTAAATTTAGGTATTCTTTTCTTTCTTCCCTAGCACATTCGCGTTGACAGACGACGCAGATACCTGTGTGGCAGTGACAGTGTACAACTGGGCGAATGGCAAGGGCGTCATCATTGGGGACACGGTCACTATTCCTGATGTCACGTTGACGCACCACGAAGTTACTATTGAGGATAAGGTGAGACTATGTGGATGTGTTATGACTATGATGAATTTGGAGTGAATCGAATGTTTATGCTTGCACAGGTAATAATAGTGCTTGTAAATGGCGATGAGGCTGACTAACTGTCACATTGAGTACTGATTGGTTAACACGTGGGTTCGAGGTGGCCATAGATTACTATTAATTCTTCTTCTTCTAGTGGCACTCCATTACTGGAGGTCTGCCGTCAGTCTGCTGAAAATTTTCTTGTCTCTGACCACCCGGAACAGCTCTTCCACACTGGCAATCCCGGTCCACTCCCGGATGTTCCTCAGCCAAGATTTTTTTCCTCCTGCCAACGCGTCTTTTCCCCTCTATCTTTCCCATCATTATGAGCTGCAGTAGTTGGTACCTGTCATGACGTAGAATATGCCCCAAATAGCCTACTTTTCTTTGTTTAACAGTTCGCAGCATCTCTCGGGTCTTCTGGACAAACAAAGACTACAGACCCTTGCGGGGTTGATGGTCGTGAATGCGTTTGTCTTTTGAATGTTTATGAAGTGTTATAAGATAGATGAATAGTTTTATATAGTTATAGTATAAATAATGTTGATAATTCAGTTTATTAGTAGAGTTAAACAAAGACAAACGCATTCACGACCATTAATCCTTGGGGAGTTAGAGGTTCAGGTGTCCATCTCCGCAATTGCGAAAGTAGTTCTATGGTCACCTCGAACCCACGGGTTAACCATATAGTCAGTACTCAATGTGACAGGTGGTAAGCCATGGCGCCATTTACAAGCACTAACACTGTTCGGTGAACAGGTAGATTTCCTTAGCGTAATATTCGATTCATTTCGTTAATGTATTTTTATTACCAAAATGTGCATAGAAATTCATTAAACTCATTTCCATTGGTACACGCTTAAGATGCATTTGAACCCTGTACCCACTGATACAGAGTCAAGCCCCAAACAACTATTTTTATACTTTTGTATGTTAGTTCATTAATAATGTCTTTTTTTATTCCAGACACACACATTCCGTTCGATAAGAGTGAATAATCCGACCTCTTTATTAGTGAATGGAAAGAAGATTGGGCGCGAGCAGTTTGCCGGAGCGAGGATGTTGAGTACCTATGAGAATAAGTGAGAATGAGATTGTACAGGGATAAGGGCAGAGGTATATTAGACGAAATAAAATGTATTTAATTAATTTATTCATTTAGGAAACAAAACAGAAATGAACACAGAAAATAATTATGTAATTTCCATAAATATGTGTCACAAAGAACACAAAATGATAAAATGAAAAAAAAGGTAAAAATATTATAGGTAGGTAATACATATATTCACGCCTATAAGTCCCGGAAGGGATAGGTAGAGACTGTATTGTCACGTTGAATGGGTGACAAATCTCTCTTGCTTCACTTACACCTATTAGCTTTCTCATGCTCTTCTGTTCTTCACGCTAGGTATTATTCTGCAAACAAATGACTATATTTTTATGTATCTAAATAACATAATCATAATATACCTTAACGTCCCTAAATCCTTTCGGGATGAAAAGAATCTCTGAGATATGATATCTCTTCAACCAGTTTATGGTTAATCTATTGTTCTTATTATTGTTATCAGTTTATGGAGACAGGTTACTAGGCCATCATCTAATAGATTCCATTGATCCCTAGTTTTTTCATTGATCATTCAATTACTTTACCTACAATCTTTACTTACTTCACTTTACTACTTTACTTAACTTTTATCTTAGCACAAACATACATATTTTTACGCCTCTACGTCCCTAACAGGATAGGTAGAGACTATCGATCGCCACCTGGAACGGGTGACAAATCTCTTGCTTCACTCACACCTATTAACCTTCTCATACATGCTCTTCTGTTCTTCACACTACTACTACACTGTTATTCTATTGTCTAAGAAATAGGTTATATTCAAGTCAAAAAAACACAAAATTATGAATATAATACATTTTTCACATAATTATATGTATTAGCGCTATGTATAACAGTCTAATGTAACTCTGCCCTAAAATAGTCGCCAATTATCTTGTCCGTTTCGACAGAGGACAAGAAGTTTGGCGAAGAGTCACTAATTTATTGTTAATGTAACATAATAAATGATTTTTGTAATATACTTGTGTTTTATATTATTAATACCCAATCTGAGAATGTAATATTTGATATTTTCTGTATTCAATAAGTTGTATGTACAGTCAACGCTAAAAGTGCAGTCAACTTTTTATAAGGTTTACGTTATAAGAACAAAAGACAATATTTTTCATTTCGAAGCACGCGAACGTATAGTGGCCACGACAATGCAGTGGCGCCAGTTTAAAATGTAAAATATTGCTTTTTGTTCATATAAACTTAAACCTTATAAAAAGTTACTGGGACTGCACTTTTAGCGCTGACTGTACGTTTTTCCGATTTGCAAAGCTTAATCTATGGTGAGGAAATTCGTTTATACATCAAAATAGGCTATAGTCAGCATTTTAACTTGATAACATGAAATACCACCTGACCTGTTGGATCCTGACTATCTGGTAAACCATTGCTTTTGTCTAGCTTGAAATGGATTGCTTCGGAATTACATAAATATATACATATTTCTAGCATTGGGCAGTATATGTATATACACTTTCACTTCCTTTAATCCCTTTCGGGATGTACAGACCTTGGAGACACGATGATATATCCAAGGTTAATGGTGACAGGTTGCTAGCCTATCACCAAATAGATTCCATTTACCACTGATCATACAGGGAAGAACGGCAGCTAGTTAACATTATTTTTACGTCCTAGCTAGCACTGGATAACAAAATTAGGATACACGAACGTCTGACTACCGCGTAAGGGTCAATCGTCGTGATGTATGCTATTAAATTAATATTTTCTTAAAGTATTTAAATAAAAGACATACATATAAAGTAAATAATTTATTACATTTTAATAATAATTTACAAATTATACTAATTTACTAGGTAAAGCTAGCTGCTTGAATATCTGTCTACCCCGTTTCAGTTATATACCCGTGAGTGTATGTATTTTGTAAATAACTTACATAATATACACGTTATATACTTTTCACTCCCACGGGGTAGGTAGAGATATAGGATCTTATACATTATGTGTATTGCAGAGTAATGCAATTTGGTACTCAACTTTCATTCAGTTGTAGTTTGTAACTTGATTACAGCGCAGCCTTTGCCTTTTTAACAAAGCGTAAGAGATAAGTAAGGGATATAGAGGTATTTTGGTAGTTATTGCCTATTCTTATTTATATTACTGCTATAAATGTTAACTTCTTATTAAGAGAATACGGGACTTATCGCGTATATTTTATAAACAAAGTATTCCCTTTGTTACGCGACGTTTCGGCCATGTTTTTATGGCCATTTTCTCACAATTGACATAAACAACAATTGCGTTCAACACCTATTATTAACCCCAGCGGGGTAGTCAGAGGTTCAGGTTTCCATCTCCGCAATTACAAAGGTAGTAATTCTATGATCACCTCGAACCCACGTATTGACCACATAGTCAGTACTTAATGTGGTAAGCCATGTCATTCAGAAAATGTTTATATAATATACGTGATAAGTCCCGTTTACTTGTAAAATGAATAAAAACGCGAGTTTCTCAAAAAAATATTCACGAAATTTACTCCATAACATATTCTAACATTCATCCATTTGGTATGGATACCTTATATCACCTTAATCGCTTCTTACAGAAGTAATTCTTTATTATACTCGTCACTGGAAAGGCAACTAATTCAACGTCCATAATCATCACGTGACAACACATTTCAATTAGGATAATAATTAATATTAACATCCCATAGATTCAATTCATTTTGTACTAATTCCGAAAACCTTAGTCCTATAGTTTTATTTTGAAATATAGGCGTCAAGGTTTTCAAAGATAAACCTATAATAGCCCCATTGTCTAACATATTGCGCAATTTATAGACTGATCCCGGACTGTATTTGAGCCGCAGAAGACTGGGTCTCGAGTATAAATACTGACCGTCTCTTAAATTGGTTTTGGCCCAGTTTTCTATGGTTTTGTTGCCACTTGCTACCTGTAAATTAAAAAAAAACAATTTTTGAGTATTGCGGATTAGGTTTTTTTTCAACGTTTCTCATGTTATGTATTTTCTTCCTTGTTCTCTTGTTGAGAGACTACTAAGGAACTAGGGTTAGATTGAATCTATTGGGCGATGGTAATGTCACCAATGTTTATGTTAAAATGTGACCCATTATTTCCCCAAGGTTCTATGCACCCCGAAAGGGATTAAAAGATGTTAATGTGTGTATTTATAAATCTTTTACATACAGAGACATTCACGTCATTTGATCCCTTTCGGGGTGGACAGAACCTTGCAAACCTCGAAACATTCTCTTGATCACTTATTCACTTAAATATACGTTGCAGTACCCTTAACGCAAGTCTTAAATGAACTTACCAAGGGACTAGTTCAATTAGTGTAATACCATCCTTAATTATTATTATTACTTATTAGCCTGAACGAGATTATCCGGCAAAGAACCAAAGTGAGTGACATAGTCTGTCGCTGTTGTAAGCTGAAGTAAGTGGGCCGGCCACGTCTGTCGTAGGACCGACGACCGCTGGAGTAAAGCGGTTTTTCGAGTGGAGGCCGCGTTTCGGCAAACGTAGTATAGGACGCCCCCCTGCCAGGTGAACCGATGACCTCAAGAAGGTCGCTGGTAGTGGCTGGATGAGGGCCACGAATGATCGTGTTTTGTGGCGTACCCTTGGGAAGGCCTACGTGCAGCAATGGACCAGTACAGGCTGATTGATTGATCAGCCTGTACATACATTGGGGTTTTGATGTCATATGGAGTATTGATGATAATTTATTAAAAATCTTACCCGTATATCCCCAATAGCTCTGAGGAAGTATGAAGAGAAGTAGAATCGGAAGTTGTCATTGTCAAACAATTTGCCTCTTTTTGCATAACCCTTCACCAACTTATATCCTTTTTTCTTGTAAGCGAACACCTAAAAAGAAAAAAAAAGGTTTATTCACTGCATATTGTAATTTACATTAGAACACAATACAAAATGGAAACCTTGATGCAGTGAAAACCCTGAAAGAACCATCAAGACTCAATCTCCTCGACTAAAAACCACACTTTATGCATTACTTAATCTTTTCCTAACATATAGCCTTAAATTAAACAATTTATTAATATTTGTAAACCCAATAGGTATTAGTTGTTTGGGGCTTGACTCTATATCAGTGCGTATAGGGTTCAAATCCGGATCGAGCATGTACCAATCGAAATGAAGTTTAATATCTATGTACATCTTCGTTATACCTGTTCCCCGAATAGGTAATTAGTCAAAGCTTGTAAATAGCGATATGACTGACCACCTGTCATATTGAGTACTGAGTATCTGATGAACTCGTGGGTTCGAGGTGTCCTTAGAATTACTACCTTCGCAATTGCGGAGATGGACACCTGAACCTCGCTACCTCGCAAGGGCTAATGGTCGTGAACGCGTTTGTATTTTTGTTTTGTTTTTAATTTAGGTAGGCTTCCTCACGATGTTTTCTCTTACTGTAATATTCAACGCATTCTGTCAATGTATTTTTATTACGAAAATGTATATAGAAACTCATTAAACTTAATTTCCTTTGGTACTTACTTGCTCAAGCGGGATTTGAACCTTGTACCCACTGATATAGAGCCAAGCCCCAAACAACTGAGCTACAAGGATTTAAAAAAAAGCACACATCCTAAAATTTTATGCACGTATAATGTAGATGCACTCACTGACAAAAATAACATACATGCATACGCTTCACGACTTACATATACACTCCCTTTTTATTATGGCGGGGTAGTCTGAGGCTTGAATTCCCATCTCCGAAATTTCGAAGGCATGTTAGGTATGGGTCATTCGAAGCCCGCGTATCACTAGATAGACAGCACCCAACGTGATAGGAAGTGAACCGTATCGCCGTATATAGACACTGACTATTACCTATCCTGAGGGATAGGCAGGTTTCCTCACAATGTTTTCCCTCACCGTTAGCGACTGTAAATTATGTACGTAAATGAAAAACACATTTAAATTTCATTCATTGGTACATTCCAGAGACGGGATTCGAACCTAGGACCTTTCTCATACGAAGTCCGAGGTCTAACCCACTGGGCTACAGCCGCTGCTAAAAAAATAAAAGTCTAATATTATCACACCACTGTTTACCTACCTGATAAACAGAATTGCCAGTAACATACGACTCTATATAATGCGTGCCGTAACTCCGCATAAACCTCCTTAGGTCCATCTGGGTACTACTAATGCCATCTGCCGCCTGCGCCACGTAATCTTTCACTTTAGTTCGTGATAGCTGGTCAATAGTCACCGCTTCGTGAGGCCTCGAGAGCTGGACTAAGACGAAGCAGCAAGATATGGGGGTGATGTCTTGGAGACCAAACGCCTGGGACAGTTCGTCTAGCACCCAGTCGCCCATGAAAGCTTTCCAGGATTTGTTTGTTCTGGAAAGGTTGAAGAAAAGTTTTATTAGGTAGATACAAATACAACTTAAAACTACATATGCGAACTTAATATCCTATGCTGAATTTGTATACAGATACAAGTATATACAGGGTGGCGCATTCAAAACGGTCAGTATGGGAAAGTCTGAAACTATAAGAGATACGAAGATTTGTTCTTAGGAACCATGTCACCGATTTTGATAAAAATAAAAACTGCATTCATTCTTTCTTTGAAAAAACAACTGTAACCAGTCCGGGAATCGAAACCGGTTACTTTAAAAAAATAAACAAGCCCTTTTCACTTTTTCTTTTTAATGTTGCGATGATGATGATGATGTTCGCGATGTTGTTTCTAGGGGAGTCTTCAACCGTAGGTTCAAGGCTTATCTTCTGGAGCAACAGAAATCCATCCCCTAAATCCTGTCAATGATCTTACCTTGTGTTTACAAATACCAAATTTCTATAATTGTATTTGAGATATATGTTTTCATTTATGTATTTACATATTTAAGATTGTGGAAATAGATCTATGTATGTGTATATATGTGTTTGCTTGTGTTATGTATGTATATATTGGAATAAATATGTTTTACTTTTATACGTATTTTATAATACAACTTTGTGTATCTACGTATAGTATCAATTATAAAAATATTTAATATTAAAACATCTAAGTACGTTTATCAGTTTTTTTTTATCATTATCACTCTATGTATTTACTATGTGTGTATGTGTATGTATGTATTTGTGTATGTATAGTATATATATTATGATATTCAGCTAGTGACAGACTTAGGTTTGGGTGCTGTCGGAGGATCAGTGATGCTGCTTAGCTGCATCAAATACTGAGACAGCACCTTTTCACTGCATCAAGTGCCTACTCCTTATACGTACGACTTTTGTTGTTGTATCAAAGTGTGTATAAATTGTGTTATGTTAAAATGTGTATGTATAGCAGTGAATAAATGTTATTCTTTCTTTCTATAAGTATATAGTTTGTTCACGATGTTTTCTCGCACCGTTAGCAACTGTGAATTATGTACGTCAATGAAAATGACAGAGAGTGAATAAGACATGTATTTAAACGTCATCCATTGGTACATGCCCGAGCTGGGATTCGAACCTAGGACTTTTCTCATAAGAAGTCAGAGGTCTTAATCACTGGGCTACAGTCGCTATTATATAGTATATATCTATGTATATGTGATATAAAACACAGAATTTTCACTTACCCTTCAATCTTAAACTCCGAGAAATAATAGTCCAAGAGCTGGTCGAAATCATCGCAAAACATAACCTTCAACTTAGCATCGTTGAAGTCAACATTCATCTTGACCCTAGAACTGTCGAAGACTGGAATGTTCTTCTCCCGGAACAATTGAGGATCGTCCTGTTCATAAGAATCCGGTTCTTCTTCAAAGTCTAGAGGCAGGACTTGGGTCACCTGGCTCAGGTCGCCGTAACTGCGGGTTAAGGATGGAATTTTATGTTATTAGGCGACTTGTAATATTAGATTGATTAAAGGAATATATGTGAGTGAAGTTTAAGGTCGGTTAAGTATATCTAGTAAGACATATGACAGTTAGATAGACGCACACATGACAGTTAGATAGACGCCATATTGTAAAAGGGTGACGTTAAAAGTACGTATAACCGCTGAGTGTGTATGAGGAGATGTATGAGTGTCAATGAATCGAAAGTGGTAAGTCAGACTTGGGACAAGTGAGGATCCGTGATATCTGCCTAATCCTCTACAGGGAATCGGGTGTGATGTGTAGGTATGTCTTTTTATAATATATTTTTACTGTAATTTCGTAAAAAGAGATTTAACATCTAAATGTAATATAAGTTAATTCGTTAGTGACGTGAATAGTTTTGTCTCTGAGATTCTATCTACCTGAAATCGAGATATGGATTGAGTATTTGTTTGTATGTAACTGAGGTTACAAATTATGATATAAGTAATATTTAGAACACCAATAGGTAAGTTCATGAAATAATATGTTAACTCTTTCAACGTCATCTTTAAAATCAAATATTTCATACAATCATAAATAGATATATTTGACGACCTCCGTGGCGCGATCGGTTAGCCGCCTGAACGCTAATCATGAGATACGGGTTCGACTCCCGGTGGAGGCAGAGTTAAGAACTACACTTTTCTTCTGCTTTCCAGTCTGGTCATTGATTATATATGCCATATATGTATTTATCCATGTATAATAAGTATATATTTCTTAAATATAGGTTGACCTTAGTACCCTACACACAAGTATTAAATGTACTTAACAAGGGGCTAGTTCAATTAGTGTAATAATGTCCAATTATAAATAATACATATTATAATCAACGAATAAACTGGAAGGCAAAAGTAAATCGTTGTTCTTAACTCTGCATCCACCGGAAATCGAACCTCATTATTAATGTTCAAGTGGTTAATAGTGCACTGCCGTGAGGGAAAACATCGTGAGGAAACCTACCCATCGATCGGTATAGTAAAGTCCCAGTGCCTGTATATAGCGATACGGTGCACTACCTATCACGTTAAGTGCTATCTATCAAGTGAAACGAGGACTTCAAGTGGGCCATATCTAATATGTCTTCGAAATTTCGTAGATAGGCACTCAAGCCTCTGACTACCCCGCCACAATAAAAAAGGGAGTGTGTATACAAGTCGTGAAGCGTATGGTTAACCGTTCGCGCCACGTAGGTCGTGAATCACTACATAGTATAAAACAAAGTCGCTTTCTCTGTCCCTATGTCCCTTTGTATGCTTAAATCTTTGAACTACGCAACGGATTTTGATGCGGTTTTTTAATAGATAGAGTGATTCATGAGGAAGAAGAGAATCCATTAAATAGTAGAGTAGGCTATATATTTCATACCCGTGCGAAGCCGGAGCGGGTCGCTAGTATACTTATAATGTCTTAAGTTATTGTAAAAAGTATAAATAGCCAGTGAGTGACTTATTTAAGTAAAGTAGAGATAAGGCACGCAGAAAAAGACATTGATAAAAATGTATTACGACTGATATATGTAGCTTGTAATGTAGGCAGATTCTACTAAATAATCTCATCCGAACATCTTTTCTTGTGAGAGTAATAATATACATAGTCTCTTTTCACCTCTCATTGAGTCAATTTACAGAGATGCTGAATATCGTATATTGGTTACGTAGGGGCCGGCCTAATAAGGAATATGACAGTCAGATAGACGCTATATTGAAAAAAGGTGATGTTAGGAGTACCTATAACCGCCGACTGTGTATGAGTGTCAAAGAAGCGACTGTGGTCTGTCAGGATCGGGACAAATGGGGATCCGTGATCTCGGCCTACCCCTCTACAGGGAATCAGGCGTGATATGTATGTATGTACGTATTTCATATAATTATAATGTCATATACATATATACAGAGGCAAGTTATTCGTCTCTAAAACTTGAAGTAATAAAACCAGTACCTATCTTGTTAGCGTATCCTATATTATATATTATAAATATAGACAATAAATATACTCACTGTGGCATCTCAATATATATATATATATATATATATATATATATATACAGGGTGGTGCGCATGTATATATATATATATATATATATATATATATATATATATATATATATATATATATATATATATATATATATATACATATATATATATATATGATAACTTAGTCTATGTCAAAAAAATATTAATGATTACAGGCTTGTAAGAGACATGCATAATTGTAACACACGCAATAAAAATAAATTGTATTATAGTGGCTCGAGACTAAAAAGAATAAACAATTCGTTTATGGGCCTGGGCATAAAAATGTATAACAAACTTCCAGAGGCTATAAAGTCCTTACCTCTAGACAAATTTAAAGTTTGCACTAAAGCGACGTTGATCGAGAAGGGCTACTACGTAAAAGTGAAATATTATCTAAATGATGTTATGTGACGTTTCATCTTGGTGTGATTGCAGTCTTACGAAGCATGTTCTTATTGGGACACCTTTAATATGTTGCTCATAATATTCGTTGGTTGCTGGTTAGGCTGCAGTCTCATTCTGATGGATTACTTATTTAATTGAAGTTGTATTTTTTTTTGTAGTGCCGTTAGTATTTTAATAAATTATTAAACAATATTTACATGAGGTAATAAATCAAAATAATATCTAGATAAATAAAGTTGAAAATAAACTGATAGTTGTATTGTATTGAAATATGTCTGCAATTTCTTGACATTTCTTCTCTGCAGGATTTTGCTTTACGAAATGCCAATAGTTTATTTAGATTTTTTTTTTAAATTAACTAATTGTAATCACAACTTTTCCGGTGGAAATGTTTTTTTTTTTACTTTCAATAAGTGATTTTATAATCCTCATATTGAATAAAAAGCATTTCATTTTATTTCATAAGCTATTATTATTTATGACGAATTTGTATTTATGATTAATAATAATAATTTTCTTTATTTGCTTTAAAACATTTATACTCACTGGAACCTGCCTTTAAGATAATCCTCTCTATATTTATTACGACTAAGTTTATCAATGCTTGTTGAAAATTGAGTTAACAAATCATCCATGTCCTGAGATAGATGGGACGTAAAAATAATGTTAACTAGCTGCCGTTCTTTCCGTCACATCGTAGAAGACGACTAAGGGTTTAGGAGTGAATGGAATTTATTAGGCGAAAGACTGCCAACCTGTCACTAATGTTCCATGTAACATTACAAGGTCTCTCTTAAGTCCTGTCCACCCCGAAAAGGATAGGTTTATGTATGTAATCATCAAAATTACATGACTTAATTCTTTATGGCTTTAAATTTCAGTGTTGTATAGTTATTACCTCTTGTTGGTTCTAACATAATATCAGCGTTGCGTTTGCCACCAAACGTAACATACCCAGCTGAGTTGGAACCTTTTTGCTGCGACAATTACATGCACAAGCTATACCCTCTAGTTTGTAAGTATGATTTGAAAATTTTTGTATTTGTATGTTTTTGTGGCTGTAAATAAATGCTTTATTATTATTATCCGCAGAGGATCGATAGGGAACTATGGACCTTTAAACAAAAAACAAACAAACACAGTCACGACCATTAACCCTTGCATGGTAGTCAGAGGTTTAGGTTTCCATCTCCGCAATTGCGAAGGTAGTAATTCTATGGACACCTCGAACCCACATGTTTACCAGATAGCCAGTACTCAATGTGACAGGTGGTAAGCTATGTCGCCATTTACAAGCACTAACTATTAACTGTTCGGCAAACAGCTAGGTCTCCTCACGATGTTTTCCCTCACCGTATAATTCGATGCATTTCGTAAATATGGTTTTATTACGAAAATGTACATAGAAATTCATTAAACTTCATTTCCATTGGTACATGCTCAAGCGGGATTAGAACCCTGTACTATGGAATGGATATACGATTATTCTCTAACATTTTTATCTATATTCAAGCTATAGACGATTAGGACCTAAAACTTATAAACAGCATGTATAACTAACAAAACACATACAAAAAACAACATACAAACATACTTAAATTTATATTTTATAAATAAACTGTAGCTTACCTAGCGAAGACATCAATAGCATTTCCAACATTAATATCACCAGATACTGTACCCAAAAGACACAACACTAACACTATTTTCACCATGCTGATCACAACACTATTCACTGACTGAATGATTGATGAAATTCAGATTCTTTGAAAATGTAAAACAGTATTACTTTTTAGCAATCCGTAAATCAAAACTTTGGTTGAATTTACTTTAAGTTTCGATTTAAACTTTATATATAATATAGTAGTTTTAGGGGACCAAAGTGGTATTTATTCTATTTATGGATTTAAATTTATATATTAGTGACATCTATGTTTTCATTTTTGCAACGTTGATAAATGATATACACATTATTTTTTATCAAGATACACATTACGCAAATTATTGTTTCTTTTTGTTTATATATGGTCAAAAATCACCAATTTATACGCCATTTTTTAACAAATGTCATATATGTATAATTAAAACACGATAATTTCCACTAATTAAAACACTAACTTTTGAAATCACGTGACTGAATAATAAAAAGTTAACTTATTTCACGTTGCTGATAAAAATTGAACACAACATGCCTATTAAGAGTGCAAAAGCGATATGTATGTTATCTGCTACTAAATAAGGTTTTTAAACCGTGTTTTACAAACATTTGACCGCTAAAATTGGTTTACAATTTCGACAAACTTTTACAATGTATGTTTCTAGCTATGATTGTAAATATACTTGTAGTACGTAGTAAGTACACCTCGAATTTCTTACAAGGTCTAGTAAATATTATTTAAAGTCTATTTATAATTAGGATTTTTATTTCTATTTATAATCTATTTATAACTTAAGATATACATATTTATATAAGGTATTTGAAATAGTAAGATCGTGAAGTATCACAGCTCGAATCATTCATGTATTTACTATATTATTGTGTAGTAATTTAGTGTTACACTAGCTTTTTTCCACTGCTTTGTTCTCATAATAAATATTAAACTTACAGCCAGTAAGTAGGTCTACGGTAGTCAGAGATTCGAGTGTCCATAACCGCAATTACGAAGTCGGTAATTCTATGGACACTTCGAAGTTACATTTTAAACAGATATTTATCATTTAATGTGACAGGTGGTAAACCATGTATATGTTAATATTATTCATACCTAATTATTGCCTTAATTATATAATACAAAAATCTAGTATTGAATCAAAGTAAGTATGTAAAAACCTACTGAATTGAAGAGATACAAAGATTCATCTCTCAATAAACAAAGAAACTTCCTGTTGTTAACAAGTTTTTTTGTAAACAATTTGTAGGTATTGCTTGTTTGTATTTGTAGGAAATCTAATTATTCTAGAATTCTATGAATCATGTCATGTCATGGCATTTGCTAGTCTTGGACGTAAAAATGTTGTAGGAGGCCACAAGGGACTAGGGGTAAATGGAATCTATTAGACGATACCCTAGTAATATGTGACCAAAGATCCATGATGACATCGCAACCCCAATATGACGACCTCTGTGGTGCGATTGGTTGAGCACCCGAATGCTAATCGTGAGGTCCCGGGTTCGATTCCCGGGGGAGGCAGAGTTAAGCACTACGCTTATCTTCAGCTTTCTAGTCTGGTTGTTGATTATATATGCTATATATCTATATAATATGTATATATTTCTTAAATATACGTTGACTAGGACCCTTAACACAAGTCTTAAATGAACTTACAATGGGGTTAGTTCAATTGGTGTAATAGTGTCCTAGATTATTATTATTATAAATATTCATGTTAAAATGTGACCAAGGAGATATCGTACCTCCTAGGTTCTGTCAATCCCGAAAGGCATTAAAGGACGTGAATGACATGCAATAGGAGGCGACTAACGGACTATGGACACATCTCCATTATCACTTATTAGCATGAATGTTGGGGTTGTGATGTTATATGGACCATTGATGACAGGTTGGTAGCCCAATAGAGTGATTAATACTGTACATGAATACGTAAATAATATAAAAAAGACAATAGCGTTCACGGCCATTAACCCATGCGGGGTAGTCAGAGGTTCAGGTATCCATCTCCACAATTGCAAAGGTAGTAATTCTATTGCCACCTCGAACCCACGTGTTGAGCAGATAGTAGACTCAATGTGATAGGTGGCCACAAAATAACACAAAATCTTATTGTTTAAACAAACATACTCATCAAAAAACTTTTTCATACATTTTAATTTTTGTTTACATTAAAACTTGACCTCTGTAGTTAGAATGAGACTAATTGCATTCCCCGGTTCCGCTAATTAGGACCTTTAGTGTTAATATTTAAAGCGTTTGAAAGTTCATTATTCTGTATGAATCATAGCCCAATCTGGGACTATTCGAATGTAAGTAGCTGCAGTTCTTCTCGTCAGAACTGTTATAGAGATATGTGGATAGTTATAGTTATATTTAGATGATGTGTTGTGAATCTTTAGCCATTACTCCACTAATTCATTATAGCTACAATATTACTTCAGTATCGATACTGTAATGTGGCCGTAATTTGATACTTTTGGCACTCCACTAACAAATTTTGGTCACTGAAGCGCTATCGAACTACATCAAAAGTACTTCTGCGTCTGAAGTACAAAAAAAGCCACTCCACTAACCAAACGTCCGTCAATGTCAGTTTAATAGCCTTATATTTGGTACTCGACTATTGACATTTCTATACTTGAGTTTCCACTGAAGCACCACTGAAGCGCCACTGACTCGCTATTGAGGCACAACTGTAGCAGATCAAAATATTAGCAGAGTGCCACTTTTACAGCCGAGACGCAGAAGTAACGCAGTAGCGACGCAGTTGTGTGGCTGTCAAAGTTAATTAGTGGAGTAAGGGCCCAGGTAAAATAAATTTCATAAGTAGATAGAACCTTGGAGACATGAAAATAACTTCTAGGTTACTTTTTAGCATAAATATTGGGATTGTGCTCTCAAATGGAATAACATTATTTTATTTTCTCATACATATATTCCAATTACCAAAATAGACTTATTAATTATTATAAATTCGCTTAGACGTAATTTTATGCGTTTATTGAAAATTATACTTTGCTTCTCAACATGTAGGAGGCGACTAAGGGATTTAAGATCCATGTAATCTAATAAGTGAAGAACTAACAACCTGTCACTCTTATTGTATATTACCTTTATAACCCTGGTAGTTATTAATGATAAGAATAGGTAGTAGTATAAGAATAGGTAGTAATAACGATGTTAAAGTCATGTCTTCAACTATCTGTCCTATCCGAAAGGGATAAAAGACCATATACACATACATATACATTTCATGAACAAAAGAACATAAAACCGTGTCATAAACGCCAAGTTATATGCGTTTCGTGTCCCTTATCGCTCAAATAGGTCGCGACAGATAAAGAATTGTACGCTACTTATATTTAATTCTAATTATTTCGCTATATCGACTTGTGAGGGCTGATATCTTAGTCACCTTTAACCTTTGAATCAAGAGACTAGCTAATCTACGTACATCTGGCCAGGACAGGTTCGATTCCCGGTGGAGGCAAAGTAAAATAGCACTTACCTTTAGTTCAAGAGAACTAAAAAGATTGCAAAAGACTGCAAAAAGATTTGGCGTTTGATTATGTATACTATATAGGTCATATACATATATACATACACATCACACCTGATTCCCTGTAAAGGGGCAGGCAGAGATCACAGATCGCCATCTGTCCCGATTCTGATAAACCACTTCGCTTCATTGACACTCATACACACTCACTTTATAGGTCATATTTATTCATCCCGTCTGGGATCTAGAAAGTATGCTAAATAGCTGCCGTTTTTCCCGGCATGTCGTAGAAGGCAACTAAGGTACTAGGAGCAAATGCAATCTATAGGCGATGGGCTAGCAACCTGCAACCTTTGTTCCATATGACATCACAACCCCAATATTCCTGCTAAAATGTAACCTAGGATATTTTACCGTGTGTTCGAAATTCTTTTCAGTTAAATAAATTAAAGGACGTGAATGTATATATGTATAAGATTTTTTATCTATATCAAGTAGACATCTGTCGTACGACCGACGACCGCTGGAGTAAAGCGGTTCTTGAGTGGAGGCCACGTCTCGGCAAACGTAGTGTAGGACGCCCCCTGCTAGATGGACCGATGACCTCAAGAAGGTCACTGGTAGTAGCTGGATGAGGGCCACGAGTGATCGTCTTTTGTAGCGTACCCTTGGGGAGGCCTACGTCCAGCTGTGGACTAGTACAGGCTGATTGATTGATTGAAGTAGACATCGCAGCAAGTCATTAACATCATCGATGATAGGTTACTAGCTCATCGCCCAATTGAACCTCAGTATCTTACGTCAGGAGAGAAGAATGGCATTTAATTCCACATTGTTTATGGCCTGGATTATGAATGTCTGTAAAGTGAACAAACATGTATAGGATGTTATGAAATAAACTTACAGAGAATGAAATTTCATCGTTGGGTTTGTAAATCTTTATACCTACATACACATTCTATCTCTAGTGTATAGTATTATTAATAACTAGCGACCCGCTCCGGCTTCGCAGGGGTATAAAATATATAGGCTACTCCACTATTTAATGGATGTTATTATTCATTAAACCTTCCTCTTGAATCACTCTATCTATTAAAAAACCGCATCAAATTCCGTTGCGTAGTTTCAAAGATTTAAGCATACAAAGGGACATAGGGACAAAGAAAGCGATTTAGTTTTCTACTATGTAGTGATGATGTATGAAATGATGATGATGATGAAGTGATAAGTGTAAGAAAAGATAAGTAAGGTAAAGGTAGTATAAAAGGACACCCCCTGAAAAAGGTCGCTGGTAGTGGATGGCTAAGGGTCACGAGTGATCGTGTTTTGTGGCGTACCCTTGGGGAGGCCTACGTCCAGCAGTGGACTGACATAGCCTGATTGATTGAGTATAAAAGGTAAATTTATATTCACGCGAACAGTTGTAAATATAGTTTTTACCCTCCAGTATTTTTATGTTTGTGATCGTGTATGATACTTTAACCATTAATAACATAACATCCGCTTCACGACTTGTGTATACACACTTCCCTCCGTTTTGGGGTAGTCAGAGGCTGGACTGCCCATCTCCGAAAGTTCGAAAGAGTGTTATGTATGGGTCACTAGACTAGGATAGACAGTATCCGACATTATAGCGAACCGTATCGCCGTATATAGGCGACTATTACCTATCCCAAGGGACAGGCAGGATTCCTCAAGATGTTTTTCCTCACCGAATAACAATTCGTATGTGTCAAGTGTGTAAGAATAAATTTGACATAGGATTACACATGATTTGTCCCATTAGAAATAAAAAACAGATTTTATATTTAACTCATTTATTTTTCGAATGCCCTGACAAAAATAGTATTTCGCAATTTGACGATACTTAAAAATAGTGTTTTAGGAACTACTTTTTACAAATAAAAATATTTTTACTATCTAATATTTACATTCCTTAAATTAGTTTAAGTAAATAATAAAAATCTCTTTCTAGGATTACTAATATAAATGAAAAAAACTCATGACAGAGATAAAGTATAAAAATAAATCGTATTGATAAGTTACACGATTTTAACTGTAGGTGGCACTACATATTTTTTATTATTTAATTTTTAATAAGCCATTCTAAGGTTATGTCGGCTAAAGTTCAAACACTGATGCCATGGCATTTGCACTTGTTATTCAGTCGCCATGGTAACACCAACGCTGCCAGCCGCTACAACCGAAGAAAAACGAAGACGTAGTACCAATTCTTCTCTTCCCTGTTGTTCGGTTCGTTCCAGTTGAGGATTCAAATATTATCCCAAAGCGAACATATTTAGACAGTTTGGCATCACAATAGAGCTTGCTGGCTTTGTTGACGAACCATAGACGACTGCACTACATATATTACATTTATTAGTTTGACACCTTAGATTTGGCACGATAGTAAATTTATAAATTTGATACATTGTATTTGAAACTATTGGAAACAGTTCACACATAATATAAATACATTAACATTTTCTTTGACTGTGTAAATAATATTAGATTGTAGTACAAGCGTGTATTTTATACGTCACCGAATGGTTCCCTGGTTTCACATATGCTTATTGCAAAACATCACTTCAATAACAGATCAGTAATAGTGTGAAGTTGGTAGTGGAGAAGCAAAAGTGACAACTTACGCCAATTTTAAAGCGAACTTTTGCTGATCTACTATCAACTTCACACTATTACTGATCTGACATTGAACTGCGTTTGTGCTAAAACGCCTTAGTGGACTTAGGCCCCTGTTAGGGTTACGTACATTGAAGATAAATAAATAAATTTCACATAATTGTAGCAGGAATAGTAAATTATGCGAATCATGAATTTACCGACATAGTTAAAATATAATAAATATACTTTAAATTACAGTAACAGTTATAATATTTTAGTGTGATAGGCTGTTGCTAAAGTATCCAAAGTACAAAAAAACATTTATTTACTAATAAATTTGAAAACCTACATATTTTTCATACTAAAACGAGAATCACTAAAATTCATTACTTACAGAGATTATAAAATGATCAATACCGTTCTTCTACATACCTACAGCACCATCTTCATTCACATTTGTACAATTATAAACGTCACTATTAACCTATGAAATGCAAATTGCACTTGTCTCACTTCACAGCACTGCCATACAACTATACATATACCTATATTATGTGATATATCACATTCTTAATTAAAATTATAGAAAATTGCTTTAAGTTCATGTATTCACGCCTCTACGTCCCTAACGAGATAGGCAGAGACTATCGATCGCCACCTGGAACGGGTGACAAATCTCTTGCTTCACTCTCACCCATTAACCTTCTCATATATACTCTTCTGTTCTTCACGTTACGTACACTCGCCTTGAGAAGAATAAAATAGAGAATACAATGACAATCTCGATGTATAATATAGTTATCTATATTAATAATATCGATATATAGTATGGAAACTTTTGAAACGTTTTTTCTATAATTTTAATCACGAATCGATTTGACTTTGAGTTTAAACGATATATCACATATTACTCTCCCACAATTTGAGACGATTATCAATAGACTCCTCAAATAGTTTCTTCTTATTAGGATCCTTGAACGCAGGGGACAATGTCCTTAATTCCAACTGTAATAAGGCTTCATTTCCTAACAAGGTATCTAGGGTTTTCAATAAGCTTTGTTCTCCATGGAGTTTTAAAAGGCTAGGGTAGGAAATGAGGAAATAGTTTATGTTCAACCTCCTTGCTGCCCAGTTCTCTACGGTGCGGTTACCACTGGCGACCTGTAGAAAAAATAAGTGTTTAAAAAAGGTTCTAGGGAAAGAGGTTCGAGTGACAGAAGTATGTAAAGCTTAGTTGATGATAGTTACTGAAGCCATGGATATTTCGAAATATATTAGAGTTATGGCGAGACTTTATGCATGTTATTTATTTTGTGTTAATTTGAGACATATTATATTTTCAAAAGCTTGACTATTCATGAGGATCAAATCAATATATTTCGACGTACAGTCAACGCTAAAAGTGTAGTCTTAGTAGCTTTTTATAAGGTTTACGTTTATAGGAACAAAAGAAAATATTTTATATTTCGAAGCACGCGAACTTATAGTGGCCATTACAATGCATAGTGGCGCCAGTTTTAAAATGTAAAATATTATGTTTTGTTCTAATAAACTTAAACCTTTTAAAAATTTACTGGGACTGCACATTTAGCACTGACTTTAGAATGAAATTACTATTAGTGTACTTATATTGAATATTTTTTTATTAATATTTGATCTCATGTTCAAATAGTTCAAATCAATGTTATCGTACAATAAGGTTACAAAAATTAACTAGAACACAGTAAAACTGACATACACTTCAAACCACTATTTCAGGATGGTTTGCCAATCTCCAAAATATACAAGAAAGACATTAAAGATCTAATAGCCCACCCACTTTTGTCGAATAGGATTCTATGTCACCATGTAGTGACACTGACTATTGCACATTAAGTTTCTTATCTACAACCTTTATAAGGCTCGCACTTTTTAAATGAGCGGCTGTTTTTTTTTTCGTCAATTCGTAAAAACTTAATAACTATATCTTAGTTTAAGAAAACTTGTAGATACTGCCTCAATAGTTCAATATTATGCTATTACTAAGTAAGACAGTATGTACACCTAACTTAGAATGAACTTAACTATCTATAACTTGAGTCAGTAAATATAAGTTACTTAAAATTAACTTAAATAACCTTTAGCATGCATGATTAAATGATATTTAAGGTCTAGCAGAGTGAAAATGATAATGATGACTTTTGAATAATTGTAGTGATGTTTTAATGAAGTTGATGGTGTTATAATGATATGTGATGTTTAATTTCGTTCCTAATAAATTATGATGATGATGTGATTATGCGATGATGCATTTCTTTTTAAAAGGCGTTTTGACGATGAAAGTAGCCTGATGATGTATGAATGAATGGATGATTAAATAACGATTGTTCTCAGTTTATTCCTATTTTTTGATACGAAAGATTTATTAATTTTATTCGTATAATATCACCTTAAAATTTTACTATTCGTTTTAAGCTTAACTTTTTCTAACTGTGTATATAGATAATTAAAAAACACATCATATTTACACCTTCATTCAATCCTAAATAAATAATAAAAAGCCTAACTCATCGTTTGCTCCTGAGAATGATAGTTCTATGAGAAATTCTCTTTTTATCAGTATTATTGTTAGTGTACTGGGTGTAGCATAACGCCATCTATTGTAAAAGTCATGACACAATTTAATTTTTGCACTGAATAGCAAAAGATTTAATCAAGTCAACACAATAATTTTCACTCTACCAAACCTAAAAGGGCTAACCCTTGTAGGTACCTTGATGTGTCCAATATGCTTAGCGTGTCGAGGTGAGAAGAACGAACTCAGTTCTTTAGAGGTTATATCTGCCACGCCCTTTTCCTTCAATTTATCCCTAATGCCGGAATAAGCGGTTCTAGTGTATACATAGACCTGTTTAGAATAATCTCTGTGTTAATTGTATGATTATTTCAACTACGTACACAGATAAAATTTATTATAAGATAGAGGTTTGTGAGGTAGTTTCAAAAACGCGGATTCCTAAATTAAGGTAGTGACATCTATTGAAATTTACGCGTAGTTTTTAGTGATTGTAACGGATCTTTTTCATTTTAATAAAAGGTTTCATTATTTAAGGTTTTTTTATGTTGCCAACATTGAATTACAACTAATTGCGTAATGTAGCCGTAAATTAATGGCAAAGCGCAACATGATTGATTCACTAAACAACTACATATCCTAAGACGAATCTACGTTACTTGTAGCATATTTAATCCCTTCGAATTTTAGTATTAACTTAAGAAACACGTTAAACTTTTCAACTATTAACTAATTCTTCAAATGAATCAATGACAAAATGAAATGATAATGGCGACCCGACTGTAAATGAAAAGCGACTTAAACTCCCCAAGTTTATTAGCGTCCAACCTTTATAGCCCCTATGTGTTCCACGTAAAGGGGCGAGAAATACAGACTAAAGTCCTCTCGGGGCATTTTGATGCCCTTGGTTTTCACCTGCCCCTTAATTTGGTTGTACACGGTGCGGGTATACACAAAAACCTAGAATGCAAATTTAGTACATACATACATATACTTTCACGTCTTTTAAACCCTTTCGGGGTAATAATGGATTACCGTGGTCACTTTTAACACAGTATTGAAGCTGTCAGATATTGATTTGAAACATTATAGACAGAACGAGAACAGTCCATTCCTTAATTGATTCCATTCGATCCTAGTCACTAAATCGCCTTCTACGACATGCTGGAAAGAATGGCGACTAATGTAGCTTTTTTAAATTTACGTCCTAAATGGGATATTTCTACATATACAACCCGTGCTAATATGGGAATTGAATAGAATGTAACCAGCTGGTAGTCAGAGGTCCACGTGTCTATCTCCTCTCCAAATTGCGGGGTAATAGATTTCGGACCTTAAATTGACCAGATAGTACTCATTATGCAAGGTGGTATGTCAAAGTACTTATACTCCTTTTCCAAGCTCACTTGAAAAATTGATATTTTAACCTACTGGCTCAAAGTTCTAAACTTTTACTCGTTTATCCGTGACAGGAGGTAAACCAAGGTACTTAAAATAACTTATAAATAGCCATAAGGCTTAACATTTGTCCCACGGAATACTCTTAATACGTATACCGTCAACACGTGGGTTCAATATGGCCATAACATTACTACCTCTGCATGCAGAAATGGACACACGAACCTCTGATGTTATAGTCAAAGATTGGGTCGTGGTAGTTCATTTTTCTCTTAGTCTCATTTTACCTGATACATAGAGTTGCCAGTGACGTAGGAAGCGATGTAATGGGACCCGTATTTCCTGATGAAGTCATCCACGGTGCTCGTGTTGCCAGCATTCCACTCCTTAATCGCCTCGAACACTACATCTTCTACGCCCACGTTAGGAGGGAGATCTCGCAGTTTGGCTGAGTCTCTGAACCTGGAAATTTGGAAGATAACATGATGGTTAGAATTAGCTGTATGGCTGGCGTTTTTACAGTTTGTAGAAACTAGATTACACGAAAGATTAACTGTTTCATGTTAGAACATGTAATAGAAGATGAATCCCTTCCATATCTTGGATTCATATAATCAATTGGGGGTTTGAATTGGACTACCATCTAGTAACTATCCGAGGTGATTCCTGTGTACATATACATAAACTACATAACACTTTAAACACCACTTCGGAATGGAACAAATGTACTTAAATGTACAGCAAAGTGGAATTTATATGATGTACTATTTAGTATTTATGATTCTGTATTTATTGAAATTATTTTATTTAACCCAGCCTCGCCTTCAAAATTTAGTTTCTTTGAAAGACCAACAGATGTCTCTAACCTGGAGACCCTGACGAGCACGTAGCAGTGGTCGCCGGTGACGAAGGAGGAGTTGATGCCCAGGTTCTTGGCCATGATCTCCAGCGGCCAGCCCGCCGTGAACGCGCGCCACGGTCGCTCCAGCCTGGAAATGGAATGAGAGAAATTAATTGGTGGTTACCTAGTTTGGCCTACATACTTTACAGAATAAATATTTTCAACCTCATTCGCGTGTCTTTTAATTTCATAAGAAAACGGGACTTGTCCCATTTATTATATAAACCTTTTTTTGGCCAGTTAGCAATGGATTTTATCACGGGTCAACTGACTTTCCAGCAAGATGTGTTCGTCTTCATTAAAATGAATTACATCTGATATTTTCGTCGTGTAAATTGTATCAATTTATATTCCCAACAAGCATATTGTAATGACAACAAGCATATCGACTGTTTACCGTAGATGATGACATTACAACTTTTCGTTCATCGTTAAAGTTCTCGACGTCCAAGGGTCAGGATAGCAGGGGTTAGAAAAACCGAAACGTCTTTCTTTGTTGTGAAAATTTGAAAGGAAATAATATTTGGATACTGTTTTTTTTCGTAATATACATGTACAAAACAATACAATTATTACCAATTCTACGATTACATACATAAGTTGCTTAATCTGAAGGAAACTTAACACCGAACATTAATTATAACGATTTCTTTTCCATTGAACACATTTTACACTATTAATTGTACCTATTACATATCATATAACACATCTATGATGTTATGTGACGTTCCATTTTTGTGTGGTCATGGCTTTACATTCCGGTTGGGACTCCCTTTAAATTTGTTATGAAACACTATTTGTTGGATGTGAAGCTTTGATCATGTGTCTAATAAATTATTATTAAATTTAATGTACACTTTGTCTGCAGAGTTTCTTGGCACTTCTTCTCTGCAGAGATTCTTTACGAAGTGCCATTCGTTTTATTAATCTAATTTCATTTATTTTAAGTATTTTACGTTACTCACATATTTTTTTCATAAAAAATGTTTTCTTTTTCGACTTTCAATAAGTGATTTTATGATCCTTATGTTGAATAAAAAGATTTTCATTTCATTTAATAAGCTATACCCTTCCACTGACCTTTCAAAGCTAAAATCCCTGAAATAAGCCTGCAACAACTGCTTCAAGTTATCACAAAACTCCATGTGGAAATCTCCATCGAACAGGGTCTTCGGGTGGCGAGGCTTATTGCCTATTGCGAAGGAGTCGACGTCTTTAAAAACGGAGACAGTAGGTTCCCTGAATAGCCAGGTCTCTGAATCGTTCCTTGGTACCACGCGCATGCAGATGCTGAGGTAGCCATATCTGGAAATTGGGACGAAGAAAGGTATAAGTTGATGCCATATACAGAGGCCCAAGTCTACTAACGTCTTTAAGCATAATGTTAGTATGATAGTGAAGAGTCATCGTTAGAAGCGCCAGTAATCTTTCCAAAGATAATTAGACAAAACAAACACGTTCACGATTATTAACCCTTGCGGGGTAGTCAGAGGTTCAGGTGTCCATCTCTGTAATTGTGAAGGTAGTAAGTCTATGACCACCTCGATACCACGTGTTGACCAGATAGTGAGTACTGAATGTGACAGGTGGTAAGCCATGTCGCCATTTATAAGCACTGACTATTACCTGTTCGGGGAAATCAATTATAATTAGACATGGCTGCAAAATCTTTCATTCGTACCTACATATATATATGGACCTACTTACATGGAAGCAGGGTGTAATCATTCAGTCAATTATGATTTGTCTAGTATAGTATTATATGTCGCTGCTTTAAAACTAAACTGAAGAAACTCGAAAAACATTTTATCTCAAAAAGATTAAATAATAAGTACATAAAACATATTAAGTTAATAAAAAGATAAAAATGTATTTATATTTAATATTTTTTTTAAATCATATGCAATTTAATGTCAAAAAAATATCAACTATAGTATAAAACAACGTTTTTTGCAAAATAGTGTTTTTTGAGTTTCTTCAGTTTAGTTTTAAAGCAGCGATGTGTAATTTCACACATAGAGTCATACACTTAAGACGTAGATAATAGTTAAAATTTGGATTTGCAAGGGAATTACAATTAGTTATTCATTATGTTAATATTAAATTAATTATGTTAATTATTAATTATAATTAATTAATTATGTTAATATTTCTGTTTTATTTCTATTACTTAAATGTTTCTTTCGCTCTTTTGAGAATATAAATAATATTACTTTACGCTTATATATTTCGAACATCGAAATAAAGGAAAATTACATTTAAGTCGTATTCAAGTCGTTATTAGATAATAAAAATAAGGACATTGATGTTCATTTCTTAATACTGCCTTGCATGCATAAAAACTTAATTTAAAGTAATAATAGTAACTAAAATATATAATTTTTATGTATACTTTTTTCATTAATACAAATCTGGTGTTATTGATTCTTCTTAGAATTCAATGGGTACTAGATATAGGGTCGACAGAGGCCCAAGTACATTAAGTAGCCCATGTATGGGATGCCGTACCTCATGAAGATGTTGATGGCCTTCCCGATGCCCAGCTCCGAGTCGAGGGAGGCAGCGGCCACCGCCGCCACCAGCAGCAGCCCACGCCACCACATCTCACCGCACCCTGAGGATATGGAGATCAGAGTTAGAGCATATACAATAACTGTGACAAGTTTTATCCGGTGAGATGTCTCATGGTTGAATCTCGTAGAAAAAGGAAAAAAATCACGTTGGTTGCTGTCTATCTAGTGATACGCTTCGAATGACCCATACCTAACATGCCTTCGTAATTTCGGAGGTAGGCGTTCAAGCCTCTGACTAACCCGCCATATTAAAAAAGGGTGAGTGTATACACAAGTCGTGAAGCGTATGTTTGTATGTAAAAAGGAAAAAAGTAGGTCCACCAAACTTTGAGTTTTGATTGTAACTTTATATAATCAATAAACAACTCAAAAACGTGTTTAATGAATAATTATACTTAGGATTTTAAAAAACTTATCAATTAAGTTCAGCTACTCAACACTAGATGTCAGTGTAATTGTGAATTTTTAGTTATTCACTAGATGGCAGTAACTTAGTTAGTTTATTTCATTGAATAAATTAATATCAATATGGCACAAAAATAATTTATAATAATAAATAATTCTCACATAATGAATATCGCTTTTTTATATAATGTGTCTAATAACCTGAAGGACAGTGTAAAGGCACAAACGAAGATAGATCAACGACCACCAGCCTTCCTGTGTGTTTGTAATAATAACATTGTAATTCACTATTTCACCAATTCAACTAACCCTTTAATAAGAATATGGACTTATATTACTTGTATTAAGGGTACTTGTCAACATATATTTAACAACTATATACTTATTATCGATAAATAAGTACATCTATCTTATATAAGACAAGAGATATAAGAGAAAAAGGTGACGTTAGGAGTACCTATAACCGCCGAGTGTGCATGAGAAGGTGTACGAGTGTCAATTAAGCGAAAGTGGTTTGTCAGGATCGGGACAAATTGGGTTCCGTGATCTCTGCCTACCCCTCTACAGGGTATCAGGCGTGATGTGTATGTATATATCATATATATGTATGTATAATCAACGACCAGACTGGAAAGCAGTAGAAAAGCGTAGTTTTTAACTTCCTCCACTGGGAATCGAACCCGGGACCTCACGATTAGCGTTCCGGTAGCTAACCGATCTACTGAACAGTCTCGGATCCTACAGGATGCGATCAGTATGTTATGAATACTAAGCACCCTCGAGGGCAATGCACCTTGAACAACCTGCCATTCTATTTATACCATTTGGATAGATAGGCTTTATATCTAGGATTTAGCATATAATAATGACTTTAGGCTATGTATCACTGTTAATTCTGTTAAATCTGAGGCTTGGCTCTGTATCAGTGGGTACAGGGTTTAAATTCCGCTTGAGCATGTACCAATGCAAATGAAGTTTAATGAATTTCTTTGTACATTTTCGTAATAAAAACACATTTATGAAATGCATCGAATAATACGCTGAGGGAAAACATCGTGAGGAAACGTACCTGTTCCCCGAACAGGTAATAAGTTAGTGCTTGTAAATGGCGACATGGCTTACCTGTCACATTGAGTACTGAATATCTGGTCAACACGTGGGTTCGAAGTGGCCATAGAACTACCTTCGCAATTGCGGAGATGGACACCTGAACCTGACTACCCTGCAAGGGTGTTTGGTCGTGAACGCGTTTGTCCTTGGTAGGCAGAGATTTGAGTGTCGTGCTACATATACATTATTCCTTTAATCTCTTCCGGGGTGGACAGAACCTTAGTTACACGAGAACATTGGGGTTGTTATATCATATTAAACATTTATGAATTTGCTAGCCCATCGCCCAATAGATTCCATTTACACCTTGTCTCTTAGCCGCCTTATGTCGGGAAGAACGGCAGCTAGTTAGCATTCTTTTTACGGCCCATACTAGAACAGGACAAATCTTTGGTATGTATGGTCATAACTTATTCAAAGTTATGATTAAGTATTGAATATTAACAGTTTATAAACATTGTTAATTATTAAACTTTATGTCTAACTGGGATTTTATTATATAGTAATAATATAATAATAATATTTGGGGCATGATTACACCAATTGAACTAGCCCCTTGGTAAGGAAAATATACTTATTATACATAGATAAATACATATATAGAATATATAATGAACAACCAGATTGGAAGGCAGAAGAAAAGCGTAGTTCTTAACTCTGCCTCCACCGGGAATCGAACCCGGTACGTCGTCAAGTATGTATATATATACACTTTTAACACCAAAATATTATTATATTTTACAACATACTTAAAAGTAACAAAAAATCTTCGAAACCTTAATACCTGCCCACCTCTTATAATATAAGCGACTGTATATATAAATAAAAATGCAATTAAAGCTAAGTAGCCGCAGTATAAGGAACCAAAATAAATGGCTCTCGAGATAAAACTCATTGCAAGATAAATGAGGGCTTTTAAAAATAAAAATAACAGATGTTACAATTCTTACAATAGATAGCGCCTTACTTAAATTAGTTACATACGTACAAAATATTGACTTATGGTAGCGAAAGTTGTGTATGGCAAAACAGTATGAGAGTCAAATCAATGCCGTTGAAATGCGGTCTTTGAGAAGTATAGTTGTATAAATATTAATGTTTTCTTAGTTGACAAGTTGGTTTTGGCAAGAAGCATGACAGATGAATCAATGCCTTTTAAATGCGGTCCTTGAGAAGAATATTACATATTTACAAATTCTTTCGGAGTGACCAGAACCATAAAAATATTGCTTCAGAGTTATAATCAGGCATAGAAATCTGATAACCTAGGAGATATTAAATCTCCGAGGTTCTGTCCACCTCGAAAGGGATTAAAAGGCCTGAATGTATACGAGTATGGTAGCATTCATATAGAATATTAGTGATAAGTTGCTAGCCCATCAAACAATAAATTCTATCCCCTAGTCCCTTAGTCGTCTCCTACGACATGCCGGGAAGAACGGCAGCTAGTTAGCATTATATTTACGTCTCTACTAACACAGCGATTTCAAACTACACAGTTTTCTTTTACATACATCACGCCCGATTCCCTGTAGAGTGGTAGGCAGAGATCACGAATCCCCATCTGTCCCGATCCTGAGTAACCACTTTCGCTTCATTGACACTCATACACCTCACACTCGGCGGTTATATTTACTTCTAACGCAACGCTTTTTCAATATAACGTCTATCTGACTGTCATATGTCTTATTGGGCCGGCCCTTACGGCCTTCACGACTTTTATCCCCTGCGTAGTAGGCAAAGGTTTGGCAAAGGCTCCACAGCGTTTGTGATTCTATGAAGAAACAATCTCTATCTTTCTTAGAACACTTCATACACACAAAAATACAAACGCGTTCACGACCATTAACCCTTGCGGGGTAGTCAGAGGTTCAGGTGTCCATCTTCGCAATTGCAAAGGTAGTAATGGACACCTCGAACCCACGTGTTGACCAGATACTCAGTATTCAATGTAACAGGTAAGTCATGTCGCCATATACAAGCACTAACTATTACCTGTGCGGTGAACAGGTAGGTTTCCTCACGATGTTTTCCCTCATCTTAGTATTCAACACATTTTGTAAATGTATTTTTATTACGAAAATGTACATAGAAATTCATTAAACTTCATTTCCATTGTTACATGCTCAAGCGGGATTTGAACCCCGTACACACACACATCATATCATACACTTTCATCATATGATACACACTCGTCGGTTATAGGTACTTCTATAAATGAGAGCGTGTCATGAAATAGTTAGTGCCCAAAACAGTGCTTCTATTGACCTAAAGTTATCTAGGTAATAAAAAGCAAGTCATAAGTCGCCATTGACTGGAGATAAGGCTCCGGTATTGAATGTATAACATAAACATTTTGATTGATAAAGGCACGTGTTATGCTGGTACGGTGTAGCCTATTTGATCTATTGAATATTGGAAAAGTAATTAAATACACATCAAAAATACTTTCAGTACACCAAAATTATAGATAAAAATAAACGCGTTCTTGACAGTTAACCCTTGAGGGGAAGTCAGAGGTTTACTGTAGATTTGGCTCTGTTGGTATTTTTGGTTTGATATTCTGTATTTTGCCACCAAACGCAACATACCCAGCTGAATTGGAACCTTTTTGCTGCGACAAAAACATGCACAAGCTATACTGTAAGTTTGATTTGTAAACTTTTAGTCCATATTAGTTAGGTTAAAGTTCCCAAAATTCTACACAGAACAAAAAATTTCTACGAAATTAAACATAAAGAGTTCTGGCGATAATAATAAAATTTATACAAAGAATTATTTATTAATACTCAATAAAACCTCTAGAGTGGAGACCGCGTCTCAGTATTCGTAGTGAGGGGCGCCCCCGGCAAGGTGGGAAGACGACCTGCGCAGGTTGGCCGGCATCGAATGGATGCGAACGGCCACTGACAGGGAGAAGTGGCGTCATTTGGGGGAGGCCTATGTCCAGCAGTGGATTGAAACAGGCTGATGATGATGATGAATAAACCCTCTATATAAATAGTCATCTCTAAAAACATTACTATAAGATGGAAATAAAATAATTCTTACAATTAACGTTATTTTTAAATAGAGTAGGATAGACACATCAAGCTTAACACTCTCCATAGCCTATACAGGAAGTTTTAATGTTAGATGGAATGTTATTTACGCATACATAATACTAATAAAATGTACGCGAACTAGTTGATAAGATTTGCTAATGAAAACAAACTTGAATGAAATTTGGAAATAAAGGATTGTTATAAAAGAATTCATAAACATATGCCATTACGACCGTAAGACCCTTTCAGAGTAGTCAGAGATTGAGTGTTGAATTCAAAACACAGCTTTATATTCAACTAGCGACCCGCTCCGGTTTCGCACGGGTATAAAATATATAACCTACTCCACTATTTAGTTGATGTTATTATATATATAAACCTTCCTCTTGAATCACTCTATCTATTAAAAAAACTGCATCGAAATCCGTTGCGTAGTTTAAAAGATTTAAGCATACAAAGGGACATAGGGACAGAGAAAGCGACTTTGTTTTATACCTTGTAGCGATAATCAGTTACGAACGTGATAGATGGTAAACTATGGTATACAGGTACTGACTATCACCTTTTTAGAGAAATAGGCAGGTTTCCTCACGAGAACTTTTATATCAACGCGGCCACGTCGATTCTGTATTTTAAGATAATTTCAGAACATTATTATTGGTGAATAACGGTGACGGAAAACATAATCGGAAACCTGCCTGTCCCTCGGGATAGGTAATAACCAAAGACGTTGGGTGCTGCCTATCTAGTGAAACGCGAGCTTTGAGTGGCCCATACATAACGTGCCTGCCGAATTTCGGAGATGGGCTCTCAAGACTCTGACTACCCCGCCATAATAAAAAAGGGAGTGTGCATACAGTCGTGAAGTGTATGTTATATTTGACTCGTTTCGTTATGCTTGAACCTCAATCCGTTGTACATTAAGGTTACTAACATTAATTTGATTAGTTATATCATTAAAATAGTTTTTGTGATTCTCGACCGTGAGTTTGTACCAAATGTATTATTATTTTGATATTAAAATTGATGGAAGCAATGATTTAAATTTTTAGATGGTTCTGAGGTGTATAAAATACATGTTATACTATAATATATGTTGACTTTCAAACTTTTTAGGGTTGCCAGAGACTTGGGTAATAATATAGTATATTATTAAAATCTCACATGTCATCAGCATGTCTTTATCTGTCAAAATCAGTTGACTAGAGTACCCGCCACATAAGGTGGCAGTAGCCAAACTTGGAACTAAATTTGACGTTTCCGCCATTGCGTGTTATTTTGTATGAAAGGTAAATTTAGTATTACCAGCGTTGTGTTTTTTGCCCACTCTTTGTAATTTTTATGTTTGTTAAGGGTGATTATAATAAATTGATTTCTGGAGTTTCTTGTTAGTTCTTCTCCAAGGGTCTCCGCTGAACTTCTTCTTCTCAATCGTTACGCTCTTATCAGAGCGGTCGTGGTCTTCATGACGTGGCATCTTGAGCAGCCGAAATGGTTGGTGAACTAACCTCGGTAAAAATATGTAAAGACAATGCTCAGTGGCATGTTTGAAATAGTTTTTTTACATACATACATACACATCACGCCTGATTCCCTGTAGAGGGGTAGGCAGAGATCACGGATCCCCATTTGTCCCGATCCTGACAGACCACTTTCGCTTCATTGACATTCATACATTCTCTAATACACTCTCGGCGGTTATAGGTACTCCTAACGTCACCTTTTTTCAATATAGCGTCTATCTGACTGTTACATATATGTCTTATTAGGCCGGCCCCTACGTAACCGCCCTTCCACTTCACTCATATATATTCCTTTTGTCAATATATAGTTTTTTTAATTTGTACTTAGATCATAAAATAACTAGGGCCTATTTTGAATAAAAATATTTTGACTTTTGACTTTGGTATATTAATTTGTTTTATTTGAGTTTATAGCTCTGCAACCAAAGATCGTTACAAATGAAACCTCAATATAATGTATCGAGCCGTATGGCACAGTGAGTGCTAGTTTTGGCGTGTTTACTGGCAACACTGGATTACGCGACTGTGGCGACGCCTCCAACTGCCACCTTATGTGGCGGGTACTCTACTATATAATATCAAATGAGAATTACTTTATTTTAAAAAAAGCATAACTCACCCACAAAGCTTTCAGAAAATAAACTTTATTGAAGGTAGATAAAGTAGAAAACTGTAATACAGACTCTTTTTGTAATATTTCAGAAGATTGTAAATTCTATTTATAATGATTTACGCTTTTAGAGAATCAACATATATACGTAAAATTAGACCATTACGAAAGATTGAGAAACAATAAATAATGTGTAATAAACATATCTACATTTATGCGATAAAGTGTCACGCGATAAATCGATTTTAAAATTGGTTCGAATGCCATCTATTGTGAAATGTTGCGAATTTTTTGCAATATATGTAACGGACGATAAGAAATTGGGTATTCTAAGTTAGAACACGTACATACATACACTTCACGAGCGATAAAACTTGCGAGGTAGTCAGAAGATCTTATATCTATCACTAAAATATCGGGTTCATGCATTTGTGTCTTCCTTAAACCTCTTTTCATCAGATAGTATCCAACGTGACAGGTAATAATATACATCGAACCTTGAACCTATTAATTTATAGGAATAGATCCTAACGACAGAGCTACATATTAACATTACAAAATCAATTGTATACGAAAGTAATTTAACATTATCGTTACAAATGGTGATCCGTAATCTCCGCCTACCCTTCTACAGGAAAACGAGCGTGTGTTTGCACAGACCTCTATAACCTAGATACCGCAAGTGTACGTACTTTGCGTGTCAAAAGGTTGATCAATGATCAACCTTTTGACGGCGGTCATTTAGTTCCGTCCCTACCGTCATCGTTGACGAACGTGAAGCGCTCCTCAGAAAAATGCCTAGTTGTGCCGTAATATCTTGTAAAAATGATTCAAGAAAAGTAAGCCGAGATCATGGAAATATTTCTTTTCACCGGTAAGTAAATTTGTTATTTAATTGTGCGTATTTTATTTATAAATCAATTATTTTATCTTATTTGTGTCTATTACTATGTAAACCACCAAAATACATGTAAATGTGTGCATACTACGTGTTCAAATTACATTGCTGCATTTAGTTCCAAAGGTGTTGTATCAGTTCATATAAAGCAAGCAGTGAACACGGAATCGATCGATACTTTCAGTGGTAGTTGCGCTTCGTGGTACAGAGGTTATTTTCATTTACCAAATAGGCAAATAGTGTTGTGCACATGCATCGATTCCAGTTATGGTTGTCGATTCGAATCGATTTCAAAACTACAAATAGGTACTCTAACTGATTAAAATTATAAGAAAATTATGTTTGTAAAATTTGAATTTGTTCATGTTGTATTTATTTGTTAAGAATTAGAATAACGTAAAGTAAATTTTCATTACAGGTTTCCAAGCGACCCCTATATTAAAGAAAGGTGGATTGATGCTGATGATGATTAATAAAGGCGGTAGCAAATAAATATATTGATATTCGGTTTCATTATTTAACCAAACACATAAAATCTTCAGTAACCAAAAGACAATTATACAATAAGCTTATTTTATTTCAGGGAGATTAATTAGAGATATTCTGTTTTACGAAGTCCGTTTGAATATGAATGTGTGCCGGCATGCACGTGTACCTATACATTGTTTAGTGTAGGTAGGTGCCAACGATCCCCACCTCAACGCATACAATCGAACTACTTGTATACACAACTACAACCAAAGTTAAACGGACTTCGTGAAATATAATATCTGTAAATAGTATTTATTATAAGTAATAAAACGACGATTTGATTTAAATTTTTATTATGTTTTTTGGTCAAAAGAATAATTAAATAAGTCTCATTAATTAGATAAGTCACTTGTGTATACCACTAAGCCAATCATATACCTACTTAATAGTAGCTTTAGATTAACTTAAAACTATATTATATAACATAACAATATCTTACATGAATAAACTTTTCATAATCACATTTGAAGTTTTATTTGGCACCAATAATTTGTAAGTACTATTATGCGTCGCACTCCGTTGAATCGTTTTGATGCGCGAGTATTTTCCCATCACTAAATCGCCGCTGTGACGTCATAATACCTACGCATATTTCGGCACGCGCGGTTTTCATAGAAATGAGTGCATTTGCGGCATCTAGGGTTATAGAGGTCTGTGTGTGTTTGTATGTTTCAACAGACAAATGGAGATCTGTGTCTCAGCTATCTATATAGGGAACCAGGTGTGGTATGTAATCTTTTAACTAAGTCCATCTAAAGCTATACATCTTTACAGATACCCAACCTTGGAAGTCGGCGATTGGTTTTTAACACCACAATCCTAATGCGCGTTTCATTTCCATTCCGTAATTGAAAGTGTTAATTTATGTCACAATTATGTTTGTACACACATATACATTCACGACCTTTAATCCCTTTCAGGGTGGACATATCACAAATAAGTAAAAAACTAGAAAATATAAACTAATAACTATAAACTAGAAAAATAAATAGAAACTAGATATATAAGTATCTCCTAGGTCCCTTAATTTGAGAGACACAGACTCCTAGGTCACTTTATAGTAAGAATACTGAGGTTGTGATATGGAACATTGGTGACAGGTTACTAGCCCATCGCCCAGTTCTTTCAATCAACTAGATTCCATATTTTATATGTTTAGAGACCAATGTTAAATATTAAATAATGTTAATATTAAAGATGTTCTAGGACATATTGTTCCTGTTTTTTTTCCGTTTCTGTTGATTAGTAGAGAGATTACTATCGGGGTCATGATGACATTAATATCAAGGACAGGTTGCTAGCCCTATGAACGTGAGTGAGCATAGTCTCTGCCTATCCCATTAGAAAATAGACATTTATATGTGCAATATAGTAACTGTTGGTATTTATAAGTATTGTGCTAGTCTGGAACTGGAACTGGAACTGAAGAATTCTAACTAGCTGCCGTTTTTCCCGGCGTGGCATAGGAGGTGACTAAGGAACTGGGGGTAAAGAGAAAATATTGGGTGTTGGACTAGCAATCTGGTATCATTGTTTCATATGACATCACAAACCCAATATTCATTCTAAAAAGTGATCTAGGAGATATTATATCTCCGAGCTTCTGTCCACCCTAAAAGGGATTAAAGGACTGTAATGTATATGTTTGACGATCTCATTGGCGCGATCGGTTAGACGCCTGAACTTCTGCTTTCCAGTATGGTCGTTGATTATATGTTATGCTGTATATGCTTATTTATCTATATATAATAAAGTATATATTTCTTCTATTTAGGTTGACTAGTACGCTTAACACAGGTCTTAAATGTACTTACCAAGGGCCTAGTTCAATTGGTGCAATAATGTCCTACAATATTATTATAATAAAAATATGTATGTTTAAAACTCTAATGTTAATTTGGCACCTAAAAAGACCGTAATCATCTACTGCAATGTCGTAAGAGACTAATGGAGAAAAACCCACACCACAAAACCGAGTCACGATTTCGTAATCAAAGATGCGAAGAGCAAATCCGAGAATTGAACTTTGAACTTCAACTTAAAAAGTCAATGCCAATAACCTAGGTGCCGACGCATCGACACGTTAGTGCTAAGAGGATTAGGCAGGTGCTGGTTTGGGATTCTAGAAAATGTAACTATCTGTTTTAATAATAATATTTGGACATTATTACACCAATTTAACTAGCCCCTTGGTAAGTTGATTTAAGACTTGTGTTAAGGGTACTAGTCAACGCATTTACCCTTACCACGGGGCTAGTTCAATTGGTGTAATAATGTTCAAATAATATTATTACAAATATTATTATTTATTATTATTATAAATTATTGACACCTTAATACTTTAAACACACCGCAAGAAGAAAATAAGAGAACGTAAGTGAAGGTTAATGGGTGTGAGTGAAGCAAGAGAGATTTGTCACCCGTTCCAGGTGGCGATCAAGTCTCTGCCTATCCCCTTAAGGACGTAGAGGCGTGAATATATGTACACATACATATATGTCAATCAGTATGTTATAGTTTTAAGAGATTCGCGATTTATACTCATGATTAATAATTAACGGGACTTATCGCGTAAGTTTATATAATAAAATTACCTTTATTAACCCGACGTTTCAGCTACGTTGCAGTAGCCATGGTCACGGGCAGACGGGTTAATAAAGGTAATTTTATTATATATAAACTTACGCGAGAAATCCCTTTTATTATTAATCATAATCAGTATCTTTGCAAGTAATGATACGAAATAGTACCTAACTATAAGTAAATAGTGTTTTTGCGAAATTTGTTCATGACATTTGCAAATAACAATTCACATGCACGATCGCGACCTTTTATTGTAGAGGGGAGACAGATAGACGGAGATAATGGCTAGGCTTCTCATTATGTTTAATTTTGTCTACATTTGTTGAAAGGGTGTATAGAATTTGACGACCTCCGTGGCGCGATCGGTTAGCCGCCGGAACGGTAATCGTGAGGTCCCGGGTTCGATTCCCGGTGGAGGCAGAGTTAATAACTACGCTTTTCTACTGCTTTCCAGTCTGGTCGTTGATTATATATGCTAAATATGTACTTATCTATGTATAATATGTATATATTTCTTAAATATACGTTGACTAGTACCTTTAACACAAGTCTTAAATGAACTTATCAAGGGGCTAGTTCAGTTGGTGTAGTAATGTCCAAATATGATTATTTATTTATTATTTAATTATGGCGCTTAAAATTCGTTAGGAAATTTTAGCATATAAATTAGAGGTTATGATGGAATTATGTAACTCTTGATAGGTTGACAGTCCTTCGTCTAAATGATACACCTTAGTTTATATGATACGTTGAGGAGATAAGCTGCTGATAATTTTCAATTTGTTTACTTACTCGTATAAAACGTAAAATTTTTAGTTATTAAACGTAAAATATAAAATGAAAATTTTACATAGATATGCAACCTACTTTTTATTTTTAATTAATAATGGTACCTTCACTACAGAGTATAAAACAAAGTCGCTTTCTTTGTCCCTATGTCCTTTTGTATGCTTAAATCTTTGAAACCACGCTATGGATTTTGATGCGGTTTCTTTTAATAGATAGAGTGATTCAAGAGGAAGGTTTATATGTATAATAACATCCATTAAATAGTGGAGTAGGCTATCATTGATAATCATTGATAAATTCAAAATTCTACGTTAACCTAAACAACATTACACAACAAATTACTCTCTAATTAACTAGCCTCTTACAAACAAACGTAAAGAACGGCAGCTACCTGCCTACCATTTAGTACCAATCTATCAAATCACGTGTTAAGAAAAACCTCGTCCTCTTAATCTTCAATAGCGTGACATGAGACCATAAAATTGACCTCAGTGAGGTCATGGCTCATAGAACGTCACCACTCGTTAAAAGTGACTAGGGGTCAAGGGCAAGTCTCTGTGTGTATGTGTGTGTAAATGAATGTACACATCACGCCTGATTCCCTGTAGAGGTGTAAAGATCACGGATCCTATTTGTCCCGATCCCGACAAACTTTCGCTTCATTGACTGTCATACATCTTCTTATACACACTCGAAGGTTATAGGTACTTACTTACTTATTATATTATTATTATATACGTATTATTGGGCCGGCCCCTACGTAACCACCCTTCCATTTCACTCACATATATTCCTTCTTTCAATCTACTATAATTCATCCGTATAACATGTCCAAACCATCGAAGCATGCCCTTTTCAATCTTAGTCACTACATCTTCTTTCAAACCACAACCTTCCCTTATCACACTATTTTTAATTCTATCATTCAATGTCTTTCCTAACATGTTTCTTAAAACATAATAATATCTCCTAGATCCCTTTATAGCATGAATATTGGGGTTGTGATGTGAAATGGAACACTGGTGACAGGTTGCTAGCCCATCGCCGAATTGATTTCATTTACTTTGACTTATCAAAAAACAAATGTGTTCACGACCATTAAACTCATGCGGGGTAGTCAGAGGTTCAGGTATCTATCTAACTATTATCAACATTTTATATTATTGCCATTACGAATTCTACGATATGTTATGTATAATTGCCGTGTGTGTATGTAAGCTTAAGTGTATGAATGTTAAACTAGGAATCCATGATCTCTGCTTACCATTCTTAAAGAAACAGGATGTGTGTATGTATGTTATGTGGGTGATCTCATAGTGTTACGGTTACGCATATCACCTTACTTAATTATCATACTCGGAACATACAAAATTGTGTGTAACTAACTACTTAATATGTGTTATATTGTAATAAGTATGATATTTGTCCTTCACGGTATGTTACGGTCACGTTTGGTCATAAAACAATTGTATATACATATCGTCACGACTTAAATGCTTCCGGGGTAGGCAGGCTAGTTAATTGATAATTCAATTCATTAAAGTTAATAATCTTTACAAGAAATTAAAATGTTATTTATACAAACTTAGAACTAGTTAATATAATTTAGTAATAAATTAAATAAATCTGAAAATTTGTCACTGTCGTTGGAGCGCAGAGTGTCCAATATGCTGGCAGCGTTCCCCCTCTGAATAGCCAGTCTAATCCTCTGGCGGAGGAAGCTACCAGCCCTGCGATCCCCACTGGACTCTTGCAGTCGATGGGCAAGATCCCTTATGCTCCCTTTATTATTATATTATATTGTAATTACTACCTTCGCAAATACGGAGATGGATGCCTGTACCGCTGACTACCCCGCAAGGGTTAATGGCCGTGAACGCGTTTGTCTTATTTTCTGGAAAACATTAATGAATGGTTTCTAACCCATCGTCCAATAGATTCTATTTACCCCTAGTCCTTTAACCGCCTGCGACATGCCGGGAAGAACGGCAGCTAGTTAACATTCTTTTTACGTCCCATCTAGCACGAAACTTTTTTTATTTGTTAGTCTTAAACAATCGTAACGTGTTTAGCAGGAGGTGAAACAAAAGAGGCCTTGTCATCGTGCTTCCGTTGTTTGTCCCAAAAACTAAATCTTTCAATGACATCGAAGGTCAGAATACCTACCTAGCAACTAATACCAATGTTCCATAACAATACAAACTTAATTCCGACGGTTAGATGTCACCAAGGTTCTGTCCACCACAAAAGTAGTTCAGGGTATACACACAACCTTTCACGCTATTAACCCTTACACGGTAGTCAGATGGTCGCGTTTCCATCAGTCAACGTGACAGGTGGTAAGCCCTGCCGCCATATACAAATAGTGACTAATAGATATAGTAAGATTCATAAACGTATTAAAAAACTTAACCACCTGTCCCATTGAGTACTGACTGTATGGTCACCACATGGGTTCGAGGTGGCCATAGAATTACTATCTTCGCAATTGCGGAAATGGAAACCTGAACCTTTGAGTACTCCCAAGGTTTAATAGTCATGAACGCGTTTGTCTTTTTGTACATACATACACATCACGCTTGATTCCCTGTAGAGGGGTCGGCAGGGATCACGGATCCCCATTTGTCCCGATCCTGACAGCCACTTTCGCTTCATAAACACTCGTACACACTCGGCGGCTATAGGTACTCCTAAAGTCACCCTTTTTCAATAAAGCTTTAAGTCTTTTAGTCATAAACTAATTAATGATTCTATTGTTAGATTCGAGACCCAAGACGTCACATCTTACGAAATTGCAATAGGCTCAAATTAACAGTCCATTGAACATAATTAGCACTGGTAATAATTTCATCAAAAATTACGCAATTTCATCTCTACTAATATTATAAAGTTGAAGAGTTTGTTTGTTTGAACGCGCTAATATTTGGAAGTACTGGTTTGAATTGAAAAATTCTTTGTGTTTAAAAGAGCTAATAGTTGTAGTAGCTAATAGTAAAACTAGTATAGATATAGATATAGGATAGTTCTTATTAATTATTATTAAATTTAATGTTGACATTGTCTGCAGAGTTTCTTGACGGTCTTCGCTGCAGAGATTTCTAATTTGATTTATTTTAACCATTAGTTTTTTTTATTAGTAAATTTAGTATAAAAAAGGTTTTCTTTTTTAAATTTCATTTAATGATTCTATGATCCGTATGTTGAATATAAAGCTTATCAATTTCTTTTTAGTGCATTTATCAAGGAAGGTTTAATGCTATATTATATCACGCTGCAACCTTTTGGAGTAGACAATAAACAGTGGAAAATATCAACATTTTTTTTGAATATGACAGTTTTATCCGCATTTAGGAACATTAAATTGAATTGGATCAAATTGTAGACATACTTCTCAAGCCGGGTGTACGTGTACGCAGTGTGAAGAATAGAAGAACATGTATGAGAAGGTTAATGGGTGTGAGTGAAGCAAGAGAGATATTTCAGGATCATTCCAGGTGACGATGTATAGTCTCTGCTTATCCCGTTGTGGACGCAGAGGCGTGAATATATATATATGTATGTATTTAGGAACATTTAACCGAAAATAAGTGATTTTTCTATATGAATCATGCCTATAAATACATAATAACTTGGATAAAGTCGCGGGCTTAGCTAGTCTCTCAATATAGCATGAAATTTATCTAATTAAATCTCAATTACTAATACACAATTAGGCATTGATAATCTCAATTCAATTCAATTCGAAGCGCTGGATTTAACTATGTCAAGTACAACAATTACAATAGCGTAGCGAAAGATGTATTGAATCACGACTAATGAAGATCTAGAAATTAGTACTTTTTACTGAAATACGAGAAAGAACACTTAGTTTCATAACACATACATATGCATTCAGGACTATGACACCCTCCGTGGCGCGATCGGTTAGCTGCCTGAACGCTAATCGAGCTCCCGGGTTCGATTCCCGGTGGAGGCAGAGTTAAGAACTACGCTTTTCCCCTGCTTTGCAGTCTGATTGTAGATTATATATACTATATATGTTGACTAGTGCCCTTAACACATGTGTTAAATGTACTAACCAAGGGGCTAGTTCAATTGGTGTAATAATGTCCAAATACTATTATTATTATTCACGTCTTTAATCCCTTTCGGGTTGGACAGAACCTCAGAGTCACGATAATATCTCCTAGGTCACTTTTTAGCATGAATATAAGGGTTGAGATGGACTGAGTAAGGAATATTGGACATATTGTGAGAGGCGACCAAAGGACTAGGGCTATGAAATCTATTAGGCGATGGGCTAGCAACCAATATTCCATACTAATGCCATCATAACCTCGATTAACCTAAATATAACCAAGAAGATATTATTTGTCATTATATCTTCGAGGTATTGTCCACCCAATATGATTACATACATACATATACATCACGCCCGATTTCCGGTAGTGAAGTAGGCAGAAATCACGGATCCCCATCTGTCCCGGTCCTGGCAAACCATTTTCCTTCTTTGACACTTAAACACCTCACACATACTCGTCAGTTATAGGTACTTTTTCAACCTCTTCTATGTCATATGTCTTATTGGGCCGGCCCCTACGTAACCAAAAACTGGTACTCATAATATGGATGCGACCTTGAATCTTACGTAACCGGTTCAATACCAAGGATGCCACTTTCACTCGCATCATTCGAGCGATGGACTAGTAATCCATGTGGTTTAAAAACCTAAACGTAGCTAAGGAGAGTTTCTGTGCTAGTCTGGGACGTAAGGAGAAAAACTAGCTGCCGTTCTTTGTATAAGCGACTAAGCGACTAGAAGAAAAAAGGCAAAGTGACACTAATGTTCTATAAGACATCATAGATACACATCAAGCCTGATTCCCTATAGAAGGATAGGTAGACATCACGGATCCTCATTTGTCCCATAACAGATCACTATGCTACATTGACACTCATACATACTCATACACACTCGGCGGTTATCGGTACTCCTAACGTCACACTTTTGAATATAGCGTCTATCTGACTGTCATATGTAAGACATCATAATCCCAATTTTGAAGATAAAAAGTTACATAGGTGATATTATCGAGTCTCAAAGTTTTATTGACCACTCCGAAACGATGGAATTTATATGTATATATGTTGATATGATTAATTAATAAATCTGATTTACTTAACGGCACTAGCTAAAACGATAACGAAGCTGAAAACCTCAGAGGGCAGAACCGTCACTTCAATTCCGGGGATTCTAAACGAGGTTGAGGGCTTTTACGGCCATCTATACGCCTCGCATGCCCCGAAGCCTCCACCCGATGCGAACGACCCAAGAGCCACATTGGTGCGCCACTACACTGATGATCTCCCGCTCGTGGACGAAGACGAGATTGGGAGCGCTCTCAAACAACTTCGTAATGGGAAGGCTCCCGGCGAAGACGGAATAACCTCTGAGCTTCTAAAGGCGGGAGGAGCTCCAGTCCTGCAGAAGCTCAAGCACCTGTTTAATTCCGTCATAGCTAATGGGACTACCCCGACGGCGTGGAGTGGGAGCGTGGTGGCCTTGTTTTTCAAAAAGGGAGACAAGACCCTATTGAAGAATTATAGGCCTATCGGTCTACAGGTTGTTCTCGAGGGTGCTCACAAATCGTCTGGCCTCAAGATTTGACGCCTTCCAGCCGCCGGAGCAGGCCGGATTTCGTAAAGGTTTTAGTACCGTAGACCACATCCACACAGTGCGGCAGGTTATACAGAAGTCTCATGAGTATAACCAGCCGCTGTGTCTTGCCTTTGTGGACTACGAGAAGGCCTTCGACTCCATCGAGATCTGGGCTGTTCTGGAATCCTTGCAGCGATGCCAGGTCGATTGGCGTTATGTGCAGGTGTTGAGGAGCCTATACAGCGTGGCATCGATATCTGTTCAAGTCCAAAACCAAAAGACAAGTCCTATACAGTTGCTCAGAGGAGTGAGACAGGGGGATGTCATATCCCCGAAACTGTTCACGAACGCACTGGAGGACGTCTTCAAAACTCTGGATTGGACTGGGATGGGTATCAATGTCAATGGCAGATACCTCACGCACCTCCGTTTCGCTGACGACATTGTCATAATGGCGGGTTCGCTGCAGGATTTACAGGGAATGCTGCACAGCCTTAACGCTGCCTCACGGTCGGTCGGTCTCCGGATGAACTTGGACAAGACAAAGGTCATGTTCAATGAGCTCGTTGTCCCGGGGCCGATCACGATCAGTGGAGAAACGCTCGAAGTGGTCCAGGAATATGTCTACCTGGGCCAGGTTCTACAAATGGGTAGGGACAGCTTCGAGCGTGAGATTTCCAGAAGAGTGCAGCTGGGCTGGGCAGCATTCGGGAAGTTGCGTCATATCTTCTCGTCGCCACTACCGCAGTGTCTTAAGACCAGGGTTTTCAATCAGTGCGTCCTACCTGTAATGACATACGGTGCCGAGACGTGGAACATGACAGTCGGGCTGGCTCACCGATTACATGTCGCTCAGCGGGCAATGGAACGTTCGATGCTGGGTATCTCGTTAAGGGACAGAGTCCGGAACGAGATTATCCGGCAGAGAACCAATGTCGTAGACATTGTCTATCGATGTTGCAAGCTGAAGTGGCAGTGGGTCGGTCACGTCTGTCGCAGAACCGATGACCGTTGGAGCAAGGCGGTTCTCGAATGGCGGCCGCGTCTCGGTAAACGTAGTGTAGGACGCCCCCCTGCCAGATGGACTGATGACCTGAAAAAGGTCGCTGGTAGTGGTTGGCTGAGGGTCACGAGTGATCGTGTTTTGTGGCGCTACCTTGGGGAGGCCTACGTCCAGCAGTGGACTGTCATAGGCTGATTGATAACGGCACTAAAATTCACGAATAATTGTAATAACTTTTTATTTACGTATCGTGTTAAAAATACATTTAAATTCACATGAATATAACAATATAAGTATTAATTAATTTATGAATAATTAATGCCACTTTTTATGCAATAAAATATCAATTAACTAATGACATTCAAATCTTAAGATGTTGTAATAAAACGATTATTATCAATTAAATATGGTAATGTCTGACATTTTAGTTTTTTCCTTGTTTACTTGCGTTTTTATGACTATTGTAATTACTATACAAGGATGTACATGGATTTAATTATATTATCTAATATAATGTTAATCGGGGACTTGTTTAATAATAGTAGTTGAACATTTTACACCAATTGAACTAGCCCCTTGGTAAGTACATTCAAGACTCGTGTTAAGGGTACTAGTCATCGTATATTTAAGAAATATATACTTATAAATAGATTAATACATATATAATCAACGACTAGACTGGAAAGCAGAAGAAAAGAGTAGTTCTTAACTCTGCTTCCACGGGGAATCAAACCCGGGCCCTCATGATTAGCGTTCAGGTGGTTAACCGTTTGCGCCTTCTAGAAGCAAATAAGGAAATAATATTATTGACGTATACGTAAAAACCCCATATCTTGACCAGATATTAAATTTAATATTTTCCTGATTCTATGCTAATGTGGGATTTTAATATAAAGTAACTAACTGCGTCTCCACAGCATATAATAAGAGCGAGTAAGAGATATGTGAAGAAGTGTATACTAAGTTTATTTAAGGCAATGGGCTAGCAATTCATTACTATTAAACTTTATAGTATTGGGTTTTATGCCTGTAAATATAGAGTGATTAATAAATATATATTTAAAACAACTTTTATATAAAATATTAATATGACATCGACATATAAAATAATGTACTTATAACCACCTAGAGTGTATGAGGAGTTTTCTGAATGTCAATAGAGTGAAAATGGTCTACCATGGGGAAAAATGTTGATCCGTGATCTTAGGCTTCCTTTTTGTAGGAAGATAGCGTGATGATTTTGTATACTTAGATATGTATTTAATAAAGTTTACCAAAGTTCTATCTACCCCTAACACGATTTGTTACATGTTACGTAAAAGCATATTCTAGAAAGGAAACGAACACCTATTGAATGAACGAACAATGCCGTTATATTAAAAATATGTTTACAAAATTGATATTACTGGGAATTATGAAATTCAATGAAAGTAAGTTTTCATAATAACCATTATGAATGTTCTATGAAAAGGAAATGCATAACTATTATTATTTCCTGTAAGGAAGTCCTACTTTATTGGACGTAGCTCAGTTGTTTGGGGCTTAACTCTGTATCGAGGGTACAGGGTTCAAATCCCACTTGAGCATGTACCAATGGAAATGAAGTTTCATGAATTTCTATGTACATTTTCGAAATAAAAATACATTTACGAAATGCGTCGAATACGACGGTGAGAAAAAAACATCGTGAGGAAACCTACCTATTCCCAGAACAGGTAAATAGGCAGTGCTTGTAAATGGCGACATGGCTGACCACCTGTCACGTTGAGTACTAACTATCTGGTTAACACGTGGGTTCGAGGTGGCCATAGAATTACTACCTTCGCAATTGCGGAGATGGACACCTGAACCTCTGACTACCCCGTAAGGGTTAATGGTCGTGAACGCGTACGTAACGTAAATTCGTGCTTGTGTTAGTTTGGGACTATAATTAAATAACCAGGTGCCTTTATTTCGTACGAATACAAAAGACAAACTCGTTAACAACCATTTACCCTTCGACGACCTTCGTGTCGCGATTGGTTAACCACCCGATCGCTAATCTTAACACAAGTCTTAAATGAACTTACCAAGGGGCTAATTCAATTGGTGTAACAGTGTTTTAGATATTATTATTAAATTACCTATACCCACCGAATGTGTATGAAAACATGTAAGAAAATGAACCAAAACACTCACTATACACAAAAATGCCCATTCATCTACTTTCCATTGACCCTCCGTCCCTCAATCGCCTCGAAACTGTTTGTTTTGTAGCAGTGACTCAATTACATAAAAACAAGTTCAATTATGCATGGAGCAATCTTATTACGGCGATGGACTAACAACCATCGGGTTAGGCATTGACACACTTTCGACCGTTTTGTGGGACAGTCTTGTGAACTTCATAATCATGTGTACCCCGTTTGTTTATAGGCGTGAAGATTTATCATAGTTGTATGTTTTATGGGAATAAAGATATTATTATTAAGGTGAATGTATAAGCTGTATATTTATATTTTATTTATTTATAAAGAGGAACCTAATTGATAATATTGTGTATGTTATTAACCCGTGCTAGTATAGTAAGTAAATAAATAAATAATAAACTAATATATAGATATAATTAACGACCAGACTGGAAAACGGTAGAAAAACGTAGTTTTTAACTTTGCCTCCACCGGGAATCGAACCCAGGACCTCACGATTAGCGTTCAAGTGTCTAACCGATCGCGCACGCCACAGAGGTCGTCAAAAGATCGTAAATAAAAAGCGAACTATCTATCTTTGTTTAAAGGTAAGCCGTATCGATATTAACAAGCACTAATTATTCTTATTGCGAGAATTGGGTAGAATTCTTCACTGTGTCATTGTATCTTACATTAGGTCGACCCCCTAAGTAACCACCCTTCCACTTAATTTACATGTATACCTTTCGTCAATCTACTAGACGGTTTGTACATATTATACGTTGAATGATATTAGATTGACAAAAGGAATATATGTTAGTGAAGTGGAAGGGCAGTTACGTAGGGGCCCGCCCAATAAGACATAACAATAGACGCTTTATTTAAAAAGGGTGACGTTAAGAGTACCTATAACCGCCGAGTGTGTATAAGAAGATGTATGAGTGTCAATGAAACGAAAGTGGTCTGTCAGGATCGGGACAAATAGGGTTCCGTGATCTCTGCTAACCCCTCTACAGGGAATCAGACGTGATGTGTATGTATGTACTTATTACCTACGTCATACAGGAAAGAACGGCAGCTATTTACATTAATGAGTCCCAGCTAGCATACACGCATGACATTCCAACCGCTTGGGTAATACAATATTAGTAATGTGGCAAAAGTATTTCGACAGATGTAATACAAGTGAGTGAATGATACGGTTACCTACATCCATATACATATATGTGCATAGATAATTTATGTTTCTTTATCATTTGTCTTTGTAACTGGCACTGGGCAAAAAATCCTGAAAGCCGGAGTTTCTTGATAGTTCTTCTCCGAGCCAGGGCTTCCGAACCAACGGTAGAATATCAATGTAAGAGACAACCAGTGTCAGGCAAATGTTTTGACTTTCAATGAATGTACTATACATGTACTTATGTTGAATAAAAACATTTGACTTTGACATAGTAACATACATATATTCACGCCTCTACGTCCTCAACGGGATAGGCAGTCTCGATCCTGAAAAACCACGTTCGCTTCATTGACACTCTTATACCTCATACACACTCGGCGGTTATAGGTACTTCTAACGTCAACCTTTTTCAATATGTCGGCTATCTGACTGTCATATGTCTTATAACGGCCCCTACGTAACCACCCTTCCACTTCACCCACATATATTCCTTTTGTCAATTTACTATCATTCATCTGCATAACATGTTATGTTATATATGTTTAAAATGTTATTATACTTAATTCCCATAGTTGTTTATTCACTCAAGTATCTGAATACCCCGGTAGGTTTATGGTTGTGACGACCTCCGTGGCGCGACCGGTTAGACACCTGAACGCTAATCGTGAGGTCCCGGGATCGATTCCCGGTGGAGGCAGAGTTAAGAACTACGCTTTTCTACGGCTTTCCAGTCTGGTTGTTGATTATATATTCTATATATGTATTTATCTATATATAATATGTATACATTTCTTAAATATACGTTGTCTAGTACCCTTGACATAAGTCTTAAATGTACTTACCACGGGGCTAGTTCAATTGGTGTAACAATGTCCATATATTATTATTATATATGAATAGTATGTTTTATAATTGATTCAATTGTTCTCTACTTATTAACAAAACATACATACATACCTTTCGATATGATCATCAGGTACTCATTGAATACATACATACTTTTACGTCCTTTAATCCCTTTCGGGGTGGACAGAACCTTGGTGAGAAGAAAACATTTCCTAAATCACTTAATAGTATGAATATTAGGGTTGTAATGTCATTTGGAACATAGTTGACAGGTAGCTAGCCCATCGCCCAAAAGATTCCATTGACTAGTCTCTTACTCGCCTCCTACGACATGCCGGGAAGAACGGCAGCTAGTTAGCATTTTACACGGGTATGAGACAGTCTTCTCAAGGTGTACGTAGTGAAGAACAGAAAAGCATGTATGAGAAGGTTAATGGGTGTGAGTGAAGCAAGAGATTTGTCGTTCCAGGTGATATAGTCTCTGCCTATCCCCTTAAGGACGTAGAGGCGTGAATATATGTATGTATACTACTTGATTAACAAATGAACCGATATACATTCACGCCGCAGTTATTTCCCAGGGTAAGCAGCGTGGGAACGCCCATTGTGACATTCCGTTTCTTCAAACAAAGGAAACAGTTAACTTTCTTCTCGCTTTTTGTGAACGGGTGATCGACTTTAACAGGAAATGATTACTTATATGTCATGTATGAGGGGTAGACAAAGATCAAGAGTTCATCACTACATAGTGTAAAACAAAGTCGCTTTCTCTGTCCCTATGTCCCTTTGTATGCTTAAATCTTTGAAACTACGCAACGGATTTTGATGCGGTTTTTTTTATAGATAGAGTGGTTCAAGAGGAAGGTTTATATGTATAATAACATCCATTAAATAGTGGAGTAGGCTATATATTTTATTCCCGTGCAAAGCCGGAGCGGGTCGCTAGTATAGTTTAAATGATAGCTTTAAAGTGGCACTATCACTATATACATACAAATCACGCCCGTTTCCCTTCTGGGGGTAGGCAAAAATCACGGATCCCCATCTGTCCCGATTCTGACAAACCACTTCTTCATACACCTCCTCATACACAATCGGCGGTTATAGGTATAGGTGTCCATTTTCGCAATTTCGATGGCATGTTAGGTATGGGTCACTCGAAGCCCGCGTTTCACTAGATAGACAGCACCCAACGTGATAGTTAGTAAACCCTATCGCCGTATCGGCACTGGCTATTGCCTATTCCAAAGGATAGGCAGGTTTTCTCACCGTTATTATCATCTGTATAGTATTACTAATATAATAATACATATTATAATTGAGGTATTAATGAAAGTCTTTTTATAATACATACCCATACCTAAACCAAACATGCAGATATACAGCTAGTCAGTCCCCATTCGAATCCTTTTCATTAACCGCACTATTTCATGCTATAAAAGGTTGCGTTAAATGTAACAATGTCTTGAGAAAATATCGTATCGGAGTGTCGACTCGATTGTTCGTGTGACCCAGAAGAGATTGCAAAAGTATCGATACTGCGCTCGTTTATTTGCTGGGGCAATGTCTTTGAGTTAATTGGTTTGGTTAGATACCTTTCTTCTTAAAGGTACTACTAACTATCGTTACTAACTACTTTACTTATACTTTTGTTTGGAGGTGTATAAACCGTAATAATAATTATAATTAGAACTTTACTAATACTACTACTAACTATAATAATACTAATATAAGTTTGTTACGCATACCTTAACATAACAATTAATTTATTTATTATATATGCTATAGTTTATATATTAATTAATATGCAGATGTTTGAGGCTTTGTTCTCAAGGCATACGTAGTGTGAAGAACAGAAGAGCATGTATGAGAAGGTTAATAGGTGTGAGTGAAGCAAGAGAGATTTGTCAGCATCCCGGATCGTAGAGGCGTGAATATATGTATTTTAATACATTTACTACGGTAAGGGACCTATCTATTACTGGGAATGGAAAATGAACATATTTTGACTATCGATTTATCGCGTACATCCATAGTGATAATAAATTACTACCTCCGCTATTGCAGAGAAGTACACACGAATCTTTGCCTCATAAGGGTTAATAGTATGGAGTAATTAATAAGAGGAGTGGGCCTTACGCAATATTTGTATGGAAACTAGCGTGGCATTACGCGGGGTGAAACGAAGTACGCGGGATGGAGGGGAGATATTACAACCAATTAAAACACGGCATTTTGTGAAACATAACATAGGTATTTTCTTTGTACTACACATTTTTATTTGTAAGCTGTACCAGTGTCCCATACACATACATATTTCCTTTCTATCTATATTTATTATAATAACGCTACAATAAAATAAACTATATCTATTAAAACCACCGCAATAATAAAATAATTATATCTATCACAATTTAAGCCTTAACTATAATCCCATATACCGTATGCCACATTATTTAAATGTCACCTTGGCATTACAAAATTAGCCTCAATGAGCAGTATTGAGGACTCATTAAACTCAATCAGTGGCCATCTAATGGGCAACTACTAGCCATTGTCACTTTATCTATTGCCTATATTAACAAGGAGGTTGGGATCTATTAACCTCCATTGATTCACAAGCGGGTCGCAGTATTTGTTGCGAATTTACATACATACACATCACGCCTGATTCCCTATAGAGGGGAAGGCAGAGATCACGGATCCCCATTTGTCTGATGACAGATCACTTATGCTTCATTGACACTCATACATCTTCTCATACACTCTCGGCGGTTATAGGTACACCTAACGTCTCCTTTTTTCAATATAGCGTCTATCTGACTGTTGTATGTCTTATTATATTATGCGAATTTGTATAAGAAGATATATAGCTGTAGTCAAGTGGGTAAGACTTCTGACTTCTTATTAGAGGTTCTAGGTTCGAATCCCGGCTCTGGCATGTACGAATGAATGAAAAATAAGAACGCAATTTCAATCGTTAATAAACAAACCTCTGACTACCGTGTATAGGATTAGAACCTTGATAATTAATGTAAGTTCTACATGCATACATATAAATTCACGTACTTTAATCCCTTTCGGGGTGGACAGAATCATAGAGCGACTATAATATCTTCTAGGTCACATTTAGCATGAATATTGGTGTTGTGATATTTGTGAAACATTGGTGACAGATTCTTAGTCGCCTTCTACTACATACCGGTAAGAAAAACAGCTACTTACTTTCTTTTATATTACAGAATAACACATTAATAATATATGGCTAGTTAAGTAGTTGTTGATTGTGGTTTGAAAATACCTTAAAATCTCTTACTTGTTCTGAGACACATAAGAACGGCAGCTAGTTAGCATTCTTTTACGTCCCAGACTAGCACGGGACAATGTATGTTTGATCCCATTCAATTAACAATTAACAATTCCGCTATGAAATGACGTTATGTGTTTGAAAAATATAAAAAGGTACTTAGAATTACCGTTCCATACGTCATATATACAACCTACTGATTAACTGTATGTTAAACATATACATACAATATACACATCACGTCCGTTTCCCTGTAAAGGGGTAGGCAGAAATCACGGTTTCCATCTGTCCCGATCCTGATAAACCACTTTCGCTTCATTGACATTCATACACCACCTTAAACGAACACCACCATAACGGCGGTTATAGGTACTTCTAACGTAGCCCTTTTTAATATCATTATGTGACATATTAATGTAAAGAGATAATTTTATATATCACTACATAGTATAAAACAAAGTCGCTTTCTTTGTCCCTATGTCTCGTTGTATGCTTAAATCTTTGAAAAGACGCAACGGATTTTGATGTGGTTTTTTTTAATAGATAGAGTGATTCAAGAGGAAGGTTTATATGTATAATAATGTCCATTAAATAGTGGAATAGGATATATATTTTATACCCGTGCGAAGCCAGAGCGGGGCACTAGTATAGTATAAATATGAAACAACTCACTAAAAAAACTACTTGATATTCGAAGTTTTATCCGTCAATTTAAATAAGTAAAAAAAACCACCATCGTGATAAAGTATCAAAGTGTAGGAAACATGTTTTCCTGATTTTTTTCATATACGTTTATGTATATGTATAATCACACAACTATGATATCATTATTTTTATCATATTTGTATGTATGTACTTATGAAAAGGGTGACGTTAGTACCTATAACCGCCGAGTGTGTATGAGAAGATGTATTAGTATCAATGAAGCAAAGTGGTCCGTCAGGATCGGGACAAATGGGGATCCGTGATCTCTGCCTACCCCTTTACAGGGAATCAGGCGTGATGTGCATGTATGTTTATCTCCAAAAGAGTAGACAGAATTCAAAGATTAAGCTTATTTTTAGTCTTGCAACTGGCTACCATTTGTTCCTTCAAAAAGACTTCACAACCCTAATATTAAAGCTGACACACGAACCTCTGCTAACGCCGCATGGGTTACCGTTCTTTATACTTTATATCTATGTATGTATGTCACAAAAACCAAAGAACCGTTGGCTTATAACTACTATATGACAAAAAGCATATAAAAACTAATTTGATCAATTTAATCCTCTCAGACATTTTAATAGCTTATATTATACTAATTGGTTTTAGCTTTTTTACGTCCCATACTAATCTGGCATTAACATAAAATTCACGACTTGTGTATACACACTCCCTTTTTTACTGTGGGTAGTCAGAGGCTTGAGTGCCCATCTCAAAAATTTTGAAGGCATGTTAGGTATGGGTCACTCAAAGCCCGCGTTTCTCTAAATTGCCAGAATCCAACCTGATAGGTAGTGAACCGTATCGCCGTATACATGCACTGACTATTACCTATCCCGAGGGATAGGCAGGTTTCCTGACGATGTTTGGCTTTCTTAAGAATATGTATTTGCGATAACATTCAATAGGTAAGGGACTTCTGATTATTATTATACATATATCGGATATCTAATCATGTTATCGTATGAGAGAAGATGTAGTGACAAAAATAAAGAAAGATATGTTAAGGTGGTTTGGGCACATGGAGCGGATGTATAAAAGAGGGTTACAAAAGGAATCTACCAAAGTGGAAGGTAGAGTTGGACGGGGTAGGCCGCGTGGAACTTATGCAGATCAAATTGAAGAAATTCTTCTCAAGGCGGGTGTACGTAAAGTGAAGAACAGATGAGCATGTATGAGAAGGTCAATGTTTTTGAATGAAACAAGAGATTAGTCTGGATCGTTCCAGGTGGCGACTAAGTCTCTGCCTATCCTATGGGGACGTAAAGGCGTGTATATATGTATGTAAATAGCTACAAACTATCCGTCGGTTCGTTGGCCAGTAGGAAACAAAACGACTAAGAGCCACTGAAAATAGCAACACCTATGCCTCGTAGACAGGTCGGGGAAATAAAATAAATAAATGGACGAGTGAAGAAAGGCTATTCTGTTAAGAATAAGTTTGGTTTAGTGACTGATTAGAAATCGAGATTTGTCAGTGTTTATGTAAAGCTTTTAAGGTGCAGGATAAAAGATATGGAATTTTAATTTAGTAGGGACTAATATGAATTATTTATGGTTAAATATGAAACAGTCAGTGTATGAGTGAAGCCTAAAATATCCACAAGAGTTTTAAAACTCTAAGACTAATAACAAGATTTTAATCTCCTAAACGGCTGCAAACAAATTCCTAACGAAGCAAATTAAGAATAAAAGAATTTATTTGCAGCCACAATACAAAAAGTTTACAATTAAAACTTACAAACTAGGGGATTAAATTGTGCATGTTATCGCAGCAAAAGGGTTCCAACTCAGCTGGGTATGTTGGGTTTGATTGCAATCGCAACGCTGGTCTTATGTCGGAACCATTGGAGAGTAACGTGTATACGTTTGTTTGAAGAAAATAGCAAAATTGAATATAAATTTAACTATTCCAATTTTATTTACATACCTGGCAACATAGGACAATATTTTAGCACTTTATTACAACAGCTATAAAATTATTATATATCTACTTTAGTTACGCCAATGTCAATGCAACAAACACATAGTTTTTCTCAGAATAACCCCCCAGTTGTAATCTTAGAGCGCGTGAGAAATGCAATACGCGAGTCTTTTTACTTAGTTAACAGCTCTGTTAACTACTTGTCAAGTTAGCAACTGGTTTAACCTTTGCTAGTCTGGGACCAGAAACAAGGAACTAGCTGTAAGACGCTAGTGTACAACAGAAGAACATAAATGAGAAGGTTAATGGGTGTGAGTGAAGCGAGAGATTTGTCACCTTTTCTAGGTGGTGATTGATAGTCTCTGCCTATCCCGATGGGGATGTAGAGGCGTGAATATAGAGATGCGGCTATTTAGCATTCTTTTTACGTCAGGTAGCACGGGACTTTTTGACTTTTTGCTTGTCAAACGTGACAATAATAAATTAAACATTGCTAATGTCGGGTGAAAAATAGATTATTTTCGTCAACTGGGTACTTAGTTGTTTTTCTATGATCTAAGGGAAATCGACTGAGAGGTAGTGATAAAAATTTATAAAACCATATACTAGCTACTTACTTAACTATTGTTAATCACTACATAGTATAAAACAAAGTCGCTTTCTCTGTCCCTATGTCCCTTTGTATGCTTAAATCTTTTAAACTACGCAACCGATTTTGATGCGGTTTTTTTAATAGATAGAGTGATTCAAGAGGAAGGTTTATATGTATAATACCATCCATTAAATAGCCAGAAGTGCGAAGCCGGAGCGGGTCGCTAGTTAATGAAATTATAATCTCGATATTAGGTTATAATTCATCACGTAAAACATATAAATATACCTTAATATAACATATTTAATGCACAGTTATATAATTCCAAAATTCTTAATCCGCCATTGACGTCACTCGAAGATGACAGTTGCATGTTTTCGCGCGCTTATCATGTCGTTGCATTATTATTTTTAAGGTCTCGCCTGCCTTGAGGCGACGACTCGCCTAGGTTATGCCAAACAGGTTTCGATCGGGTTTCGGCCAAGATTATCGCGTAAAAATTATTGCCCAACTTTGCATTGAATTGAATATGGTAAAAAGATATAAATATACATTTTCGTAATAATGCATACATATACATCACTGCTGATTCCCGTAGAGGGGTAGGTAGAGATCGCGGAGAAACTACATTCGCTTCTTTTACACTCAAACACCTCATATTGACTAATAATATGAGACTTAAACACACTATTTACATATATACTTCTTGTTTTTCTTCATATGTTATATAGTGTTATTATAGGTAAATTAAAAAGATGATGAGATATTAACCTATCAATATTACATTACAACCACTGTAGCATCGTGTTAGCTTGGAACATAAAAAGAAAGCTAACTAGCTACCGTTCTTCCCGGCATGTCGTAGGAGGCGACTAAGGGACTAGAGGTAAATGGGATCAATTGAGCGATGAACTAGCAACCTGTCACCAATGTTCCATATGACAAACACAACATAAATATTCATACAAATATGCTAAGTGACTGAGATTTTATAGTGTCTCCGAGTATAGAACCTGAAACGCTCAAGTGGCTAACCATCAAGCCACTGAGGTAGCGTCAGATAACACAACGTGATAGGTTGTTAGCCCATCGTTGCTCTTACCTAACCTTTCATAATAATTATTGCTTACAAATTATCGCATACATGATAAATAATTTGCAATATTAAAATATGTATAACCTACAAACACATATGTATGATATCATACATACATACATATACATATTTTCGCGTTCATTAATCCCTTTCGGGGTGGACAGAACCTTGGAGACACGATAGAATCTATTAGGTCACTTTTTAGCATGAATATTGGGGTTGTAATGTCTTATGGAACATTGGTAGGTAGCTAGCCCATCGCCCAATAGATTCCATTGACCCCTAGTCCCTTAGTCGCCTCCTACGACATGCTGGGAAGAACGGCAGCTAGTTAGCATTCTTTTTATGTCCCTAACTACCACTTAAGTAGTAAACATTAGTAATTTCACAACTTCGCAAAGGTAAAATTTTAATGAGCGTTTTACGACTATTAATTAACTATTGGTATTTTTAAGATAACAAAATGACTATACTGTTTATAACATGTCGTAGGAGGCGACTAAGGGACTAGGGGTATATGGAAGCTTTGGGCAAAGGGCTGGTAACCTGCAACCAAAGTTCCATATGACATCACAACCCCAATATTTATGCTAAAAAGTGACCTAGGAGATATTATATCACCAATCAAGTTACTAATCCTATATAAGTTATTTGATTATATTGCATTGATAAGGCAAAGTAGTCTTTCTTAAAATTAATTCCTCAGTCTTAAATAAAGATGCAAACACATCACGGCCGTTTCTAAGACATATGACAGTCAGATAGATGCCACATTGAAAAAGGGTGACGTTAGAAGTACCTTTAACCGCCGAGATTATTAGCAGGTTTGTTAAAATCGGAACAGATCTGTGATCACTGCCTACCCGCTACAGGGAATCAGGCGTGATGTGTATGTATGTATGTTTATAATGTGTGCATGTAGTACACGTGTAAACAAAAAATCGCGTGTATGTTTATGTATGTAGTTAATCACTTAACTGTTTAATGAGTGTTATTCGATTTTCAATCAAAACAAGTAAATAAAAATTTGGTTAAGGTTAACTACCTATACATATGTATTTAATCTGTTCAATGTAATTTCTGATAAATGGAATTGATAATTTGATGTGAATTTCATCAATATAAACTAGGGTTGAGATGTCATAATGGGACGTTGATGACAGTCCATCGCCTAATAGATTCCATTTACCCCTAGTCCTTTAGTCGCCTCCTACGACATGCCGGGAAGAACGGCAGCTAGTTAGCATTCTTTTACGTCCCATAGCACAGGATACAAGACTTAAAGAATAATTTATTATATCTACAACTCAATTAAAACAAAGCAAAAATATTCTAGTATATAAGTCCTGAACTAATTGGGGACGTAAAAAGAATGCTAACTAGCTGCCTTTCTTCCCGACGTGTCGTAGGAGGCGGCTAAGGGACTAGGGGTAAATAGAATCTATTGGGCGATGGGCTAGGAACCTGTCACCAATGTTCCATTATAACATCTCAACCTAAACATTCATGCTGATAAGTGACCTAAGAGATTTTATATCTCCGAGGTTCTGCCCACGCCCCTTTGTATTAAAGGACTTGAATGTATATGCATAAAAGTAAAAAATATTTTTTTGTTAAAAGTGAGCATTATATCGTCTAATAATATATATAATTCGCTGAAGACTGAACGAAATGTTTCTAATAATATGAGGGCAGGAAAGGTAGTTAATTTGCATCTAATGGCATCACAGATAGCACAGATTGATAAGTTATAATACTATTGACTACTTTATAATTACTGTTAATGGAGTTTTTTTTATCTATATGTTTTATTTTTAGAACTCAGATGAAATTTTGTAATTTGTAAGATATACCATCAATAAGAAAAGAAGTATAATATTACATATTATATATATATGTGTAGCTAATCAAATTTTCTATTATAGATACGTACTTATCTACACGTATTTTTTTTACAATTTATATCAGGTAGAATTTTAAACTCAATCTTTTTAATAGAGTAAATGTTTCTATACCAATTTTATAGTAAAAAAATAAAATACGGTGCACGCAAATTCATAAATAAATAATAAAAAAGGATTGATTGAAATATGAACTCACCGTAAACTAAATCCCATGTAAACAGACCTTACTGGCCTTAAACCGATTCCAGGTAAGCTGAACTCAACATTACCATAAACAGAAGTAAAAAAAAACAAATTTGCCAGCAAAAACAACTCACAAAAAACACAACACGTAAAAAATAACGTATTTGTCAAAGACACACAGATTTATATACCTTTTTTCACTGTTAATTACACTTTCGTAGACTTTTCTCATACATCGAAGTACGATGGACTAATAACCTTAACATAAAACAATACCCTCTCGACACAGGCTGTAAATACAACTAAAATTTCAAATCAAAACTATTGTGATTTAATAGGTTTCCTAACTGCTAAACACTAGATGGCGTTGTATATCGGTACTGCCATCTGTGTTTCGATAGCAGAACTTCTATGTGAATGTTTTAATTGACAGTTTAAAGTTGACTGTTGCAGAAGTTCGTTTATGAAAGTATAGATGGTATAAAATATAGTTTTTATGTAAGAAATATTTTATATTATATTAATCAGGATTCGATTGCGGGGAGGTGCTAAGTTAAGAATTACGCTTTTCTTCTGCTTTCTAACGTGGGCTTTGATAGTAGATACTCTACATTAGTTCCTTGTGTAATCTTTAAGTGTGTCCAGATGATTATTTATTCATAGACCATAAAACCTATGAGAAATTATATTACAAATTATGAGAGCAGGCGGCGATATCTAATTGTATCATATATTAGCCTATAACAATCCACTGCAGGGTACGACAAACACGATTACTCGTGGCCCTCATTCAGCCACTACCAGCGAGCTTTTTAAATCATCGGTTTATGAAAAACATAATTTTAAAATTTGCGGAAAATCCTTACAAGTAGTAGTACAATTAAAAAAATTGTCTTAGTGTATTGTAATCACTAATTACTACCTTTTATTTAAAAGACTAATTATTATAGTTTGTAGTTCCATGATAATAACTATTTTTGTCACACTTTTTTCATGACGACCTCCGTGGCGCGATTGGTTACCAATCTGAACGCTAATCGTGAGGTCCCGGGCTCGATTCCCGGTGGAGGCAGAGTTAAGAACTACGCTTTTCTTCTGTCTTCCAATCTGTTCTGTTATATTATATGTATTTATCCATCTATAATATACATATATTTCATAAATGTATGTTGACTAGTACCCTTTACACAAGGCTTTTATGTACTTAGCAAGGGACTAGTTCAATTGGTGTAATATTGTAGTATTATAAACAAATATATTATATTTTTAATATTATTATTACTACTGCTACAAAAAACAATAATGAAAACTAACACAAACTAATAACAAATTTTCCTGACCCCGTGGCTGAATCAAGAACCTTTACCAATACGATATTATATAAAAAAATTCTAATAATAAATAAGACACTAGCGACGTCACCACGCAGTCAGATAAGTTTGTGAAATCAGCTACAGTCGATTTCTTATTGGAATTCCGCTAGCCGTGGCAGGACGGCCACCTATTATCCTTTTTGTAACGTCGAAACCATCTGTAATACCCAACTGCTTATTCACAAAATTCTTCACTGAATGTAATGTTTCTTTTAAGTGTATTCTCTTATTTATCGGTGTTTTAGACGATATTTTAACATAACCAACATCAAACGACCCAAGCGTAACATGTGGCGCCCCCATGGTTAGTGCGAGTTTTAGCGCAATCTTTTCGTTTTCCCTTTGCAATAGAGTTTGGAGATGTAAATAGTCTATGTTGTACAGTTGTCCGTCGCCATTTTGAAAAGTGCCGTCGTCGTATATTTTTATGCGATTCAGATTCAAAATTCCCTTTATAATGTCCCCGTATTCTTCATTTTGAGGAAACACGTCTCCGTATTCGTGTTCGAGATATCTTATTTGTTTGTCTATCCATCTGCCTGTTTTTATTACTCTGAGGAAGGAAGAAAGAAAAGATTTGTACCGAAAGAGGCCATTGCAAAACAGACAAACGCGTTCACGACCATTAACCCTTGAAATAGTCAGTACCCAATATGACAGATGCTAAGCCATGTCGCCATTTACAAACACTAACTATTACCTACTCGGCGATCAGGTAGGTTTCCTCACGGTGTTGTCCCTCACCGTATAATTCGATGCATTTCGTAAATGTGTTTTTATTACGAAAATGTACATAGAAATTCATTAAACTTCATTTCCATGGGTACATGCTGAAGCGGGATTTAAACCCTGTACCCACTGATACAGAGTCAAGCCCCAAACAACTGAGCTACGTCGAATTACAACTTATGACATACTAATACCTTATAACATACATACATATCACGCTCGATTCCCTGTAGAGGGGTATGCAGATCACGGATCCCCATCTGTCCCGATCCTGACAAACCAATTTCGCTTCATTGACACTCATACACCTCTTCATACAAACTCGGCGGTTATAGGCACTTATAACATCACCCTTTTAATATGGCGTCTATATGACTGTCATTTGTTCTATTGGGCTGACCCTTACGTAAGTAATACAATATCGACTTAACAGTTATACATACAAATTCACGTCCTTTGTTCCTTTTAGGTCAGATAATAATCTCGTTACAACTAGCATATGTAATATCAGGGTTGTGATGATATTAATATGGAACTAGCTAATATGGTTACTAGTCCATCCTCCAACAGACTTTATTATTCCCTAATCCCTTAGTCACATCCTAGGACATAGAAGAACAGAAGCTAGTTAGCGTTGAGTAAATGTCCCATACTAACACAGGACATGCCATATAACTTATAATATAGTCAACTTTATATATATTTATACATATAGTTATTAAAAATTCAGTGAAAAGTTCATTGAATTTTGTATATCACCAAGCTTCTGTCCACCCTGAAAGGGAAGCTATTTACAATTACCTTTCATGATGATCATGTCCCTTTAGTTTATTCTCGCGATGTTCGAGTTTTTCAATCGTCACATCGGATGGTCCTGACGAATTATCAGTGCTGTTTAGTATAGGAAGGTCTATGTCTGCACCAGCTCCTGGGTTATTGTTTTGGTTCATCATTTTGTTGAACAGGTTCATTAAGAGATCTTGGTCACTTGCTGGGTTCATTTCTGTAGTGTTCGGTTCATATAATGCGGAACTGTAAAGAATAAATTTATATCTACAATCAGCGCTAAAATTGCAAAGGTACTGCACTTTAAGCGCTGACTGTACATCTTGGTAATAAAAATACATTTACGAATTGCATCGAATACTACGGTGAGGGAAAACATCGTGAGGAAACCTAGCTGTTCCCCGAAATGGAAAAAAAGCACTAATACATAAGGGTAATATGATGATGGTAATAGTGAATGCTCGTAAATGGCGACATGGCTTAGCACCTGTCACATTGAGTACTGACTATCTGGTCAACACGTGCGTTCGAGGTGGCCATAGAATTACCATCGCATTGCGGAGATGGACACCTGAACCTCTGACTGCCTCGCAAGAGTTAGCGTTATGCCAATCCACTTTCGGAGCTGTGCAGTCAACTCTCTAACTACCATAGAAGCGCTTGTAAAATCGTGACGTTTTTATTTAAGTTAAAAATAATATACTCTTATGAGAGACTCTATATGACATTATACAATTTTACGTCTCATAATTCTAAAAAGATAGACATTTACCAACACTACTATTAACCCTTGCGGGGTAATCAGTGGTTCGAGTTCCATCTTGGAAATTACGACATAAAAAAAAGAATAAATATAATTGTAATAATCACCACATAGTATAAAACAAAGTCGCTTTCTCTGTCCCTATGTCCCTTTGTATGCTTAAATCTTTGAAATTACGCAACGAATTTTGATGTGGTTTTTTTTAATAGATAGAGTGATTCAAGAGGAAGGTTCATATGTATTATAACATCCATTAAATAGCCAGAAATGCGAAGCCGGAGCGGGTCGGTAGTTTACAATAAAGATAGACAGAATAATTAAGTATGAATAAAATTATTTGTCAATGTTAGGTCATTATTAAGGATAAGTATCTATATTGACAATGGCAGTTAGTCCATCGCACATATATGTAGCCCGTTTCCTACTTGAGGGTAAACAGATATAATAAAACTCACCAATAACATGACGATGAAATCACCATCAAGATTGTTATTATCTGAAAAAATATTAATTAGTACTACGGATATATGTATGTAAAATATTCTTTAACCTATATCATAATTTTCGTAACTATATTGCCAGTTATATGAAATATCATGTAATATAATAATAAATTCGACGTATCTCAGTTGTTTGGGGCTTGGCTCTGTATCAGTGGGTACAGGGTTCAAATCCCGCTTGAGCATGTACCAATGGAAATGAAGTTTCATGAATTTCTATGTATATTTTCGTAATAAAAATACATTTACGAAATGTCGATGCATTTTATTATACGGTGAGGGGAAACATCGTGAGGAAACCTACCTGTTCGTCGAACAGGTAATAGTTAGGGCTTGTATATGGCGACATGGCTTACCAACTGACTCCTTGAGTACTGACTATCTGGTCAACACGTGGGTTCGAGGTGTTCATAGAATTACTACCTTCGCAGTTGCGGAGATGGAAACCTGAACCTTTCACTACCCTGCAAGGGTTAATGGTCGGGAATGCGTTTGTCTTTTTATGAAATATCAATGACCAATTGCTAGTCCATCAACAAATAGATCCTTACACTATTCCATTAGTCGTATCAAACGAGATACAGGATAGAATGGCACTTAATCTACATCTAAGAACAGGGTTACATTGATTTAGTTCTGTGCTACTCTGATACGTAAAAACAATGTTTAAGTACTATTATATGCCGGCATGTCGTAGAAGGCGACTAAGGGATTAGGGGTCAATAAAGCTAATAACCTGACACTAATATTCTATATCACAACAAACATTATCTCTATGGTTTTTCTAAAATTGACTGAGAAGATATTACATCACCGACGTTTTGAACACCCCGAAAGGGATTTAGGGACATGAATATATTCATTTGTAACGATCTTTGGTTGCAGAGCTATAAACTCAAATAAAACAAATTAATATACCAAAGTCAAAAGTCAAAATATTTTTATTCAAAATAGGCCCTATCATAAGCTCTCTTTGAAAGTTATTTTATGATCTAAGTACAAATTAAAAAAACTATATATTGACAAAAGGAATATATATGAGTGAAGTGGAAGGGCGGTTACGTAGGGGCCGGCCTAATAAGACATATATGTAACAGTCAGATAGACGCTATATTGAAAAAAGGTGACGTTAGGAGTACCTATAACCGCCGAGAGTGTATTAGAGAATGTATGAATGTCAATGAAGCGAAAGTGGTCTGTCAGGATCGGGACAAATGGGGATCCGTGATCTCTGCCTACCCCTCTACAGGGAATCAGGCGTGATGTGTATGTATGTATGTAAAAAAACTATTTCAAACATGGCACTGAGCATTGTCTTTACATATTTTTACCGAGGTTAGTTCACCAACCATTTCGGCTGCTCAAGATGCCACGTCATGAAGACCACGACCGCTCTGATAAGAGCGTAACGATTGAGAAGAAGAAGTTCAGCGGAGACCCTTGGAGAAGAACTAACAAGAAACTCCAGAAATCAATTTATTATAATCACCCTTAACAAACATAAAAATTACAAAGAGTGGGCAAAAAACACAACGCTGGTAATACTAAATTTACCTTTCATACAAAATAACACGCAATGGCGGAAACGTCAAATTTAGTTCCAAGTTTGGCTACTGCCACCTTATGTGGCGGGTACTCTAGGAGCACCTGAATGAAACTTCTTTCATTATTGAGACATTGTTTTCACAGGTTAGGAAGCCAATAGAACATACTTATGTGGTTTCCTTTAAACATTAATTACGACAATGTTACGCACTATTCTTTTATTGAATCCAAATAATCATCACTGCACACAATAACACAACATGAACATTAGCCGGTTATGGATTGTACTTAATTTAATCGCGTAATTATTCTATGCTGGTTACTAATTAATCTCCCTTTAGTTTACGCTTTGATAAGTTCTTTAAAACATTTGATTCCATTAAATTTTCTATGTTTTAATTCTCGACAATTATAACCTCAAAAGCACTTCAGTAATTAATTTCATTTCCACTAAAGTATGAATTTACATTCACATAACTAAATCATGTTTTACTTTCACAACATTAATAAACATAATCTACCATTATTGTACTATGAAATAGCAATTTAACATTAAGTTATAAATTCAGACGACAAAAATACTTTTAACCGCCATAGCGTTGTAAAACAAACAATCAAATAAATAAATTAGCCACAGATAAAATAAAGATGAAGTAGAGATCGCGTCATTCAGCCAGGGTGAAGTGCATTACATTTCATACTTTCGAGTGCTTTCGACTTACTACGAGCATAAATATTTTGTATGACTAATTAATAAATATACATGAGATGAAGAATAAACAATGATAAGTAAATCATTAATAATAAATTTGTTTATTTCACTTATGTGTTAATACTATTTTGTCACTAAAAGTACTTGATACTTCAAGTACTTTTAAGACATGTAACCATACCATTAAATCAATGTTATTACTCTATGTTGAATTGAAATTGAATTGTTTATTGTAAAAAATTTTAGCAACGGAATTCGCAAGATGATAATAAGTTTTGAAATTATTTGTTATTAGTTGTAATAACTATCGATACGGATTAAAATGAACAAAAATCGAAGAACTAGTGAAAGGGAATTGTTTTTAGCATCATGTACATTGTATGTGTGATGAAATCGATGTGTTTTGATAATTTTCATTGGTGGCATGTAATGTTCAACCAACTTTTATGTTCTTGTGTATTAAACAGCAGGTAAGCCGTAGTGATGATTAACAACGACTTTTCTTCATACCCTAGAACGGCATTGGGTACAACAGAAATGAGAGTTTACAAAAAAAATTAAATTTTTACTTGGATGTTTTGTTGTTGATAGTTATTTGCTTTTATTAAACTATAAAAACTTACCTTGTAAAAACAAAAGTCGATCATCTTGAAGCCGAACAATATTGTAATAAATCATTAATAGAGAATAATTGTATATTTATACGTTGACTGATTCATATTTATATGCCAATTAAAACTTAGAACTAATGATGTTAACTATTAGTAATACTTTACATATTTTCCGACCTTAGCAAATCGTGTCTCTATATACAATATATATGACAGTCAGATAGACGCAATACTGTTAAACTGTGATGTTAAAAGTACCTATAATATGAATAAGGTTGTATTAAAATATGCATTTCTAATACGTGAAAGTACTTGTCAGGATTGAAACAAATGGATATACGTGATCTCTGCTCTCGGGTAGTTGTGTATGTATGTGTCTTAAAAACATCCGGAAGAGTATCAAATTTCGCTTAAATATGGTGAAATTTGTCACTTTTGCTAATTCACTACCAACTTCACACTATTACTGATCTAATATTGAACTGTTACTTTGCAAAAAACATTAGCGGACTAAGGCCCCTGTTTAAGTTACATTAAATTTAACTTGATTTACGTTCAATGTTCCTGCATACTTTTTTTTTGCGACGAAATAACCATGCACCCAAAATAATAATCATTTGATTTTTGATCCCTACATTAGAGTACCCGCCACATAAGGTGGCAGTAGCCAAACTTGGAACTAAATTTGACGTTTCCGCCATTGCGTGTTATTTTGTATGAAAGGTAAATTTAGTATTACCAGCGTTGTGTTTTTTGCCCACTCTTTGTAATTTTTATGTTTGTTAAGGGTGATTATAATAAATTGATTTCTGGAGTTTCTTGTTAGTTCTTCTCCAAGGGTCTCCGCTGAACTTCTTCTTCTCAATCGTTACGCTCTTATCAGAGCGGTCGTGGTCTTCATGACGTGGCATCTTGAGCAGCCGAAATGGTTGGTGAACTAACCTCGGTAAAAATATGTAAAGACAATGCTCAGTGCCATGTTTGAAATAGTTTTTTTACATACATACATACACATCACGCCTGATTCCCTGTAGAAGGGTAGGCAGAGATCACGGATCCCCATTTGTCCCGATCCTGACAGACCACTTTCGCTTCATTGACATTCATACATTCTCTAATACACTCTCGGCGGTTATAGGTACTCCTAACGTCACCTTTTTTCAATATAGCGTCTATCTGACTGTTACATATATGTCTTATTAGGCCGGCCCCTACGTAACCTCCCTTCCACTTCACTCATATATATTCCTTTTGTCAATATATAGTTTTTTTAATTTGTACTTAGATCATAAAATAACTTTCAAAGAGAGCTTATGATAGGGCCTATTTTGAATAAAAATATTTTGACTTTTGACTTTGGTATATTCATTTGTTTTATTTGAGTTTATAGCTCTGCAACCAAAGATCGTTACAAATGAAACCTCAATATAATGTATCGAGCCGTATGGCACAGTGAGTGCTAGTTTTGGCGTGTTTACTGGCAACACTGGATTACGCGACTGTGGCGACGCCTCCAACTACCACCTTATGTGGCGGGTACTCTACACATCATTTGATTTTTGTGTTGAAATTTTTGTCTTTTGCTTTTACATTACTTTTTCTTTTTAAAATGGTCAGCTTTTTTACTCTTTTCGAAGTACCATCAATATCAAATAAAGGCGAAATAAGGAACCGCCAGTGCTTACATATTCATAACAGAAAATTTATTCGCCATAATGAAGAAAATGTGGAAAAGTTTAGATGTATAGACACACCGTGTAAGGATTCGATGATTTTAGAGGAGAATTTGATTCTACCAATAAAACAACATTCCCATATACCTACTTCAAGTGGTTTACCAAGCTAAAGCAAGTTTTTATCAATTATCAAGCAAAGAAATTCATCTAAAGTATACCACCAATGTTTTAGAATCAGCTGTTTACTAGTCGCCATTTTGAATGACATATTTTTGTTTTCATGGACAAGGTTATGATACGTACAGCCAGAATAATATTTCATAAAAAACCTTTGAATAGATTGCATATTCCAGGAATATTAAATTGTTTGTTTCAAAATTAATTATTATTTATCTTGAAGTGGCACAATAAAAGACTGTAAACAGAGTAATATTTATTTCTACTCAAATTGCCCTTATAAAATACAAAAGACACGTCTAATAATAAACTTAGTTTTACATGCACATTCACATCCTTAATGAAGAGACCCAAAATGTTCATAGTATGTTCTGTAACATATTATTGTGGACAAGTACACTCGTATGGAAATTTATTTAAGTTTTAATGACTGATTCGTAGACTATTGCCAATAATCTGTCTAAGCGCTTATAGACCTTAATCAATTACTCATCTTCAAGGGTTAAGCCAACCCATAACTTTTGTCTCGTCTGACTAGCGTCTGGGACGAAAAAAGAATGCTAACTAACTGCCATTCTTCGCGGCATATTGTAGGAGGAGACTAACAAACTGACGTAAATTAATCGTAAATGACGTTAATTACGATAGGCTAGCAACCTTAACACAATGTTCGATATAAGATGACAGCCCATAATATTAGCTAATAAGTGACCTCAAATTTAGCGTGTCTCTGAGGTTCTGTCCACCCCAAAAAAGATTAAAGCACGTGAATGCATGTATAATTAAATCCCAATAATAAAGATGCTTGTTCTCGTTAGTATATCTTATTAGGCCGTGGAAGTGGTCTCGCCGAGCACCGAACGGCGTCCCGCTGCGTCCGCGTCAGGCTACTACCATGCCGACGCGGTCACGGGGAAAATGCAGGTATGGTTGACAGAGGATGGTTGGAGTCAAAAAATAAATGTATACATAAATGTTAAAATAAACTTAACTTATAGGATAAATAAAATATGTTCCAAGCAGTATACGAATTTATTTATATTGCGTTTGTTGTTATAATATTATATTATACATACATATAGAAATACACAATTATGAATGTAAGTAACAATACAAGTATGTAGATGTTGTAAGTTTTTGTTTTAATTAACATATTTAGTATGTTTGGCATCACAATTGACTAAATAATTATTTGTATTTTCAACTTTCACTGAGCTGCTAACTTTGTTGATGCACCATAGACGACTGAGATGTTGTAAGGTCATACGGGTAATCTGTAAGGCTGCTCGTCTGCGTTGTCATTGAGTCATATTGTTTAGAGAGTTGTAGAGATAGAGAGACCGATAACCTCACTATACTTTCCCTCATATCGAAAAAGAGGACTTTCTCTTATTTCCATCATTTTCATACACTTTACACCGAGCACAAATCCAAAGTGCAAATAAAATTTAAATTTATTTAACATGACTACAATATTATATATTAATTTATTACAATAATGAAATCCTATACTTCATTTGCTAACGCTACATCGTGAAGCGTCAGTCAGCCACTGACAGTAGCTGTCAGTCAGCGCGCGGGATCTCCGCGATGGAATGTCGGAATGAAATAAAACATTACTTTTAACCGTACGATTACATACGAGATTTGATTCCATATTTGCTCCATTGTGAAACTTATATTGTTGTAGTTGATTAAGTAATGGAAAAAACGGCTAGTATATTGCTAGTACATAAAATAATGATAATAATATTTGGGACACTATTACACCAATTGAACTAGCCCCTTGGTAAGTTCATTCAAGACTTGTGTTAAGGGTACTAGTCAACGTATATTTAAGAAATACATACTTATTATATATAGATAAATGCATATATAGTATATATAATCAACAACCAGACTGGAAAGCAGAAGAAAAGCGTAGTTCTTAACTCTGCTTCCACCGGGAATCGAACCCGGGACCTCACGATTAACGTTCAGGCGTCTAATCGACCGCGCCACGGAGGTCGTTGGAGGTCGTCGTTGATTAAGTAATGGAATTAAGGACGGCTAGTATATTGGTAGTATATATTATATATTCACGTTCTTTAATCTCTATGGGGACAGAACCTAAGAGGTAAAACCCTTCCGTCACTTTTTTCATTATTATTGACTTGATTTATTGTTCTTTTAGATGGCGACAAGCCGTGATGGAATTTCTTTTTACGTCAGACTAGCAGAATACATACATATACTTTCACGCCTCTACTTCCCTAACGGGATAGGCAGAGACTATCGATCGCCATCTGGTACGATCCTGATAAATATGATTTGCTGCTCATTTGAGAATGCATAAAATTAGAGTTTTTATGAATGTTTGTGTTAAGCTAACCAACACTAAAATCCTTTAATAATTTTACAATGTTTTTTTTTTCTATAATAGCCTTAATGTAAAGAAAGAGTCTTCTTCTTGAGGTGCCATCTCCCAATAGGAGGTCGGCCAATCGTATGGCTTGATTTTACTTAGGTTTTTAATCATCAAGGCAAGCTGGACTTTATTGACTGCTACACGAAACAGTGATCTTGAGCTCATATTGAACCACTGCCGAAGGTTTTTTAGCCATGAAGTTTTACGTCGGCTAGGTCTTCGTTAGCCGTTTATTTATTTATTTTAAAGAAAGAGTATTCTCGATTAATTGTTCTGATTACATCTCTGAAAAAATGGACTTTACTCTGTAATATTTGCACTGTGATATGTTCATTACTCATCATGTATTGACTATATATGTATGTAAAAAAGGGTGACGTTAGAAGCAACCGCCGAGTGTGTATGAGTGTCAATGACACGAAATAGGTCTGTCAGGATCAGGACAAATGAGGATCCGTGATCACTACCTACCGCTCTATAGGGAATCAGGCGTGATGTGTATGCATGTATGTATGAAATTTATTTGCAAAATTTGCAACAAAGAAACTAACAAATATATCTCGACTCTATCATATCCATATAAAGTTTTATACATGCTCTTCTGTTTTTTAGGCTATGAATATCGGAGTTTAAATGTATATAATTTGTACTTTTGTTCTGCTCTCCAGTCTGGTCGTTGATTATATATGTATGTATATGTATTGATCTACGTATAATAAGTATATATTTCTTAAATATACGTTCTTACTAAGGGGCTAGTTCAATTGGTGATATAGTGTTAAATATTATTACTATAAACCCTTCATTCGCCAAAACTGTCCCAGTCTAAGTGTATTTATAATATGTACATAGATTGTACACCGCACAATACAACCACTCATGTTCAAGTAAACCACTTTCGCTTCATTGAACTATGTTACATACACACTCCGCAAATATACTTTACATAAAAACAGATTGATAGTCACATGCTTGTCTGGAACGTAAAAAAAATGCTAACTAGCAGCCCTTTTATCCCGGCATATCATAGGAGGACATTAAGGGACTAGAGTTCAATAAAGTCTATTGAACGATAGACTAGCAACAAAAACAAAACAAACAAACGCATTCACGACCATTAACCCTTGCGGGGTAGTCAGAGGTTCAGGTGTTTATCTCCGCAAATGCAAAGGTAGTAATTCTATGGACACCTCGAACCCACGTGTTAACCAGATAGTCAGTACTCAATGTGACAGGTGGTCAGCCATGTCGCCATTTACAAGCACTAACTATTACCTGTCCGACGAACAGGTAGGTTTCCTCACGATATTTTCCCTTACCGTATAATTCGATGCATTTCGTAAATGTGTTTTTATTACGAAAATGTACATAGAAATTCATTAAAATTCATTTCCATTGGTACATGCTCAAGCGGGATTTGAACCCTGTACCTACTGATACAGAGCCAAGACCCAAACAACTGAGCTACGTCGAATTTATTTTTATATTTATTTTTTAGACTAGCAACCTGCCACCAATGTTCCATTATGATAACGAAACCTCAATATTCATGCTAAACAGTGACCATGTTATACCCCGAAAGGGATTAAAGGACGTGAATGCATATGTATATATGTACCTACACAGATACATCACACCCCTCTCCCTTTCGAAGGGTAGGCAGTAACCTCCTCATTTAATACCTAATTACCACCCATACATACAAAAAGTATACCATGATACCCAAAGTAACATACACAGAGCGGCTACGTAAAAGCGCGATTCGGTATAGATGAAAGACGGCGGACCCTTTGCCCTCTGTCGTTTCTTACAAAGGCCACAATGTTACAGAAGCACTGGTAAGCTCTTTGGTGGTAGAGGTGTAAGGTTTAGATGGGCCTAAGGGACGATAAGGTGTCTTAAGTTAACGGCTTAGGTTAACAGGTAATGAATGATAACGAAAAAGTTATTGGTATTAATAACTCTAAATTACATTTAATAACCTTGCCTTGGGCTGTCCCGTTTGATATAATTATATTAAGGTTTGATAATAATTATAAGGATTTGGTAACAAAATCCCAATTTATATAAATTCACCAATATTTTATATGACATTAAAACTCCAATATACATGCTAGTAAGTAACTAAAAAACTGTTATTATGACTCCTAGGTTCTGTCCAGCACGAAAGGAATTAAAGCACGTGTATGTATTTTCATAATAATAATATTTATTTATTAAAGTAACCAGGATTTGTTAGTAGATACTTATGCTATGTTAGTAAAAAATTAGCAAGTAAGCTGTACATGGAATCAATGTCGCACTATACCACTAGATATGGCGCAACATTGACTCAAATATGGGCAGGGCAGTCCAATCTGCCTGATATCATATTCCGGATAGTTCCAAAGTGATTCCAATAGTAATAAGATAGTGTAGTATAGTGCAGTGTGGGTAGTAGTAATAGATAGTGTTGTGTTGTGTAAGCATAATATAACTTAAAGTAAAATTACGCTACTTATTCTATTATTATATATATTGCTACAATATTCAAGGCTTATCTACCACATAACACTCCTTGCTTGTACAAGCACCCATATAGAATACTCACACAAAGCTTCATATTGTGTGATCAGAGTATTAGCCATGATACGCCTTTGTCGGTGGATTTTATGTGTTTTTAATAAAGTAGAGTTCATTAGGTGAAAGACTCGGGTTCGATGCCGGCCTGTAGTCGTTAGCATAATAGCCTATTGATACCTCTTCATGAATGGAGGTGAGAATGGATATTTTATTTGAGAGGTTTTTTAATCAGTCGAAACTTGAATGAGGTGAGATGGTGATATATTGAAGATGGGAGGTCTTCACGGAATTGAATAGTACATTATATTTATACATTGGTACATGTTATGTTTATTTCCCTTTAGGGGTATGCAAAAATCATGGACATACAATCACCTCACGATCAGCGTTTAGATGGTTAACGAATCGCGCGCGACGCCGTCAATTCTTTATACTCTATGTTCCCTGATTTAAGCAATCTCACGCAAATTCATAGTATACTTTTATTATTTTGTAAATTGCCCTTCTAATTTTTATTATCCTTTAGTAACTGCCCTTCCGCTCAGTAATCGATTCATATACATAATTTATAATTATGCTACTCAATGGTTAAATTAATGTATTTTTTATCCCTTTAGCATGAACAGAACTCCGGAGATTTAATATCTCGCCCCTTTTCTTCAACATGATTCTCCGTGTTCCAATTGCTATTATTTAGCTTACGAGTATTTACGAAAGGTTGCTAACTCATCATCTAAAAGGTTCTTTGGCGATAGGTAGCAATGCAATGGAAGGAAGGAAGACAGCATTCTATTTGGTGTCTAGAGTCCTTCTCATACTTACTTTTATCATATCATTTTTCTAAATAAATATTTCTGAATTTATATATTTAATAATCTTGTATCCTCATAACATGTCAGAATCATGAAACCAAAAGTTTTCACGACCATTTAACCATTGCATTGTCGTCAAAGGTTTGGGTGTCTAGCTCGTATGCGCACGTAATAATTCTTTGTCTACTTCCAACCAACATGTTGACCAGATACTCAGTACTCAATGTGACAGATGATAAAACGTGTCACCATTTAAAAGCAATAACTATTACCTGTTCCGGAGAACAGATAGGTTTCATTATACAGAGTCAAGCCCCCAAACGACTGAGCTACGCCGAATTAACATAAAACCATGACCCTTTTATTCTTAGATATCTGCCTACCCTTTAAACAAGACAATCGTCTTGTGTATATATAACTGACCACAGCACAAACATATATCAGTATCAGATTATAAATATCTCAAGAGGCAAACAGGTAGGTACTTGGCAAAGAAAGGGCCTAACTCAGAAGCTTTCAATTTTAAACTTTTTGCACAGCGTGGGTGGTATCGGCTCTTTGATGGATTATCCTCGGAACAAATATATCCTTTTCAAAGCCTTGGAATATTGGACTCTTGTGCTTAAGATGTATACATCACGCCTACTTTAAGAGAGGTAGTGGTTAGCATAGTCTGTTTTTGTAACTTATTTTCTTTTGGCTATTTATAATCGTATGTATTAGAGAGAAGTTAGGAATATAAAGGTTGTTTTAAAGTCAGTTTTCATCAGTACTATCTAATAGGTGGCGATCAAAAGGTTCTGCCTATCATTTAAGGGAAGTAGAAAGAGAATATACATACACATCACACCTGATTCCCTCTAGAGGGTTTGGCAGCGATCATGGATCTCCATTTGTCCCGATCCTAACAGACCACTTTCGCTTCATTAACACTAAAGAGAATAAAACATGTATGTATTGTTAATATTTACGTCATAATTAATAGACATACGTGTCTACCATCTAATTGGATTCTTTATACTTTATGTTGTATCATTTAAAAAAATTAAAAATTGCGTTGGATACTGAATCTGTAGTGAAATGAGCTTGGCCATAAATTATCTTCAGAATGGCGAATGAAGATACGTGAACTTTACCTTCTGAATCTTCTAAGGGTTAAGGATCGTCAATTGTATATATCATATTTTATATATCATTATTCTCAATCATCAAGTATATGTTCTTATCTAAACAATAAATTCTTCAAACAAATGCAGTAAACAAAATAACGGTAATTCAAGATGGCGGCTCTACTTCTGTCGGCCTCCACAAAGGCCACCAGAAAAAAGGTTTTACTTCTCTCAAAAGAGGTCGACTGACCAACCTTCTTGCGGTCTACTGCGTATCTATTACAACCCTGTACGAAGCCGGGATTATCCTAAACTGAATTTTTTCTCAGGATTAAGAAGCGAAGGAATAACAATGGCTGAAGTGTTTATTTTGACCGAAAATTGGCTGTGCTTGAGTATGTGAAGCGTGTATGTTGCATGAGTGTGTAGAAAATATGGTCCTGCTGAGTTGTATTAATACATAGTACTATGTGCTAATATTGATGAGCATAGAGGTAAGGATATCGCTTTTCCTCTGCTTACTAATATGCTTATTGGTAATGTATATTGGATTCTCTATTTATAGATATGTTATGTAAATAAATATTTCTTAAATATATGTGTTCATATGATGAATAAAATAAATGATTATTCAATAGACATACGCTTTAAAACTTGTGTACACACACTCCCTTTTCTTATTATAGCGGAGTATTTAGACGCTTGAGTGGTCTCCGAAGTAGTATAATATGGGCTACTAAAATTTTCTTTTCGCCAGCACCTAACATGATAGATAATAAACCGTATAGCCGTACACAGGTCTTTGCTACGACCTATCCTAAGAGATTGGCAGGTTTCTTCAAGATATGTCATTTAAATTTATAAATAAATGAAAAACCCATTTATAAATATCATTCATTGGTACCTACCAGAGCTGGGATTCAAACTTAGGCCCTCTAATAAGCAGTCGAAGTTACCAACTTGTCTATACAAGTTTAGGTATTGCTAAATGATCGTGAGGCTGCCTTGGGCTGCATATTTTTCTAGTCCATTAGACATTTAGGTGTCTATTGTTACGGCCTTGCATAGGAACATAATTATCTAGGACTTACGTAGAAATATCTATTAAACCGTTACGTAATAACACTTAGTTGATCTTTTATTAGATATTTATACATATACTAGCGATCCACTCCGGCTTCGCACGGGTACCAAATATATAGTCTACTCCACTATTTATTGGATGTTATTATACATATAAACCTTCCTCTTGAATCACTCAATCTTTTAAAAAAAACGCATCAAAATCCGTTGCGTAGTTTCATTGATTTAAGCATACAAAGGGACAGAGAAAGCGAATTTGTTTTATACTATGTAGACACACATATATATACATGCCTCTAATTTCTCAAAGGGATAAGCAGAGACTATCGATCGCCATCTAGATCGATCCTGACAAATCTCCCTTGCTTCACTCACACCCACTAACCTTCTCATGCATGCTCTTCTGTTACTCACACTACGTACATGTGAGAAGAATGTCTCCTATTTGATCTGTATATGTACGCGGCCTACCCCGTTCAAATCTACCTTCAACTTTGGATTTATAGATTCCTTTTGTAACCCTTTCATCCATCCACTCCATGTTAATTAGATTCTCATTAACAACATGTAATTTTGTCATCTCTGATATTCCGTGTATTATTCAGAAAAAAGGATTGAATAGTTAAGAACTATAATTGCGAAATGTTAGGACTTAAATGACAATCTTCCTAAAGGGTAACAGTGGTATTATTAAATCTCTTAGGGTAGATAGAAGTATAAGTAACAACCGTAATTGTATCCTTAGGTTCTCAAAACTCAAGTTTCACTAGATAGTTAGGATCCTATATGATAAATACTGACTATAAGCTATCTATATAAAGGAATATATGTAAGTGAAGTAGAAGGGCGGTTAAACGCCATATTGAAAAAGGGTGATGATAGAAGCACCTATAACCGCCGATGCTGTATGAGTGTCAATGAAGCGAAAGTGGTCTGTTAGGATCGGGACAGATTGGGATCCGTGATCTCTGCCTACCCCTCTACAGGGAATCAGGCATCACGCCTGATCTCAGCCAGAATCATGTTTGTATAAGCTATCTAGAAGGATTTTGATTTCCTTCCAATGTTTTCCCTCATAAACTAGTTATTGTAAATTTATTCTTATCTCTGTTATTATCAATTTTTATCAAGATCAAATACTGGTGGTCCTCTAATTCTTTGGGGTTGCCAATGTCAAGCAAGTGTCAAATTTTAAGGGACTAGTAGAAAAAGTAATGTTAAAAAATGGTAGATTTCGTGTCAGATATCGTCGGGTATCACTGGGTTTTTTGTATTACTTTGAATTTAATTGGGATTACAATTTTTTTTATAACAAAAACTGAACGGGAGATATATTTAATTACAAATATTATGTAGATAAAAACTGAAGAATAATTTATATTAGATGACTTTTATTTAAGGATGTTTATTTTTGTGTTTATTACAACATACAACATTGATATTAAAATATTGCCTAAATAATTAAAATACTTACTCATAATTGTTCGATACGCCAATAGTTTATTTTAGTTGTTAACATTTCTAATCTTACATTGAAGTAAAATGTTTAATTTGTCTGTTGTGTTCTGCGGTTAGCAAATCTTACTTCTTTGCCATTTCAATGTATGATAGCAAATATAATAAGTAAATAAATAGATTTTCAGTAAGCTTCTTGCTAGGAACACATACAAGAAATAGAGTTTTATAAAATACACTTAACAATAAAATCGAAATTTCGGAGACGGGCACTCAAGCCTCTGACTACCCCGCCATAATAAAAAAGGGAGTCTGTATACACAAGTCGTGAAGCGTAAGTAAGTAAGTACTTAACAATATCGTAGAAAATCAATTGTAAGAAAGCAAATTAATTAGCATATATCTATTATTAAATATTGTAGCGTAGAATTTGCACCTATTTATTATTTTAAGCTCTATTGAGTTCTTGAATTAACGTTTTTATTCTAAATTTAAAAATGATGCAATTTCGACAAAAAATTCAAACAGGCAACACTTTAAAGAACGTTTTACCTATGCTGCAATATTGTAGCTTAAGTGTTGAATTCGGTTTAAAGTTACCCGTTTCTCACTTAACCCGCGGCGTTACTTACATTTTTGTCCAAACCCGCCTAAAAAAACTGTCAAAGGGACCGATATGTTGTGAAAATAATAAAAAACAGATTATCCTTTCTAAATATCACATTATAAACTTAGTAGCAGGTTAATTTTGGGTGTCGGATTCCGCTTTTTTACCGAGTTACGACCAGTGTAAATAGAGCTTTAACCCTTTGGAATTAATACGTAGTTAAACCAAATACAAACTGGTTGTTTATCTTTATAATTCAACTTGGTTTAAAAAATTGTGAGGCCTTTAGCACGCTGACAGAAGGGATTCGAAATTCAAAATTTTGGACATGACAGCCTAACGTCAACGCCGAGAAAAAAGGTTTGAGGAAAAAGTTTAAGAGTAAGGTTTCGTCCAAAAAGTCTCGGTTTGTTGTCGACGTGAAATTCTTGGTTACATGTTTTAAAAAGTATCTTAGTAATAAGAAAGTATATGACAATCTTCATATAATTTTAAGTTCCACAGATTCTAATAACTGTGTTTTGTGGCATATACATATGTGTGAAACGCCAACCAAAAAATTATATATTTTAATTGTTTAAGTATTTAATTCTAATATACTTCTAACACGTACATATGAGCATATATCATAATAATAATTGGACCTATAGCTAAAGAAAACTAAATAAGTACAAGTATCTAATGTAAAGTAATTTTTGTTTTGTTGAATAAAATTTGGATATTATATTATTATTAAATAGTTATTGTATGCTTTATCTGTTTTTTCATATTATTGTGTCAATGTGGGTATCTCTCAAGGCTTATTACCTTGTTTATTATTATTACCTTGTACATGACCTATGAAATATTAGGTTATTGCATAACATATATAATCTATACGTAGGTGGATTGCCTGACTGTCATACATGGGTAGAGAAGGCACCTAAAGCCACCGAGTATGTATGCATTGGTATATGGAATATTAACAAAACAAACGCGTTCACGACCTTTAACCCTCGCGGGGTAGTCAGAGGTACAGGTTTCCATCTCCACAATTGTGAAGGTAGTAATTCTATGACCACCTACAACCCACGTGTTGACCAGATAGTCAGCACTCAATGTGACAGGTGGTAAGCCAGATCGCCATTTACAACCACTAACTATTACTTGTTCGACAAATAGGTAGGTTTCCTCACAATGTTTTCACTAACCATAGTATTCGATGCATTTCGTAAATGTATTTTTATTACCAAAATGTACATGTAAACACATTAAACTTCATTTCCATTGATGCAGGCTCAAGCGGGATTTGAACTCTATACCCACTGATACAGAGTCAAGGCCCAAACAACTGAGCTACGTCTTATTAAATAAACATTTATTTCGTATAATATCGGCATCAATAACAATAGCTTATCTTTACTTACCCCTTGTTTTTTTTTTTTTTAATTCTTTATTATGCCATTCACCACTAAGGTTATGTCGGCTGAAGTACAAACACTGATGCCACGGCGTTTGAACTTCTTGGTATTCCATCGCCATGGTAACGCCAACGCCACCAGCCGCTACAACCGAAGAAAAACGAAATCGATGCTCCAAGTCCTTGCTCTCTTCCTTGTTCTTCGGTTCGTTCCAGTTGAGGATCCAAATTTTATCCCAAAGCGAACATATTTAGCCAGTTTGGCATCACAATTGACTAAATATTCGGCCGAAAATAATTATTTGTATTTTCAACTTTCACTGAGCTGCTGACTTTGTTGACGCACCATAGACGACGTACCCCTTGTTTTAAAAAACAACAAATTGTGTATGTATTATGACGTTAACATACAAAATTTTATTTTTTCTTACATTTGATAATTTTGTCTAAACTCAGTTACCTCCCGCTGTGCTACTGTCGTCGCTGCCTGTCGTAAGAGGCGACTAAGGGATTAAGATAGTTGATGGGATTATTGGGCGATGAGCTGGCAACCTCGCAGTAGGTAACTGTAGTTTGTTAATACTTTTTAGACTACTTTTAAAGGTACTATTTGTGACGGTTCTATAATTCTTTTCGGGGTGGACATATCTTCCTAGGTCACTTTTGTGATTACATTTATGTTAATACGAGGTGGCCATAGAATTACTACCTTCGCAATTGCGGGGATGGAAACCTAAGCCTTTGACTACTCAGCAAGGGTCAATGATCGCGAACGCGTATGTATTTATATTGTGGCACATTTGTTCAAGGTTGCTAGTCGTCTTTTAAACCATACCGGGAATAATGGCAGCTAGTTAGCATTCTTTTTACGACTCAGACTATTACAGAATGGTTGAAATTAAGATGAAGTTAGTAGTCTATGGTTAGGTTGTTTATATGTTACCATAGTAACGGGAGTATTGTAAAAAGATAGGTATAATGTGATGTATATTATTCTGTGTATCCTTTGGGAAGTTATTCTACGTACGTTAATAAAAGTATAATAATACATATTACAATAACAGAAGTGAATAATATGTTATATGTACTACTTAGGCACATGGTATAATGTTAAAAAAAAGCCTCACAACCAATAAAGCATTGAGGGCGTTCAGAAGCTAGAGCTAGTACCCAAAGATACAGCTTTATTTTGATCGTGAGTTCATAATTGTTCCAAAATACTGACTATTTCCCAACTAAGTGATAGGTATTTTTCTCACGATGTTTTACCTAACCTCTACCATAACCAGATATAACCATGATGGCCACTCATCCAGACAATGACAACATCCTTACCTTATGCCAATAATCATTTCCAAAAAAATGCCATTTGCAAATACGAAAAAAACGGTGGCTCCATCTATGTATCACTCAGTGGAGACAGGTGGGCATGAAAGAGTAATTATTTTGTCAAAACTTTCCGCCTCTGCGAGTAAAGGATGTCAAACAATAGCTGCCTACCCTATTGAGGCATCACTGTCGAAATATTAAATTATGTTCTTTGATGTATTTAAGGATTTATGTGGAGTGGAAGATCTTGGTACTTTGGAAGAATAGAAGAATGGATAGGCTTAGGTTTAAAATTTGATTTTCTAATAATTAGAGATATTTTTTATTACGGAGGCAAATGTTCGTATTCATCCAAAATACAGTTTATTATTATACGATAGACAATTAACGATATTTAATTTTGTTTTGTTTGTTAAATGAATAACGTTACGGGGATAACTAATTAATTACGAGTATACCTACCTGCTTTTATCGGAAATAATATTAGATATGATGTATATCAATAAGTTGCCGATTAAAAGGGCTATATTGCTATATTTGCCTAATTTTTTTAATAAACCTAGTTGCAAGGTAATCTGTAGTTATATACTTTGATAGTCTCGTCTCAATTGTAAAGTTGTACATATACTCATATCTACAATCGATCGAATCTCGTGACCCGTATATCTACAATAACGGATAGATATTTTCTATAACTGTTGTTTTAAAAAAGTTATTAGATATTTTGGTTCCAATAGTTTCGTAGTTTCACAATATACAAAGGCTGATTACATCTATTCAATCCATAGATCAATAGCGCTATTTCTTAAAGTATCAAAGCCATGTGTTCCGACTATTAAGTTGGAGGCACACAGAAGCTCAGCCAGTGAAGCGCACCAACTAATGTCGGCAGTCGAATGCAGTGGACTATGAGGGATGGGATTGCCTTATCTGGATCACTACTGACGAATAGTAGTATCGATACATATGAGAATATTATAGTACATAAGCTTACATTTACATATAAACATATATCCATGTCTCTACGTCCCTAAAAGGATAGGCAGTGACTATGGATCGCCACCCGGAACGATCCTAACAAATGTAAAAGACATTTGTTCACTCGCACCCATTAAATTTCTCATACATACTCTTCTGTCTACCTTCCACTTTGGCTTTATAGATTCCTTTTGTAACCCTCCTTTCATCCATCCACTCTATGTGCCTAAATCATATCTTCTTTTATACCACAAAATTCACAAATCACACTATTCAGTAAACTATCACACAATCTTACATTACACATTATATAGTAGAGATGTGGTCCCTCTGAAAAATGTGTAATGTGAGAAATTGTTATTATATAACTAACTTATTATATAATCAACAAACAGACTTGAAACCAGAAGAAAGGCGTAGTATTTAACTCCACCGAGAATCGATAACGGGATTTCACGATTATCGTTAAGATGGTGGTGGCAATCAAAAAGATAAAAATAATATGCTTTCCAGATTGTGTCCGTGCAAAAAAGGTAGTTAAAAAGACTTCATAGAGTCAGGCAGAGATCTATAATAAATCCCGATGGTGACGAAATTTGATCCATACTTTGGTCCACACTTAGACTTTTGCAAACAGTTCCCGCAGTTATAGGTACTTGTAAAGTCACCTTATTTCCAACGACACCCTTTTTCAGTATATTAAATAAAGCCGTTAAATCCCTTTTTTACATAATTTCAGTGAAAAACCTTTTTACACCACTAAATCATTATATTATCTTTTACTGTTGTAAATCATTGTCATTTACGGGTACAGTATTCTTTTATCTAAGGTACAGTTAAATCTGTTTCTATTTCATGCTTCTTTATTTAGTGTTCTCACAATTAGTGGTAAGAAAGGAGTGAGGTATTAAGGTTTAAAGATAAGTAAGCAAAAAAGTGTAGCTGTAATTTAGTTTTTTTAACGGTAAAAAATTTCTACTGAAAGAAAGTTTTAACGAAAGTAGGACTATTTCAATAGTGTGCTTACATAAATCATTATAGTTTATTATTATATTGTCACGTGCTGTTCTAGAATTTGAATAGGATGTAATCAACTGGCTTGTTTCACGGTCGTTGATGTTGAAAAACAAGGATATTAATGGCCGAAAGGCTGTGAAGATCTTCTAGTATATATAAGGCTGAAAGGGTGATTGTCACAAACAAAATTTCTTACAAATTAGTCGCTAAATTCAGGCTGTTTGGCCTGCGTTTATTCTGTAGAAAATTGTTCCTAATTTTTCGGTTATGATCGATTCGAGTATGTGTGTATATTATACTTTTATTTTGACTAAAATGCATTCATTGCATTGAGATTTAGTAAAACAATCTATCGTTTTTAAATTTTCGGTACGGTGATATGTTATTTTACAACATTTAATAGTTCAAATGTTACTATTCATATGTATATACAAGGAATAATAAAACCATTAAGATAATCTATATATAAAAATATATCCTCCAAATCACAATTCAACACACCATCCTCGTAAATTGAAATCCTTTGGCGGTTCTCCTTATCGCAATCATTAAAAAAATCCTTTCTGTTCTACCGCCATCTTTTGCTAAGCCACAACACTATTGTTGCGGGGTTTACGTTTATATGTATTTGTATTATCCTCTGTTATAGATACAGGATTAGTAGGGTATATTCAGTATTGCGCTTCGGCGGTTTTCCAAAATGCATCCAAACACTACACAATGTGTGTTTCTTAAGAACCTTGAAACATCCGACGGGGTGTTAAAAAAATCGACTTAGGTGGGAATGGAAGGTTTTTAAGTATAGAATGAAATATATCCTTAAAGGTAAAAAATACGTTTATTATTTGAGAATTATAGGTTCAGGTTTTTGGTATAGGGTTGTAAATACTGGTTCAGGGGTTAACTAAAATAAAGCCAAGGTCATCTTAATAGTAACAGATGTTATTTTATTTACATATCAGTTCTCATTTATATGATTAGAGTATGTAACATTATGAAAAAAGTGACGTTAGAAGCATTTATAATCGCGCCGTGCTTATGGGGAGATATAAGCAGATAAAAAACGACATCTAAACTACGTTATTCGTAGTCAAGTTTAGACTTTAGAGACTGCATAAAGTTTAACTTTAACAGGAATGGAAAATGTCTCTAAGAGATTCGTGAAAATGTTCACAGATGGCGTTTTGTGAAAATTGGTGTTCAATCTGGGATATGAAAAAACGTATAAACATTGTGATAAGTTTATCAAGTTTGGTATTAAACAAAACGCATTATCTAGAAATAATGTAGTTGCATGCGAATTGCGACGTAGAAAGATAAATATATTCCTTTCTTACATACATGTCGTAGGATACATCCAAGGGATAAAAGAACTTGCAACCCGTTTAAATCACCCCGATATTTATATTAAAGTGAATAAGAACACATTCCTGTCCCGTGCTAGTCTGGGACGTAAAAAGAATGTTAACTAGTTGCCATTCTTTTCGGTATATCATAGTGGGCGACTAAGGGACTAAGGGTAATTGGGATCTATTGTGCGATAGGGTAGACCTATCAGTAATGTTTCATTACGACATTGCAAACCTAGCATTCATGCTAAAAAGTGACCTAGGAGATATAATATCTCCGAGGTTCTGTTCACCCCGAAAGGGATTAAATGAGGTGACTGTATATGTAAGAACACACTTTCTCCAAGATCCTGTTGAAACACTGAGAGATTGTAATGTTACTATTTCCCATTACCGCTGTCAACAAAGGAAAATCAGGAAAAAAGGATTTCGTTAATCTCTACCTACCCTCACGAAGGTAAACGGCCTTGATATGTTTATATGTATGTATTCAACCTCAATAAGGACAGAAATACGCAATTATACATTTAAATGTCCCATTGAGCAAACGCACACAATCAATCAGCCAGCACAATCGAAAGGAGAATTATCTAACTATTTAGTTGATAACAAATAAAAATAAATGTGTAACAAAGAAGCTGGACTCTTAACTGCTAGGGGTGTGTCCCCTCACTGTTGCACTAGGGTGGGGAAAGATGTGTGTCGATACTTTTGTTGAGGGTTATCGATGTCGATAGTTTTGATGTGGTAAGGGAAATTGATCTTTAGGTCAAATTAAGTGTCCAAGTTTGTTTTGGTGAGAGAAAAACTGAAGAATATGACTGTAATATACATCTGTACCAGTGCAGTGGCAAACGCTTATGGAACGTTATTAAAAAAGTAGTAGATATGTTAATGTACATAGATAGATATCGAGCCTTGGTATCGAGCCTCTTAATAATTACTTTATTTATTATATTGTCTAAACCAGACTACTGTGTATGAGGTGGTGTATATAAAGTCATTGAAGCAAACGCGGTTTTGAAAAAAAAAGGTACTGCGCACTCCTCTACAGGGAAACTGACGTGATGTATGTATATGTAACCATAATCCCAGCCTGGACAAACAAGCGTGGACTACATATAAGTTAGCATTAATGTTGATTTCCATCAGAAGCCTCCACTTCCATTTTATAATTGATCAACACATTGAGTCTTTAAAATATTTTTTGAGTCTTAGATGCTGTTTGCAATTAGTTATAAAAAAGGAGTAAATGAATTATAATATTGCTTTTTAATATCATCACTACCTCAATGTGACCTAAAATATTTAGGTATCAGCGATTTTGTTCCTCACGAAATCTATCCCTTTTGTGAGGAATTGTTGTAAGTATTAGTTTGTACCACATAATTTTATTATGTGCACCAATCTTCGATGATTATGTATGGTATTTATACGGTAGTTAGAAATTACTATTTAAAAATGCATAAGATGCTAAATAGACAATAAAATTATTTTACAAATCAATTAAAATGACCAATTTGTCACTAAACAACAACTCTGTACTATACGATCTAAATTACTTTGAACCATCGTTGCAAAACTATCGACTGCACCCCATCCCTATTTAAAAGAGGGCTAGGACCCTCGATACAATTTCCCCAGCACGGGACCTCGCTAGATCCCCCAGCCATTGCAAATTGCACTCTAAACGGCAGGAATAAAGGCAAAATTAGATCAAATCTAGGACTTTTAAACACTTTCTCTTCATTCTATCGGAATTTCCTAAATGTCTTCCAACTTTCGCTTTTATCTCTGCTTTACTCAATGCAAATTAGGTTGTAGTGCAATAAGGACTAAGTTGAGTTTTGATTGTCGTGATTTAGGGGTTTTAAGGGAGGTATACGGTGAGGACAGTGGTAAAGTTGGTATCATATTTTAGAAAACTAGAGTTATAAATATGTCTATTCAATATGAAACATATTACTTTTGTACTACAGTTTTTGTACTAATGAATGTGTGATAAACTGGCAACCTTTCATCAATATCTACAATTTAATTTCAAAATATGTGAACCGTCAAGGATCAATGTAGACCGTATTATCAATAACTGTTACAAAAGATTAGAAATAATATAATAGGTTCACTACTTAGGTATTTTACTCTTGACACTTCAATACTCTCATGTTTCAGTTCGGTATCGATCAGTAGTTTAAGGATGGACTCTGAATGAATGCGTTTAAGTCTTACCTGATCATACAGCAATAGAAATAAAGTTTTCTGATTCTCTACTTACATACTCACTACGGAAACTTTCCCTTTACCAATTTCTTCTCATTGTTAGTACATAAGTAAAGGCTTAGGAGACCAAAACTCCTAAGGGCCTACCGTGACACAAATCGTCACTTCTCCTAAACATTATTTCAACCGATCATAAGCCGCTAATGCTATTAGACGGAGACTTCGAGAGATTTTTGCCAAAATACTACGTACAGGGACTGACAGTATTCGGAATAAATTTATGTATGTTTATGTTAGATTTATATATCTCTCTCTAGCCTTTTTCAACCCCTTTTTTGGGTGTAGGCCTCCCTTAGCAAACGCCAACTCTGTCGATCTTGGGCTCTCTGTATCCATTTGCTTCCAGCTGTTCGTTTAGCATGACAAGATTTATATACATATGTTAAACGTAACTGGATAGGCAGTGACCATCGATCGCCACCTGGAACGATCTTCACAAAACTCGCTTGTTTTCACATTCACACATCATTCACTCATTCATTCTTCTAACACATGCTCTTCTGTTCGTCTCACGTTTACCTTGAGAAGAATGTCACTAAGTTGAATGTCAGGTTAGGTTGAGTCTCGTGAAGATAATTCCAATCCTGGATTGATTTAAACTGTAACTCATACATAGTTTGTTATTAAGGGAGCTGGAAGAGAAATTTTGTAGTGATTGGTTAAGACATATGAAGCGCAAAAAGTGATATAAAAGAACCTGTAACTGCTGAGGTGTATGGACGTCAATGAAAAGTTAAAGGTTTTGCGGAGATTGGCAAGAATAGTTTCTATTTTTCAGGAAAACATTGGTGTTTAATGGTTATAGTATGATGGTAACTAAATAAATTTATCAACTAACCCATTGATACTCGTGCTAATGTTTCAATGTATGTAATAATATTACCACAATACTGTAAGTGACCGAACCTGAAAGATTCATATAATTATAACAACAAATTAAAATAATCACTCTACCTCTTTAATGTAAATCTTTTCGTACCAACATCTTACCTTTATTATAAAACAAAACAAATAATGTTTAAAAGCATGCTACCTCCTGTACGCACTCGCTCAATGTCCTCAAGAACTAATGAGTGTATTAATTCTAAAATGAATTCAGTGTCTAAAGCGTCTTATGGAAATCGCATTTTGCTACTTCGCAATTCGTTGCTACCTCACAAAGGTTTGAAAGGGTTCAAAATCGATTCTGTTTTGATAAATTATTACATTTGATATCATTTTGGTAGCAAATATTTAAATTTACTAATTAATGTTACTAAAAAGAACTTTGAATGGTGATTTATACAAGAATACAGACAAACATAAAATAATTTACCAAATTACAATAAAATTAACACAGTATAAACGAAACAAAATAAATAGAAAACAAAATATATTTTCCATAATTACACGCCATTTTATTTTGCTTTTCCGTCGGCGAAAAGCCGTCGGCACTTTTCCCGCCGGCTTCGGTTCCCCCCTCCACCAATCAGAATGGAGAACACGCCCCAAGCGAAAGAGAGATGACAAGATGTACTATAGCACTAGTAGGAATGAGACGGTGAGTGTGCGTGCTTTTGGGGGAATAATGCATTTGTTGTTAAGTATTGGTTTGTGTTTATGTCGTTTTTCGCTGGAGGTAAAGAATTTATGGCTTGGCAATGGACGGGAGCTGTGGTAGATATATGTGTATGTTAATTAAGTACATGTAGGTAGATACATAACCTGTATTCGTCACTGAATTTTATCCAAAATGTTCGGTAGTGTATTTCTAGGAAACGCCAATGAAACTCTCGTTGTAATTTTGTTTCAGTACTTTATTTTTGTTTCAATAGCTAAATGCTAATACTTACAAAAAGATCTGGCTTACCGTTGATAATTGTGTCAAGCTCACAACCTACTATTCTCCAAATAGTCAGCACTAACGTAATCATGTTGAAAATGTTGTATTTTCTAAAAACCTAATGAGGAAAAGCTTGTAAGTACGTATTCCAGATATTTTTAAATAAAAAAAACCACAGTAAAAAAAAACTTAAGGTAATTTCTAATACTTATTTTTTTACCATTGCATACTATACAAAAGGATGAATAAAATTACTTTTTCATGGCTCAAAAATGCCGTTTAGATTTGATTCGTGGCAACTTTTGTTTCCCTATTAATATGGACCCTTTGTTACATAATTAATGCTGAATTTTAAAGAGACAGTATTTATAATGAGGGGAACAGAATTAGCATTTAAACTTGTAAATACCATGTCTTGAATATTATTTGAGAGAAATGGTTTTCAATGTTAATAAAAATATTTTGTGAGAAAGTTAAAAATGTAGAGCAAGAATGTAACGATAAACATTGTGAACCAAATTGTTGTTTTTGTAGTTGTAGGTACATATTGAGGTGAAATTAATAAATTTTATGATAAAACACATGTAAACCTTTTTTTTTTCATTTGTACATAGGTAAAAAAATAGTCAGCGATACTTTCAACATGACTAAATGTCAATCGGAAACAATCTGGATTTCCTATTAAGTTTTTCTACAGTTCCATAACCATAAAAAACCACACCTTTCACATCATTATAAATAATAAGTTCTAAAACGTATCTATCTAGTACATATAAACTACAGGTATAAAAATTTCTAAAAGCTAACACAGAATACTTTTCACGCCATACCCCTGCCTATCCCAGTTAGATTAGCACACATGTCGACAAAGAAGTGTTTTGCGGCAGATCTGCAGATAGGCGAGACCACGTGGTAATCTTTAACCTATTGGCGAATCGGTCGCTATCTGTTTAATGCAATTTTGTGGTCCAAGGTGTAAGGGGTAGCGATTTTGTGTATTTTAAAGTATCATTGAAATTGTCTAACAAATTGGAGACCTTATCAAGGCGGGTGTACGTAGTGTGAAGAACAGAAGAGTATGTATGAGAAGGTTAAGAATAGAAGATCGTCCCAGGTGGGAATAATCGATGGTTTCTATCGATTCCGTTGGGGACGTGTATGTATGTATGATATTGTCTTGAATATGAAGTAAATAGCTGATTAAGCTGTATACGAATATAAAGTAAGTGAATAAAGGTAAACAGATACTAAGTGATTGCAATTTAGTTTCATAACGGAGTAGAGACGTGAAATTTACTTGTTTGATTTCCAATCATGTATTATCACCTCAATGCTCATTTCCGCCATTTGCAAAATATTATATTACAAATATTAAATTACAAATATCCTGACGAATCCTCGGTACACGTTCCGATATAACTGCGAGCCGTTAACCTAGGCCGCCGTATACGAATACTTACTTTTGCCTGTATCTGTAAATAAATAGTCATCTTCATCAGATTTTACTCACTTAAATCAACAGCATATGGACAATCTAGTTGGTCACTCATCTAGTCACTTCCCACGTTCGCAATGGTGACATATGCCCTTAGTCACCAATCGCCTCTAACAACATGTCAGGAAGAACAGCAACTAGTTAGCATTATTTTACACCCTAGACTGGCATGGTACTGAGCGAGATAAACTAAAATACATAACCCGCTCCGCTCATGCCCTTGCACCACAAGATTAGGGCACCGACACAAAGCTCAAAGATGGCCCCGCCGAGCATCGAAGCGTGTAAGACGAGGCAGCTGCAGCCAACGCTTCATACCAACACTTAACCCTCGAAGGGATGAAAAACCCTATGTGGAACATTTACATAGAGATACATGGGTTCTATGATAGAAAATAGTGTAATAGTTTTTGTAAGAAGATGTGTGTGATTTCTCAATCGGCACGTATGGCTATTCATAGGGCTGTGCTGGTTCCAACATTGACTTATGGTAGTGAAAGTTGGGTATGGCAAAAGAAACATGAAAGTAGAATCAATGCCGTCGAAATGCGGTCACTGAGAAGCATGTTAGGAGTGACATTGAATGATAGAATTAAAAATAGCGTGATAAGGGAAGGTTGCGGTTTGAAAGAAGATGTAGTGACGAAGATTGAAAAGAGCGTGCTTCGGTGGTTTGGACATGTTATGCGGATGAATGGTAGCAGATTGACAAAAGGAATATATATGAGTGAAGTGGAATGACGGTTACGTAGGGGCCGCCCTTATAAGACATATAACAGTCAGATAGACGCTATATTGAAAAAGGGTGACGTTAGGAGTACCTATAACCGCCGAGTGTGGAAAGATGTATGAATGTCAATGAAGCGAAAGTGGTCTGTCAAGATCGAGACAAATGGGGATCTTACACAGGGAATCAGGCGTGATGTATACGTATGTAGTTTTTGATAATAGTAAAAGAGTTTGTATAGAGTAGAGTAGTTTATCAAATTATGCAATGCGGATTCGCGATCTCTACCTACCTCTTAAGGGCGTGATATGTATGGAATGAAAAAGATTAAAAGCATGTAGAATATTAGAAACAAGGGAATATTACTATTTTTTCAGATTCTTGATAGGTAATTCAAGGCGGGTGTACGTAGTGAATAACAGAAGAGCATGTATGAGAAGGTTAATAGGTGTGAGTGAAGCAAGAGATTTGTCACCCGTTCCAGGTGGCAAAAAGTCTTTGCCTATCCGTTTAGGGACGTAGAGGCGTGACTATATGTATGTATGTAATAGTGTCTTTGGACGTCGCTAGGCTGGCTACCTAAAGCTATAGTGTTGAAACGAGGGCTTTAGAGGATAAACCGTATTGGAAACATAGGTCACCTAATTCCCTAGTACACTAAAGTATTGACAATATTGTCACATAAGTGGTTATATAATAATAACTTTATTGCATTAATTTACAGATTATAAATAAATAGTTGTTTGAACCCTCCTTATAAGCAGTTCTCTCGTCGTATACAATTAATTACTTTATACATAACAAAAAAATGCACAACGTATTCTCTTTAGGTAGTGATAAATTTTTAGCTTAACATTTTTGTCTGTATTATAAGTATGTTATAATGTATTATGATTATAAAATTTTAATGGTAACTTATTTGTATAGTGCAGTGTAAGTTTAAATTCATAACTTAGCTGCTACATTATTTCTATTGACTGCAACATAATTGAAATGAAGATTAGATGATGGTAGGTACATATTGCATTTTATTGCAATATAATTCATAATTAACTGTTCTCTTTTATTTGGATTACCGTATAAACCCCACGCATATTTACAAAATATGTTTCTTTTAAACTCTTTCACACCCTGAAACACATTATTTTAGTAGCTTATTCGTCAGATACCTACTGGCCTCTGAATCACGTCGTTTTAGCCCCGTTTAAGGATTAAAAATCATGAATAAGTACCGAATCAATAACGGCAATGGACACACAAACCTCTGACTACCCCACACAGGCACAAGGGTTAGTGGTTGTGAAAGTATTTGCTGTTGTTTATAAAGTTTCAATGCAAGGGCCTACCGTTCCCTTTACACGCGTAAATACACAATTAAAACAGATAAGAAACAGAAACTTCAGAGGTCAGAGTATTCGTTAAACAAAGACAATAACAAATAAACCTAGACAGGGTTTACCTAACAAAACAACAGAGGGCCTTTGTGCACAGTTACAAAACGAAAGAAACAATCCCTCGCGAAATGAAGGAGCACAAAATAAAGTTACCGATGCGTGAATTAGGCGATCGCCATTCATTCAACGCGGCTCCGACTTGGTATAATAAGAGAAACTGAATAAGAAAAAAAATGTAGTCAAGAGCGTGTCTAATAATAAAAGGTAACGAGACTCTTGTTTATTTATGGCTACTATACATATTTACTGTTTGTTGGACGGGAAGAAAATCGTTGATAAGATTCAGTCGTGCCTTGGGAAATACAAATATGCTACAGTGTATAAGACTTAAAACTGAGGTTAACTACGTACTTTGTTATAACGTGTTTTCTTTCTTTATGTAAACTTGAAAAAGTATAAAATTTATGTATGGTACACAAAACAATAAGTAGGTACATATTCTCACATAATGTGATAAAAACGATAGAGATAAACGAACTTTGGATATTTATTTGATGGTCTTTAGTATTCATAATATTTAAATTAAAGACAGATGGTTCTGATGTTCCTATATACTATATTAGTAAATTGCATAACCATTTCAATTCGTTACCATGGTAGCAGATAAAAATAGGTTCCGATTAACCAAATGTCATCACAATTATAGTAAACACTCAACTCCTGAACACATCAAAAGTTATATATGTACATACTTATACTCGTATATATATTCACGCCTCTACGTCCCTAATGATAAGCAGAAACTATCGATCGCCACCTCGAACCATCCTTTCACATCTCTCTTGCTTCACTCACACCCATTACTTTTAGATACCTTGAGAAGAATGCCATATATTTAGCAGGTTATTACACAATATCCCTTGCTAAATTTGCTTGAACCTACCCTGGTTTTACGTCAAACCGACCCCTAAACCCCGGAATATAGCTAAAAACGTCTTATCCCCACGTATCTAGATGCCCCGCTGTGGTACCGCACATTGTTCTTAGACAAACACTTTTGGCCGCCAACAGTTCCCCATATACCGTTTTTTCCTGCGATCTTTGTCCCGGCACAATATTTGCCACGGTTCACTTGCTATCATCTGTAACGGGTAAATTAGCTTTGTAAACGGCGGAGTAAACAAATGCTTGGATGGCTCCTAAATAGTAAGGCCGCGGGTGTTCGAGGAGAATGGAACTATATGATAGGTGGTGGAAAAGAAGGAATCATTGAATGGTATGTGGATAGTCTTAGTTTGTTTATATAGGGATAGTAAGAGTTTGAGAGTTATGTTCGGAAAAATAAGCGTGATATTGTTAAACAAAAATCGTAAAAATGCATAAGGGAACTGATTGTATATTTGCACTTACTTGAAAGCTTTTAACTAAGTAATACATAATTTATTGCAACTTTATTGAGAGTAAAGGTTTTAAAGATACTAATTAACTAGTTTTACATCTATTGACACGTAAGCTTAGTTATTGACCATCGCATCAGTTTTTAGACATCAAATCGTGCAATTTATTGAGTAAATAAACTTGTATTTAGTAAAGTCATGTCTAATTTGCGACTTTATTCTATTTCATGGTTGTTCTTCTTTAGTTTTTGGATAGCAAAAAGCATTTTATATAGTACATAATCTGTTGAAAAAACCAGTATCCTTGCCACGGCATCGCACACAATCCAGACCACAACAAAAACGCCACCACTTCTGTCAAACTGACATTTCAATCACAGTAGCAAAGTCATGAGGCGTCCCGAATAGCGTGTCATTGCATCGCTAAATCTCACAATAAGCAAAGTACACCGTGAAATGAGACTGGTATAAATTAGGACGATACCATTCAGTTACTAATGTCCATGAAGAACGCCGCGTGTCCGCCATTGTTGGTCCGCGTGCGAATCCGTTCTTGTTGATTTTTAGGTTATATTGTTAGGACGCCCTTACACGTAGTCTGCTTAATTAATTGCTTGTGACGTGATTTTGAGGGGTAGTTTTTGTTGGTTTATTGATACAATCGTTATTGGGCAGCCGTGGGGAAAGATATGAGGAGAGGGAATATGGTAATGACATAGACGAAAACACATTGTGCTTTTTATGTTTGGGAAAAATACAGGCAATGAAATGAGAAATATGTAGGTGTAACGGAATTAAAGTGTATCCTAATGGAATATTTTGATATGATTGGAAAAAGTTAATTATCACGTCACTTAATTTCAGTTCAGTAAGTTTTCAGATTTTGTACCCGGCAGAGGCAAACTAGACAATAATATTTTGCTTCTAAGTTCCGGTAGGTATCTTTGATTATTATCTACCGAATATGGACGCTTATTTGTATATGTTCAAATCTAGCTAACATTTAAATTTAAAACGTATTAATTTTACCGCATTGTACCTATTGTCTTTAATTTACTGCGTTGTTCAAAGGAAACAAAACTATCAACACAATTTCCCGCAAGCCGCCATCTTGTAAATGTCGCGCCATAGGCAATTTAATTTATTTTCTAGCCTCCTAATAAGGTACTAACACATGCATGACACACTATACGACTTGGATGAGGACAATAAAGTGCCCTGCTGACTCACCAATCCTTTTACTGTTGTCATTAACATGGCAATAATAAAAATAATAGGGCTCCGCCGTAAACGCTTTACGACTAATACCTACTCCAACTTAAAGTATATACTAGACGTACTTAGGTGGTAGGGAAATTTATATGGTTCTTAGTATTTATACTGTTACATAGTCATTAAAGTTTTATTAATTATTGAATAGTATCTATTGAATAGACATTATTTTGAAATTTAAATAAAATTTATAAAAAAAATATTAAAATGTCATAAGAAATAACAACAGACTCAGTGGCAGAGGGAGTGGAAATATAATGTTTAGGTGCTAACTATTTGATATGTCGTATCAGTATCCCATGAAAGTTAATGAGTGGATGTCTTCTTATGTGTTAAATTATATTCATCAATTATATATTTAGAGGAATTTGAACAATCTTATAGCATAAAACACGTTTAAAATTACGGCGAAAAAACCGGTAGGGTAAATGTAAATTGTTCTTTTAACTCGTATGTATTCTGATAGACTATTGCAGCAAATTAGAGATAATAGGTATCTTATCGTATAAAGCAACTCCAATATTATTTAAAAGGGAAGCTATTACTCTATGTCTCTACGCTATTAATACCTCTAGAAATATAGGTACTAAGAGAAGCTTTAAATTTGTAGGGAAAAAGAATTCTTTGGTTTACTATTGAAGGAGAGTTATGTATCGAAGGTATATAACTGGTTACTAATTCTTTTATTTGTACGGGGTTAAATACTTTTACTTATAAACTATATAATGGATATAACGCAATTTTTTCAATTTAAGTTTGTAGTAAGTAAAATATTTTTCTGTATACTTAAGAATATAAATTTATTTACTAATCCTAATAATATTCAAACCTTTACATTTACAGGCATGACACCAACACAGAGAGAATATCTTTTATTATTTACAAGTTTGTATGTTGCCAAAAAAATTTAAATGAAATGAAATATTGGATGAAATAGTAAATTAATAATAATATGATAAAAAAATTTATGCTAGGTTTTTAATTGGTGTATTGTAGCAATTGAGAGTTTAACTTTTATTACATTGTGAATAGTTCAATAAAATATTATGATTATAATCAAAACTTTTTAAGTCACTCAAAATTCAAAGGTCGAAATTGAAATGGAGTAAGTAAAAATTATATATTACTTAACAAACGAGAAAGAGAAGAGAGAAGAAGAGAACGAAAAAGGAAGAATGGAAATAATTACTATAAAAGTTCACAATTTTGTTTATACTATTTAATAGGCACTAAACGACTTGTATTTATAATTATTTCTCATTTGATTAAGATTTTGATTAATTCTACTAAGCTATAATACTTACTTTACATGATGGAGATTTAAAAATATTTTTCATTTAGACATAAACGACATAATTTAACTTTTTTTCACCTAACAACCTACGAAATTTGTTAAACTGATTAAATTTAAGACCCCAAAACAAACTAAAATCAATTTTTTTTTTATTTAAAGATACATGACCTAGAAACTAAAATCAAACACACTAAAACAAATCACTCCAAACTTTTCCCACCACACTTTGACATTTAAACGTCATCCTGACATCAATGGAACAGGTGAATATCGATTCGCGGACCAAAAAGGCTACAAGACAAAAAGGTTTTTATCAAAAATATGAGCGGGGCGACGCGGCCCGGCTGTGGCAGTGTGCGTGCCTCCCCCGGCCACGCCCCCCGTGCTCACACGGCTGAGTAGGAATCAGATGGGTCGGCCAGTCGCCACCGAGCCATGACTACGTGAACGGTTCGCGGCGTCTTCCGCATCGCGCCATTTACGCGCAACACTGAACGCGCGCGTTTTCGCCAATTTTTCACTTATTGCCTTCGGGTTTTTGTTGAACTGTGCCTAGGAGCTTCTTGTGTTGTGAAAGGACTGTCAGTGAACGCTGCTACGAGGGAATAGTTAGGTATGTGGAGAATTTTGACATTTTTTTCTGTTGATTCCGAACTTTGATTTTTTTGGGACTTCACTTAGCCTATTTGTCCTAAAGTGTAGGTATGCTAAGGTTGACGAAAGTTTTATTAATAATAAATTTGATGTCGACACTTTTATAAATTATAAATTTTATAACAATATTATAATATCCTTAGGCCTAGATTATATACAGGTATTTCGTTGGATGTAAAATCAAGATGTGCCTACTTATTTTATATTACAATATTATAACTTGACTTGGACTAATTGTAATCAGTGATCAATGTCAGAAATAAAATTTAATTAAATGAATACACTATAAATAAGTACTTAAGCCTAATTTAACACATTTAATTATTTCTGTTGTATAATTTAATTAATAACCAGTATGATAATAAAAATTACTTAGTTAATAAACTTGACACTGAATGAAATAAAAAATATTTAAGTAGGTATTCTATACATAATATAACCCATGAAACGTTTACTATATTATAATATGAACACCTGAGCTTAAAATAAATTAGAAACGCTAAATCAAAGTACATATATGTTAAAATACATTATAATATGTTCGTTTCAAAATAAAAAAGAGAATATTTTAATGCTAATAAATATAATATTATTTCCATTTTGGACTTAAAACAAATTTATAAAAATAAAACAAACAAATCTTTATATAAATTTATATTTTTATGTCATCTAATTTATTGTAAATGTATTTAATGATTAATGACTCTCTTTTGGAGTTTATTTAAAAATTTTTTTTATTCTTTATCCACAATTGCTTTTTTCCATGTCCTGAAAATAATTTTTCTGCAATGAGCATCCTAATTATAAAATACTGGCTTAAAAACCAAGTTCCAATCTTTGATATTAATTCTTGTTAATCAACGAATTTTCAGAACGTAACCCTATATCCATGTCTACAAAATCTCGATGCCGGGAAAATAAAAAACCTAACCTGCACACTCCGAAGTAAAAAAGAAATATCTGTAACACGATATTTTAGTTTAGATAAAGGCAGGTTCGCTTTTAAAGTGATCCCCAAATTTATTTTATATTGTTAGAGATAATTTGCAATAGTAAACATTTGGCTTGCATTGTTAGGCTTTTGTGAGGTAATTTAATATTTTACGAGAGCGAAAAAGGCAATGTTCAGGTAGGAACGTATCTGATTTATTGGATTTGAAATTATGAACGTATTCGTAGAAATGTATGTATTGCAAATTTATTGACGTATAAAAAATATTTAAAAAAATACGATTATATTTATTTTTAATCATTATGTATATAAAGATTAATTAAAATCGTTAAAGAAGTTGTAAATGGTTCTACAGACTTAAATTTTCTGCAATAGCAAAAAATTATACAAACCGCATAATTTCTATTATACCTACATGTCGGAAATTTGTGAAAAAAATCCTCCTCTTATTAATATTCTTATATACATCCTTTTTTGGACTAAGTAAGAGATTTATTTTATGTCGCCCCAAATTTTAAAATTATAACGTCTAGAAAATAATTTCTATATTGCTATTATTCTTTTATTATCGATTTTCTAGCCCTTATTCACCAAAATAAAATAAATCCCTTCTCTATTAAAACACCTTTAGATATAAATTAAAATTTCTATCTACTGTTCTGAAATAGTCCGTTCTTTAGTTATTAAAAACACATTTTTATATAAAAAGCAAATATCTTTACCAAATATCTTCAAAACACGTGTATCAAAAGTGCCGCCCATCCCTCAGGCATTGTCATCAAAAGGGACTAACTCAAAATTTTGTAATTTCGTCAAATAGATCTCTGTATTGCAGAATTGTGAGCAAAAAAGGTAATTTTGTGCGGTTATCGATACTTGAGGCACAATGGGGTCGTTTTGTGGGTGAACATGGTCTAAGATCATATGAAAGACTCTTTTTTGCCCTTCTAAAGATTCTTACAAAATCAGGTAAGGGTATTTAGTTGAGATGGTATATCGCTCTCTACCTCATATTCGTTTTGTAGTTCTTTATGTTTATTAATAAAGAATAAATTAAAGGATAGTTAATTTAAAAATCTAGATTACTAATTTATAATTTATATTAACTTGCAAACATTTCCTCAATGAAAGTGTGAATTTGTGATATAATTGAAAATCGTAGAATTTTAGAATACCTACGTATCTGAACTTGAAAAAAATATATTATCTTGTATTCATTAATTTTTTACAAACAGCATACTTTTAATTCTACTAACTTTACTTATTTCAAATATATTAATTCTTACAGGATATTAAAAGCAACACATTTACTACTGTTTACTGTAAAAACTTTATAGCTTAAATATCACTTCATTTTAAACGGAATCCACCAATAAATCTTTATTAGCACTACAAAACATGGCAGCTTAACTGTCAAACTTCACGAGAACCATTGTCAAAAAAATTCATACAACACACCGACACAGAATCAATAAATTGCACAGACTACTCTATACAATTTTTGCCGACAAAGCACAAACACAAGTGGGAGTATATAAAATACACACTTTTATTATCTGTGAAAATGTTAGGCTATTGGTTCGAGTGTTGACAGATCAGTTATGATATACAGGGGTGAAATATGAATGTATTCTTAGGTTAAGTATGTATGTATATGTTTTTTTATATTTATTGTATTTTTGGAACTCTATGACACCAATTGAACGAGCCCCGTGGTGGGAAAAATAATTTAATACTAGTATTTTATTCATTTAAAATACGAAACAGGTTACAGTCAAAATAATATGAATTTAAAAGATACGATAAGTTTTTTGTTAGAACTAGGCTATGACCGTAAATATATATTTAAGGTGTGTATAGTGTAATATAGATAATAAAAGTTGTTTATGATATTCCGAAAAGTTAAACGCTTCTTTGTGATGGCTCTATCGTATAAAATATTCTTTAATTATTAAATAAAAAACTTCCCTTGTTTATACCCGTATGTACCATGTATGTTACAATGTTGTATATTTACTCTTTCATTTTAATACACCTATATCAGTCAGAGAGATAGCTTGCATACATATTTATTTAAAGTTCCAACGGTATATATAAAAATAGTCTTAATCTGTTGTACAATAAAAATTATATCAATTATGGATACTATTTTGCAAGCTATCCTAAATAAAATAAAACTCGAAAGTATCATAAAGGTTATATTCAATATGTCCCTCTTTCAACGTTATGTTATACAGGTAAATCGGAGTGCTGACAACCCTGTGGGAATCTCCCAGAGAGAGGTGTATTGTTAACTAATTGATTTTCTTTTTCATTCATCTTCAAAAGATACATCTTTCAATACGCCGAAAAAGAAGCTATGGCTACTTTTGTAGAGGGAATATTGAATGAAATATATCTAATGTGTATAAGAATGAATCTAATGAAGATTTGACTATGGTAGAGTGTTTTATTAAATACATAAATATACGCCAAATTTTTGAACGCTTCTTACGACATTAATAAAAATAAATATTTTGTCAAGTTTTATATAAGTTTTAGTTAGTTTTTATTGCATTAGAATAAATATTAAAATTAATTAACAGAAAATTTTTATATTCAATCAAAAATCAAAAAATAAAAGTTACACATTTTTAAACTAGACTCCTTACGCCACGATTTCATCCTAAACAGCCACCTAAACTCCTTGGTACCTACCTACTTATCGCTTAAAATAACAAAGGCGATACCAAATATCGAATCTCACACAAAAAGAGATTATGACAAAAAACAATCCTAATTAATAAGCGGGCTTAAAAGGCGCATCGCCGACTCCTCGTCTTACGAGACCTAAGGATGAATAAAAAAATCAGGAGATACGATTTGAGCAAGAGCGAGTTGTGTTTTAAAGTTTCAATTTGGTTTTTATTGTTTTTTAATTGTTTTTTGGTACTATGAAAATATGTCAGTATTTAAACGCAAGAAATAGTAAATAATTAAAGACAAACGTTTAAAATGTTATAAAATATATTATGGCTATTTAAATACCATCGTTGTCAAAAAAATAATGTTCTCAATTTAGAAATCATAATCAAATTTAACTAAATCGTTGATCGGAATAGGATTTAATTGTTGATCAAATTATTACAATGATACCGGAATGCTATTTAAAAGTAATTTTAATAAAAATTCTCATCTTTTTTCTTTGTACTAACATTGATTGACCAGTGCACTTTTTACTGACGTCTGTTATTGATTTATTAACCCAATCATTTATTTAACGACCTCCATGGTTTGAATGGCTAACCTGAAAGCTAATCGTTTCCAGGTTCGATCTTCGGTGGAGGCAGAGTTAAGAAATACGTTGACTTACACACTGACCCTTAACACAAATCTTTAAACAACTTAGCAAGGTGCCAGTTCCATTACTATAATATTGTCCTTAATATTATTGTAAGACCTTCCGTGACGCTATATACAGGCACTGACTTACCAAATCTTTTCCTCACCTTAAAACCTTATTTTCTCACCTCCCACCCCTAATCACGAGCCGTATAACACCTTCACTTAACCCTTTCGATAATTCTTAATACGGCTTTAGATACAAGAGCCGTATTCACCAATAAGCTTATGAATCATAATATGCTTTTTATTTTTAACCATTCAGAGATTTAAGACCTCTTTTCGAGTGACGGGTGACGTTTTTTTATTTGGTTTTTAATGCGAGTTGGCTTGGGAGGTGGTTAATTGTGACTAGCTGCTGAATTGTAATAGTTAGGAAGTATCTACATACATACATATACATTCACGTCCTTTAATCCCTTTCGGGGTGCACAGAACCTCGGAGAAATAATACCTCCTGTCACGTTCCTTCATTCTTTTTAGTTGACAGACAGATAGACTCCATTTTGATAAAGGGTGACATTAGAAGTACCTATAACCGCCGTGTGTGTATGAGAAGGTGTATGAGTGCCAATGAAGCGAAAGTGGTTTGTCAGGATCGAGACAGATGGGGATCCGTGATCTCTGTCGGTCCCTCTACAGGAAAATGTTAGTATTACACTTCACATACTCGTATGATATTAGGTACATGTACATGTATGTAATAATAATACATTTACGAAATGCGTCGAATACTACGATGAGGGAAAACATCGTGGGGAAACCTACCTGTTCCCCGAACAGGTAATAGTTAGTGCTTTTAAATGGCGACATGGCTTACCACCTGTCACATTGAGTACTTACTATCTGCAATTGCGGAGATGGACACCTGAACCTCTGACTGACCCGCAACGGTTAATGGTCGTGGACGCGTATGTATGTATCTACCCTTTAAGGTAACTCTTATGAAAGCCTTCCACAGGTATTTATCAGTCGGTACAACCTTTACTATGGTGGTTACAATTGACTTGATTTATGGTGTGAAAGCGATTGTTGTTTGAACAATGCCACTGGGGTACGTAGCTACTGCGGATTGGGGACTCGGTGACAGTGCTAGTTAGGGACTAGAATGGCTATAATGTGAAGTAGTTTTATTTACTATATGAGATCGGGTCATCACTCTATCACTACATAGTATAAAACAAAGTCGCTTTCTCTGTCCCAATGTCCCTTTGTATGCTTAAATCTTTGAAACTACGCAACGGATTTTGATGCGGTTTTTTTTAATAGATAGAGTGATTCAAGAGGAAGATTTATATGTATAATAACATCTATTAAATAGTGGAGTAGGCTATATATTTTATACCCGTGCGAAGCCGGAGCGGGTCACTAGTATCACGATAAATTAATAAAGATATCTGATTACCTTTATTTTGCCCGACGTTTCGACCCAGTTGCATAGGCCGTGGTCGCGGGAAGACTAGCGTCTCAGCTAATGTCTGTCCGAATCCGAAGACGCCACGCTATAACTATGTGAAGTAGGCAAGTTAGTTGTAATATATGTGTAAAGGTTGCAATATTGTACTATTAAAGAATCGATTAAATTTAAATTCGGTTAATTTATTACTATTTTCCGTGTGATACGTGGTTTTTAGTTGATAATATTTTTTGTTTTGTGAGAAGTCGTGTCATATTTTAACATAATGGATAATTAGTTTAATACAACATTATTCGTTAAACACCATTAATGCAAAAGTTAGCAATTGCAGAAATTCAAATGCCAACCACTTATTATCACGAAATTATGTAAAAATGAAGAAAAGTAATTTATCTACACTACCCGCCAACAAAACTAAAAAAAAAACACCAAATAAAGGCAACCCTACACGACCTCTCGGGCGGTCCTCTTTATGCCACCGGCCACAATAAGGGCACTGACAGACGTCGATTTTTTTAATCTTTTACTCTGACGGCACCGCGTCAAACTGACAGATGATCTGATGGACTTGGTATCGACCAGTGTAGAGTGGACTTTAATAATAAAAATCATTTATTTTGAACGCTGAGGGAAAATATGAAACCTTCCTATCTCTTGGGATAGGTAGTCAGTGCCTGTATACGGCGATACGGTTCACTATATATCTCGGTGGGTGCTGTCTATCTAGTGAAACGCGGGCTTGAGTGGCTCGTACCTAACATGGCTTCGAAATTGCGAAATAATTAAATAGTTAAGTGTATCTCTCATATTAGTCAGTAAAAAAAATTATAGACACGTCGTAATGTATCTAGATAATAGGTAAATAGAATTAATTTGAAGAAAATTTAAAGGTGGAAATATATGTTTCTGTGATTCTGTCCAACCCGGAAAAGAGTTGAAGTGTATATAAGTTTAATTACGTATATTAGATTATACACTTATACAACTATTTTTGAATGGCGTAATATAAAAAACCGTCTCTTTAATCAGATTCTCATAAGTGTTAAGTAGAAAAATATTGTTTTATCATTCATATTCCATATTACAATACAATTAACAATTCACCCTTGATGCACTTTTAACAAACACACAAAAAACCAACCTAACTTGGACTTCAAACCCCATACACACACGTTTAAATTAGGGACCTCAAAATACTGGTTTCAGATACATTGATCCGCTGTAAGCTGACACTCAAACAGTAGCCAAGATAATTCTTGTTACTTTGATGTGTAATTAGTATTGATTCTGTTGCGTAATTGTAAGAGCTGAGTACGGGGTTTTAGATGTTATTTCTATATATATTGGTGTACTCCTATATGGTGCCGGCGGCAATTAAGGCTCACCTAAAAAAATATTGCTTTAAATCCGAGTGTAATGCGTATAAGACGTCAAGAACATATTATTTACATAGCTTGTACATGTTGCTGTAATAAATGGCGTATAACTATTAAGAAAGGGATATGTTACATATATAACTTATTACATTACATATTATATACAGTTATTTTATAGAACCTATACCGTACAAAAATTCAAAAAAGGAAAAAAAACTACGTTAAAAGTACCTATAACCGCCGAATGTGTATAAGGTGTATGAGTGTCAAAGAAGCGAAAGTGGTTGTCAGTATCGGGAAAAATAGTGATCTGTGAGCTCTGCCTATCTCTCATTAGAAGATTAACTACATATATGCATGGATGTATCTAAGCTGTTATTGTATATTTATTATGTCATATGCAGGTAATTAAAATATTCAGTTCGTGTTCAGTACCGCTACTCTATCTCGCCTCACCCAAGTCTCTGCCGACCTCGCAAGGGTTAAGTCGTGAAGGGCATTCAAAAACAAACATCATACAAAGCTCCCCAAATTCAATTCACTCCAACCGCAGTACGTAAATTAATTCAGTCAGCAAAGAGGTTTCATGTGTGTTGTTAACGAAAAAGGTTGCATGCGAAGTCAAAAGGAGGATCCGTTTGACATTTGCGCAAAGAGTCCTCGTGCAAAGAGTTTTGTATTCATTTGTACATACTCTTTGGTTGAAGTTTATACTGACATGAAACGCGCCTTAATTTGATACTAAAAGTCGCTTCGTTCACTGAATTACTAACAACATCATTTTTAGAGCACTCACTGACTAAGGGTGGTTTTCTGGGTCTATTCAGTGCAGACATACATACACTATCCTGTTCTCTCTTTACGGATAGACAATACCTCGGATACTTTAGCTTTACTATCGGGGATGTTATGGCTTTAATATGAAATATTGGAACTAGGAATTAATGGCCCATTTTGGGTTTAAACTACGCTTTAAAGACGCGTCGGGAAGAACGTCAGTTATTTAGTATTCCAATTAGGTCCCACACTATCCCAAGATAAAGTTCACAGCACTAAATCGCAGTACTTCTGTGGCGTTCATTCAACCAAAGCCAACAAGAGCCCGTACAAAACCGTTTAACTAATTAGAAACAACTTTGCGATGGTATATCGGACTATCAACACACTTACAACCTTCTTTGGCAACATTTTTACAGCAGCTTCCATTTATGTATCAAAAGCTGTGCAGTCTAGATCCAGAAAGTCATAAGTGTTTAAGACAAAAAGTAAGTCTTAACAGGCTTGGAGATTTTATCTGGCGATACGTTGTTTGTCTGGCTGAATGCCCGGTTCCTGTGATGCATTATCGTGCGTGTTCCATGTCGGACTGTCATTTTGGCCTGTCACTGATACGTCAGTCTGCAAGGGCGCCTTGGAGCAAAGGGTTTTGTTAAGGAATTTTGGTGGATACATTCTATATTTGTTTGGTCATATAAACTAATGTTAGAACTTAAGAAGACGCAAAACAAACTTTATAACGTGATTAATAACAAACGGGACTTATCGCGTATGTTTTTAAATAATAAAGCAGTCTGCCCGTGACCATGGCTGCTGCAACGTAGCCGAAACGTCGGGTTAATAAAGGTAACTTTATTATTTAAAAACATACGCGATAAGTCCCGTTTGTTATTAATCATGAGTAAAAATCGCGAATCTCTTAAAACTATAAACTTTATAACGTATCCTAAAATGGCAAAACATATTAGTATGCATGCCAATGCTTAATAAGTACGAAGAGTGCTTGAAAGTCAGTAATAAAACTGCCAAAATTAATAAGGAAAAATACTAAGGCTTGATATCAGTTTTGAACCTAATATCGTATAGAACTTACTTACTTATAAAAATTTGTTTACTAACAAACTAATTTTTAATTTTTACAAGAATATGACGTTTTCTTCAAGAGAATCTCGAAGTTATTTCATAGTCATACCATAATTTCTACAGTAGTTTTAAAAGGTATAAAATCAATTAACATCACGAAGTTGCGTACTTTTTTCGGTACTCATACCTCGAACTTTTATCTATTTTGTAATATGCTAGCAAGAGATAATTTTTGTTATACATATATTTCAGAATACACTTAATACATACATGCAAAAATAATGTTATATATGTAGGTCACATTCATACATATATGTCTTCAAAAAGAGACCTAAAATAGGTGTAGAAACAAGACATTTCAAAAGACAACAACCACGGCGATAATTTACGTAATTTGACAAATTAAATTATTGAATTGAAATATATATTAAATTATATATTAGACGTTTATGTAAAATAACGTGTCATCAATATAAAAATGTAAAGTTATACTGTACCAAATATGTGCTAGAAACGCTATGACGGTCGGGTAGTCGGGGGGCTATTCTCGCTCAATATAAAAGTCTGAACTAAATAACACTCCAGAAATAAAGAATAACAATTTAAGAAAATAAAATCTTTATACAATGTTATCACACCGTCGTCACACTTGTGAGTGCTCTTCAATGACCAAAAATAAAATTTGCAAAAGTGCAAGCTAATCACCAAATACCAACAATATTTGCCAATAAAAATTCATAATCCGGGCCTATCATGTATATGAACTTAGCCACTATTTTCATTTACATTAAAGTTAAGCAAAACAGCAATAAAATATTAATAACTCGAAACGAAATGCAAGCTGCATTGAAAGAATCGCCCCCTTCGTACATAAAAAAAAATGATGTCCGCGTCTGTGACGGGCCTGCTCCAGGCATATAATGTATATCATCGTCATTGGCATAAATTTACTCCGTTATAATAATAGATCACTGATCGTTAGAGCCATCAATAGAAAGAGCGATAAATATTACATATTTTAACATTTAAAATATTAAGATATGTGGTTAGAAAAATTTAATTTTATAAAATGCAAAATGTAATATTTGTAATGCACTTACGGAACGAAATTTCGAATACAAATCTGACCAGCTAAAATAGGCTTTTTGTATAAATGATTTGAATCCCTTGGACAGTCTGAAAAAATTCAATCGGCACAATCAACGCTTCGCGTCGGCATTTGTAAATAATATGTAGCCACTCATAACCCACGCCAAAGTTCAAACATAATTGGTTTCAGTTACCTTTAGCAAACTTATTTTAGCATACATTTGAAAACTCTTTTGTGCAGATCCTCTTTCAATGTTTCATTACAATTTGCGTTTTTCATTCATCGAAAGTGCTCTTGGGGATATTTTTTACAAACATGTAATGCGTAGGGGCCTTTACAAAGCAAGCACCATAGACATTCGCTGACAAGAGTCAAACGTCAAACGCAGTGTCACGTGTACTGTAATGAACACTTTTTTCTGTGAACCTCTTTATAGAATTGCTTGATCTTTTTTTTATTCAAATCTTTTGATTGACGTTTCTTATTTATTTCCACTGGTAACACTTGACCTTGCTTTCATTTATTTATTAAATCCTCCCGACATGAAATGAAGCTGAAATGTTAATCTAAAGCGAGTTTATAATTGAAAGATGTTACCTGTAACGATTCAATGAATGCAATTTGTTTTTTTGACACCTCAACTTGCTACCTAATCACTGAACAGTGTGTTTGAACAGTTATGAACGCCCAACCAAAGAAACCAAACAAGGAAGTACATACTAAATTCCACTTACCATTTCAACAATTAATCATTAGTTGAGAATCTAGATAACTAATAAGAAGACCCACTTAGATTTATTAATTAACCTGCATCATTCTGCTATTAAGGTATTGAATCAACCGAAATCTATGCCAATTAAAACTTTTGACCAAATAAAGACCTCCACACACGTTATTCAATCCATTCGTCAAAGATCCAAGCTCGGAGGTCAAGCCGAGGCCTCGAATAACAGTAAATAAAATTACGAACTTTTAATTGGGCAAAGGAAGAGCCGGTCAGCCGCGGTGACCGCAACAGTATATCATTCGACGATTAAATTATTTACCGACTCATCTCGCCTTGTAACATCTCTGTCGAAGCAAAAACAAACAAGCGACTACTGGCTCGGCTCCCTCTCTATGGGTGGTAAATCAAATAATAATGATCTATGATCTGTACCGGCCGTTACGCGGCAGATTACTATCGGTCACGATGAGCGTCGCCCACGATAGATGGCGCTCTGCCATCGCGTAATTAGGCCCGCTTTCTCTTTCACACTCGCGCGGGAACAGGCTCGTTAGAGAGAGATGGCGGAACACGCGATTGATAGTCAATTGTTATTGGTAGATGAAGATAGTGGAATTTTTGGCGTGTTTTTCCGGCTTTCGTTCGTTCATTAGGGGGATATTGATCTGTGTTGTGGCGGCCTCTTTTGATGGGGAATCTATTTGACAGAATCCGTACGGGCTAGCGGTCACGACCGACGCGCTGTGCTGGACACATGGCGCGGGAACTTTCTTTTATCATTTTCGTCTCGAATCCACTTTTTAGGCTTTTGCTTTTCATAGATTTCTAATATAAAGTCAAAAGTCAAAGTCAAATGTATTATTCAATATAAGTACAAGCATAGGCAATGTCATTCCTACTTAGGTACAAATATTGCCAATTATTGTCATAAAACTGAATCAGTACCTACCACGTCCAAATGAAAAACTATCTCTACAGTCATGAAATCTTAATCCTTAGATAAGTATACTTTTTATTTGGTCTGAGAACTAAATATACGTACATAATATTCATACTTACCTATAATATAGGTATATTATAGGTAAGTATAATATATTATATTAAACTGATACAAATTAAAACACTTTACGACACGATAAAATCTTCTAACCCAAATAGTACCAGTAATGCGACAAAATTTTAAGATCATTTTAATTAGACAAAGACAAACGCGTTTACGTACTCAGAGGTTCAGATCTCCATCTCCGCAATCGCGAAAATTAGTAATTCCATATCCCACCTCGAACCCACGTGTTGACCAGACAGTCAGTACCTACTCAATGCGACAGGTAGTAAGCCATGACGCCATTTACAAGCACTAACTACTACCTATTCGGGGAACAGGTAGATTTCCTCACGATGTTTTCCCTCACCTTTATTTAGCTGTTATACCATGCCACCTCCATACCATGCTCTAACCTCCCTTATTTCCCCAGGAGGGTAGGCAGCGACCCGGCGTGGTGGCGCTGCAGGCCAACTGGGGGCGGGCGCCTGCCCCGGCGCACGCCGCCACCTTCGTGGGGGGCCTGGGCGCCCCGAGGGAGCCCACCACCGCCGCCGAAGCCTTCTGGAAGATGCCGCACAAGGGTGAGTCAGGCTTTGGTATATACTGGTATATGAGTATCAAGCCTGTAGGCAGAAATCACGGATAATAATCATAATATTTGGAGCACTATTACACCAAAACTAGCCGAGTTCAGCCCGGTAAGTTCATTTAAGACTTGTGTTAACAGTACTAGTCAACTTTATTTAAGAAATATATTCTAATTATACATACATACATACATACATACACATCACGCCTGATTCCCTGTAGAGGGTTAGGAAGAGATCACGGATCCCCATTTGTCCCACTGACAGACCACTTTCGCTTCATTGATATTCATACAGCCTCTCATACACTCTCGGCGGTTATAGGTACTCCTAATGTCACCTTTTTTCAATCTAGCGTCTATCTGACTGTTATATGTCTTATTAGGCCGGCCCTTACGTGTTCATATATGGATTATACTGGTATATGGGCATCAAGCCTGTAGGCAGAGAGCACGGAGAATAATAATATTTGGGACACTATTACACCGTTTGAACTAGCAGAGTTGATCCCGGTAAGTTCATTTAAGACTTGTGTTAAGGGTACTAGTCAACGTATATTTAAGAAATATATACTTATTACATATAGATAAATACACATATAGCATACATAATCAACAACCAGACTCGAAAGCAGAAGAAAAGCGTTGTAAACCAATCGCGCCACGGAGGTCAGATCCCCATTTGTACCGATCCTGATAAATCACTTTCGCTGGATTGATACTCATATACACTTGGTGGTTATATGTTAGTTATTTAGCATACATCGTTACATACCTATAGTCTATTCGCGTTAAGTAAATAGTGACGTCATGCTATTCAGAGGGTAAACTGGCCAATGAGATGTGAGTAAATGAGAAAAGAAGCCACATTGACCAATCGCAGACAACCGTTGCCACGTCTCATTGGTCTAATTGCGGGAACATGATGACATCACTATTTTCTTAACGCGAATGGACTATTATTATTTCTTTAGATAATGGAATGGACTATAACTGACGATTCGAGTCATCTATGTTCACGTCAAAGAGAAAATTATTTTATTCAAAATAAGTACAATTACGGTGCAATCACTGAAAGTCAATACATTTCTCCTTTTAGGTACATATCTGTTTGTTAATAGTCAATGTCACATTAGGAAAAGCCAATATCATTGGTGTGGTTAACTATTCAACCTCATTACTGCCAAGCTTTCATAAAAAGTAAAAATACCCTGTTCTCTGTATCACCTTTTACAACAAAGCTTCACAGAAAAAGAAAATTCTTTTCATTTCCATCGCGCACCTGTTTACAAGCAGCCAGTTCAACAAAGCCGCGTTCACAACAGCCAAGTTCTGATTATCCAAGTAAATCCAAGTTGGTTAGCAAGTTACATTGTAAGTCGTAACTTAGCCCGAATAAGAAACTAATAACAAGGTGTCTCAAGTCTAACTTAACTTGACTTTGTAGTCACCGCCCCAGACGGATCTGTTCAACTTTCGCGTTTTAGATGTACTATATTATATCTTGATGTGGATATTTGACGACCTTCGTGGTGTGAACGGTTAAACATCTGAATGCTAAGGTTGAGGTCCCGGATTTGATTCTAGGTGGAAACAAAGTTTAGGACTACACTTTTTTTTGCTTTCCTGAGTGGTCGTTTATTATATATCTGTGGTGTGGTTATTGATTATATATACTATATTTGTATTTATCTATTTATAATAAGTATAAATTTCTTAAATTTACGTTGACTAAAAAGCCTTAATACAATTATTCAATGTACGTATCAAGGGGCTATAACAATTTGAGTTATATTACCTTCATGAAAACAAAACGGGTCGCACACACATTGAATATTAATTTTACAATATTCCTTATTGCTGAATAAAAAAGAAAGAAAAGATAAAGACATAAAATTAATTTTACACAAAATTGGTACCTTGCTAGTGTAGGACGCATAAGAATACTAACTAGCTGTCGACTAAGAGACTATGCTTGAGGTAGAATTAACCATATTACGAATAAGTACACATTTATAGTAATAGATATGTGTGTGTGCGTGAAATAATTATCTCGAAATTCTATACTGAAAGCATTACTTTTATAAAGTATTATATTGACTAATAGACACTAAAAATACTGAAATCGTGCAAAATGTGTTAAACAAGTAATAGTAGTAGGTCCCTTTTCGCCAAAGCTTGGAGTTCAGAATAATAATTCAAGTGAGTTTGCACTAGGTAAGTTCTATGATAAGTGGTAGCTATTAGTAAATTAATTATCTACTTGTGATAGCTTTAGGGTACATGAAAGCTTTTTATATTATGTTATTATCCCTAAACTATTATTTATTTATGATGAGCAATTATACAGATAGAATTATGTTCACTATTTTCGTTATGAAATGAAGTGATGCAAACTTTTAGATAGAAAAGAGAAAATTGTGCATGAATCACAAACTCATGTCAATGTTTTCGGTAATTAAAACTCATCATCAGTATTTCACGATAAGTTTATGTTAAGAGACATATATCCGAAGTTTTGTCCTTACCGAAAGGGAGAAATAGACGTTTTATTATAATTTATTAACAGGCTTTATTATACATCTTCTTTGGCATTAAAAAAACAACAAAATGAAAGTTACATGACAATTTAACCCTTGGGTAGTCATAGGTTCGTGTGAAGGTATTAAAACTATCAATAGTCGAGATAAAGCTATTTTTACCTCCTAACTACGAATATAAACGTGAGTGTAAACGCGCCACAAGCGTGAAATTCCCGACGCCAGCTAAACGAAGCATGCAGTGTCACATTAAACTCTAGACAGAGACAAATAGAGCGGAAAGGGCGTCGATGGAGCGAGACAACGTGTGCGCACTTTGTCACACTTCTATTGGAATTTAAATGACTGATTTGCACCAAGGAGTTTATTGTTGTAACGTGTTATTAAGAAGTATGGGCGGGATTGTAATGTCTTGACTCAATGTGAGGGAGATATTATCTCATAGATCTATATGTACATATTTAGTGAGATAATGGTATCTGTTGCCATGGTAACGGCCTAACAACGATTTCAGCTAGCAATTTGCAGATTCAAGTGAATTTACGTTTGTATAGAGGAGCTTATGACATTTTATGATTATGTATGCATATGTATGCTTTTGTTGCTAAAAGTCTTTTGGGCTAACAAAACCTCGTAATGATAGTCAGTGTTAACATTACTAAGGAGGTCTTTTTTTCCAAATAATATTTCAACGTTACATTTCTAGTAACGTTAGCTATAATATATAAAAAACGTTCTCATTCTTCGAAAAACAGAAAAAAGCCTTCTAAGTAAATATCTTTTGTTAGTATTTGACTTGTAGTTATCCTTTGTAAAATATTCATTCAGTAGAATCCCGTTGTTTTTACCAAGAATGGTAGTTAAGTATAAATAAATAAACATATGACATTGTCAAAATTTTTTACCCGAACTGCAAATATATTACAAACATATGAATATAAAATTATATTAGCTATATCAGCCCCTAAATATGCTTCTATATTTAACAAAACTATAGAATTAATACTCTGTTTTTAATAAGTGAATGCAACGAAATACTATTTATAGTATTTTAAGCAATTACCGTAGTTATATTTGAACAATTTCTCAGGAACACAACCTTCCCTTTTTCATTTACACCTTCCTATATATCATACAAAATCAACAACACACAATAACCTAAAACATCAATAAAACAACATTTTTACGATCGTATTCTAAAAACCTCTTAGAATGATTCATTCTTTGCGATATTGAATGCAATAAAAAGAACTTTTCATTTATAGACACATTTCAATTTGACAGTTTTTTTTATTTCATTCAACAAAAGTGTCAAGGGGCGTGGTCCAACTATAAATTATGTCAGACGAAACAAATTATGCCCAATCTCCCTTCGAAAATAAAGCTGCGATGCACGCATGAAGTGACAGCAAAAAACGATTTAAAATGGCGAATATAAACGACGAATTTCGCCTTTTATAGATATAGTAATATTTTATGACTTTTCTGTTATTGTCTAGGACAATTTATTCATATGATTAATCTAGGTAAATACAAATTATTATTAGTATGTACATTACTAATTTTGTACTTGGTTATAACCCTGGGTCAATTTTTTTTAACTTGTGACATTTACATAACTTTTGTATGTAAATAAGCCAGTCACTAATGGAACCAACAATTATCGAAGTTCATATATTTCAATACAGTTTGGAAACACTTCACAGAAAATGGACTAAAAATATGCTCTACATCACATCTACTTTCTTACTAACATCCATCAAGAAGCAATTTATCTTAAAAACGTTGTATATTCATAATTCCACAAGGTTAGTGATAAAATAGATTCTGGAAAATCTAAGATCTATCTGAAATATTTGCGATTGTTTGCTACATCATAGTCATTTCGATTATCATAGACCCAGTCAGTTTTAATAACATGACAAGAACTACTATGACGATGTTCAAATAACAGACTATTAAAGAACCAGCTTTACCTCAACCAAACTTATCCTGCCGAATTTACATTCAATGCATCAATTTAAATTTTCAAATTTAGAACTCTCAAACCGGATTAATGCAAAACAAAATGGCCGCCTAAACGCCATTTAAAGGCTCCCCAGCCAAAAGTATTATCAATGCGATTTAACCAGATACAATGATAATAAAGGGCTGATAATTTTAGGGTGGATTGTCACCTGGCGTGGATGGGACAGCCTGTCTGATACAGGGTAGCATCCCCTTATGGCGAGACCGTTATGTAACTATGTAAGGGCTTTAAATATATACGTCATAGGAGAATGACGCTGTCATATATGTATGTAGTAAAAAAATTACATTACAAGGAGATAATATGATAACATATATGTGTATTTGATACAAACATACCGACGAGCTCTAAGGGTATAAATGGAAAAGTCTTGAGAAATAATGGATACGTTAAGATTATAGTCAGGCGTGAGAATATTGGAATATTGATTGTGGAGGCTAACATATCCACTCAAAACAGAATTACAATACATACATACATACACATCACGCCTGATTCTTCTCTGTAGAGGCGTAGGCAGAGATCACGGATCCCCACTTGCCGCGATCCTGACAGACCACTTTCGCTTCATTGACACTCATAAACACTCGGCGGTAATAGATACTCCCAACGTCACCCTTTTTCAATATAGCGTCTATCTGACTGTTATAAGTCTTATTGGGCCGGCCCCTACGTAACCACCCTTCCACTTCACTCATTTATATTCCTTTTGTCAATCTGCTATCATTCGTTATACGTATGATGTACGTTAAATGAATGTAATTGAGAAACACTTTAGTTCTATGGTGACAAAGAAACTTAAGTCTGCTTTAGACCGGAATAAACAATAATATAATCAATGAATAGGCCATCACGTCAGGTACTAACTATTTGGTTAAATCTGATTGTACCAAAACACTTAGATACTGTTCAGTCAAAGTCAAATGTTTTATTCAACATAAGTACAATTACAGTACGTTCATTGAAAGTCAAAACATTTGCCTGACACTGGTTGTCTCTTAGCATTGAAATTCTACCGTTGGTTCGGAAGCTCTGGCTCGGAGAAGAATCCACAAGAAACTCCGACTTTCAGGAGGCCAATAAGACATATAACAGTCAGATAGACGCTATATTGAAAAAGAGTGACGTTAGGAGTACCTATAACCACCGAGTGTGTATGAGAAGATGTATGAGTGTCAATGAAGCGAAAGTGGTCTGTCAGGATCGGGACAAATGAGGATCCGTGATCTCTGCCTATCCCTCTACAGGGAATCAGGCGTGATGTGTATGTATGTATATTTAGAATACACTATACGAAACCATACACACAAACACATACAGCCAAATAAACTGAACAAGGATTAAAAACAAGCTCTTTTTTTAAATTCAATCGAAATTCAAAACGCTTTCAACCATCACGACCCACAATACCCCGAGGGTAGAGAGAGGGTGACGTTTCGCTACACTATTGAATTGGTGACATTGTGGCTTGACGGTTTAGTCCCCAAAGGTAAATAGTAATACAAATACAATAAAAGACGTAATTTTGCTTGTTGTTTGATGATGCGCTAGTAACCTTGTTATATCGAACACATATGGATTAAGTTACATTAATATTTCACTTATGGAAGGTACAGGATATCTACTACAACATCTATGACATAAAAATCGAGTATGTTATAACATTAAGTAATATTAAGCAACAATATATTATGAGTTACAGTTCCTAGCTAACTCTTCGCTAAATACAATCACATTCTCCGATTAAACTTAGTTGATATGACAAGAAAAACAGCTATTTTCTACATCTGTGACAAGTTTGTGTAGATATAACCTCTTTACATTGTAATAAATAACCGAATACCAGATTACCATATTTATACTAAATACGAGAGTTGCAACCAAAAACTATTATCACTCAATTACTTCTACCCATCAATTCTATAGCATAGCTTTGTGTTACTTCATCTCTATTGAGGCACAACGATTGTGACCTCAAATTGTGCCCCGGAGGTCCTTTAAACGGCCCCTAAAACAATAATAAAGGCCCTCCCTAATCAACCGTCTTTTACACGCACTGCCTACGAATGAGGCATTGTTCATTTTTTATGGACCCTAAGGGACAACTTGGGTGTCTAGACACTGTATGAAGCTGAATGGTAGCTAACTAGACTAACACAACTATTTTTTAGTTTGCTCTTGAGTTCTTGAGTTTTATATTTTTGGGCAGTTTTAGGTTAGGATAGCTTCCTGATCGATAAATAAATTTCTTCGGTTCTTTTACATATAACATAATTAACTTTACATTCACAAGAACCATTTATTACTTATTTATATATGATATATGATTTATCGTAATTATTTACATCATACATAGGTTTCACATCTTAAGTTTCTATTTGGTTTTTTCAGCAATTGGAAATACCAATAGTTTACTCGTACACGTCTATCGCCCAATGCGAATACAAACCTAAGATTTATTCCTCTTTTCCTACACTACTACATACTACTACATATCAAATAGCAGTAAGTTATATTCAATTCATGTCAATATGGAACTTAAAATTATCTTTCCACATTGCCTCTATAAAAAGGGTTTAAAATTTTAAATCGGAGATAAATGCTAAATCTCAAAGTTGCTAGCCCATCATCTTTACAATATGCGGTTAGATAACTTTTTTGAGCAACCCTTTTTTGCTTCATGAGGTTTTGAAGTAGAGAATGCAAAGGTTTATAATCGTTTTACCAATTTTTTATCCCTTAAGATCTTGCATTGCGAATATTTTCTTTGTTATAGTTTGCACTTAGAAATTTACGGAGTAAAAAATAAAAAGTATTCAAAGTTTTATCTACATTTAAATAGTGAGAGAAGTACCTCATCCTATAGATAACATTTCTGTGTATTTTGTACGTAGGACCAACGACTCTCTCACTTTGAATACTTCCTTTCAACTCGTATGTCGTTTTTAGATCAATATCTACTTATTTTATTCACCGTCCACATACCAAACGGTTGGTCTCATTACCACGTACAAACACAATTACCTCTTTCGAAAAATGTACATGTTTCGTCACGTCACAATAAGTCAAGTCATCATTACTGACGAAATAATTGTCTCGGTATATACCCTCTGCTAATCATCCATTTATTTTAGATGCTCATAAATAAATAGAAGTTTTTATATAATAAAGTTACCTTCTTGTCTGCCCGTGACCAAGGTTGCTGCAACGTGGTTAATAATAGAGGTAACTTTATTATATAAAAACTTACGAGATAAGTCTCGTTATTTATTAATCATGAGTATAAATCGCGAATCTCTTAAAACTATAATTTTAGATGCTGTTATTCACAAGCTCCTTTTCTTCTAGATGAGCTGATGCATTCTGCGGCGATGGGCGGCAGTGCGCTGTTCGGCTGCTCTTCCGCTGGTCACTCAGGCATCAACCAGCTAGGAGGGGTCTACGTCAACGGCAGACCTCTTCCTGACTCCACCAGGCAGAAGATTGTGGAGCTGGCCCACTCAGGCGCCAGGCCCTGTGACATCAGTCGCATCTTACAGGTCTCCAATGGCTGCGTCTCTAAGATCCTGGGCAGGTGAGATGAGTTTTTCTTCTTTAATGAATGGTTTCGTAAATTAGAAGAAAGAGAATTGTGTTCAAGCTGTAACTTGATTTGGACTATTTCATTATTGTATGTATCTACTTGCATCATCTTATGATAGGTAATTTATTCTTGTCTGAAATGAACAACTTTTATAAAAGCACCTTTTATCATGAGACATAATATAAGTAACTAATATAGCCTTAATACCGATATAAAACCAAATGGTCACCAAACCCGCCCAGATCAAAGCTAACCATCCACCTTAAAACAAGTAGCACTTCTTATCTCATCCCCTGATCGCCGTGAACGTGACCAGGAAGCTTAAGACTTGGCAGCGTAATCCAGAAAAACAATTAAAGAGGACAATAAAAAAGCACCACTTATCACGATCCAATCAAGTGGCGAAAGGCGATAGTGATCGAATGGGGTCTATGGGGTCTATTGGGCCCGCGACCCAAGTGGCAATTCCCATCGCCGGGGCGCCCAGAAACAAGGGGCAAACAAGTTGGCCTTTGTCAGGAATTAAGCAAGCCTGGGTGCTATTGTTAGGCCACAACTGTGGACCTCAGGCGGTATTTATGGGAATTCCTTCAATCCACACGCGCTGAGACGCTCCAGTATTGACTTGGGCTAACAAAGGAGTATTGTGCTAACTACTTCATTATTGTTCAGTTTTGTATGATTAATTTTTGCGAGCTTTTGTCGATTTTTGAACGCGGTTTCTTCCGTCAATATTCACAATGGGTGTCGCGATTTAAATATGTTCGCGTTTCTTTGGTTATGGTTTGATGTATTGTTTGACTATTGGCGTGTGAATTTCATTAGGATTGTAGAGTTTTTTCATATAACTTTTTAATTACTTTTCCTTATTTATATTTAGCGATGAAAACTTAAATGTTACGTTTACGTGTGGGAGCTTATAAAAAAAGAAAATTGGTTTTTACGTCTTCGAAATCATCTCTTTAAATATATATTTCTTCCCTACGTTGTATTAACTTTTAAAATTATGATATTTTGATTTTGTATATATGAATTATTAAAATTATTACTAATTAATAGTTTCTCATAAACGAATATATTAATATCTCATTCTTGAGTTCTCTTTTCTCACAATACAATCCTTTGCTATTTTCTCAAACTATTTCTAGCTTCTATTCCTCACAGCGTTAATTGAGAAACTTATTCAAATCTATTCGAACAATAAAATAGAAATCAAAAGTCATTTCTTCGATTGTATTAGAACTTTAATGCAGGGTGTACTTTTCAACAGGGTTGTCCCACGACCGCCCTAAAAATAAAAGTCTCAATGAGTGTTTCTCTCGAAATTGGCACCCCTGGGGTGATAGACAGCTTGACGCCACTTCTCAGGGACAAACATTATTTTTTTATTGCTCAGAACTTTCTGGGGCGAAATGGGTTATTTGTAAACCTATAGAGAGATTTGTTACCCTGATTATTTCATTGAATAGCAACAAATCGGTATTAAATTTATAACATGATTTTTCGTGGTGAGGTAGAGATTAGGTAAAATTGATTCAGTTGCATTAGATATACTTAGAGTACATGATTTTGATTGCTCTTGGATATTGATAGGTGATTGATTCATAAATCTAATAATTTGAATAGATCTTCATGATTTGAATACAGCATATATACGAATAGGATAATTGACATAGTTAAGTGGATAACCTATAAATAATAAATTGTACACGGAGATTTTAGCACTACTATCTCTTGCAGGGTAGGCTATGCATTAATTTTATTTAGCCCCAATAAGATAGATGACTATAACAATTACTTATTAAACGATGATTTATTCAAGAACTAACAAAACAAAACAAAACACACAAAAGAGAAAAACATCAACAAAATTTTCCCAATAAAGTGCGAAATTTCGCGCCCAACTTTGACAGTTGATTGACATTCGGCCGCTATCGTGACAGATCGCAAGATTAACCTCTTCCCGCCAAGTGGTGGTTCCCACACACCCTCCGGTATATTATCACGGCAATTATCGTAAAGGGTTCCCAGAGGAATGGCAACCTGGCACACGATAGGGCTCCTAATTATATGACCTCCTGCAGAGTGTTCCTTGTACAGAAGTTTGTTCGGGAAACTGAATGGTTAACTTTTATTGTAAGAAAGTTTCTCGCTGCGTCTTTGTGTGTTATTATTAATTTGTAGTTTGTATATGGAAGGTAAGCACTCGTGAATATTTTTTGTTGTAATTAGAATTATAGCACGGAGTAATTTGGTTCTAAATACGGCACGTATCAAGACCGTTATCAAAACGTGGAAACTTTGATACCCTACGGATGACCTCCGTCGCGTTTGCCTTTTAATTCCTAATCGTGAGGTTCGATTCCCAGTGGATGTAGAATTCCTAATAACTGTCTTTTCCTTTCGTAAGAAACTTAATATATGCGAAGATGACCAAGGAATAACTTAAGTGAGTTCTTTGTAGCTCAAATGGATTTGATGACATTCGAATAAGGCAATTATTTTTGTATCTTACATTAAACAAATAAACACTTTTTTCATCATTTTTTACTTTCAATTAATGGTATTTATGATCCTGATATCCTTAAATAAAAAAAATCTTAAATAAAAAGAATTTCATTTTGGAATCTTTAAACTTAGCGGGTAGTCATATATTGACTTGTCAATCCCAAACCCACTTGTTAACCAGAGCCAGACTATTACCTGTTCCGAGGAATAGGTAGGTTTCCCCTAGATTTTTCTCACTTTAGTTAGTACAAATCACACAATATGTATAGTACTACATATAAGTACTTATACATAAATACAATATCCTTTGAAGAAAAACCAATCAAAATCTCAGTTAAACTCTATAAGTGAATAAAACGCAACCAATGAATAAAGGAGGGTAGGCAGATATAATTAACCAATTTACTATGCAATATAAAACGCCCTCTAGCGCCGCGGAATATCATTACGCCCATAATGAAAAGGAGGGGTGGCTGGGTTAAATGAACAGCTAAGCTTTCGCTCAGCTGGATGTGGTTAGAAATAATGAGAATTATCTTTAAGTTTTGTTGTGAATATATCTATTTATATGTATATTATGATAGAACATACAAACATAGATACATATATGAAGAAGTATATACATCACGGCCGTTTTCCTTCAGAGGAGTATACAGAGATCTCCGGTGCCCATCGTTCTCGATTCTTAAAAACCACTTTAACTTCATTCACACCCATACACCTTCTCATACACGCACGGCTGTTATACGTACTTCTAACATGACTGTTCCAGTCTATCAGTCAGTCAGTGTCTGACTGTCATATGTAATTCGTGTGCAAGTATCTAATAACCCTTATTCTATCTAAACCCATCCCCTTGTACAAAATAGTCATCAGTAAATAGTCGAATTATACGGTAAGGGAAAACATTGTGAGGAAACCTATCTGTTCGTCGAACAGGTAATAGTTAGTGCTTGTAAATGGATACATGGCTGACCACCTGTCACATTGAGTACTGACTATCTGATCAACACGTGGGTTCGAGGTGTCCATAGAATTACTACCTTCGCAATTGCGGAAATGGAAACCTGAACCTCTGACTACCCCGCAAGGGTTAATGGTCGTGAATGCGTTTGTTTCGTTTTCTAAATAGTCCAACTATCTTCAGATAGTCATCTGAAGTGGCTACATCCTTGCCTTGCGGGTGCTTACAGGGGATTGTGTTTTTTATCCTAATCGCGTTTTAAGTACTTCAGATCAGCTGCCGTTCTTGAGTGTGCCGTTTTTTGCCGTGCCAATATTTAGTAAGAAGAAGTTTGTAAAAAAGTATTTCGGGGATGATTACTTATTATAGTAGATAGTTGGAAAAGTAAGAAAGAAAAAGAAATTTGGTGTAAAAGCTGTTATATGAGTTTAGATAGGCAACGGCAGCCGATGGACAGTTTAACTTTTACTACTCTCAAAATAATTGTAGTTAATGCGTTGAATAATGTATATGTAGGTTGTAATTATGTAATGTCATTAGATTCGTATCTACAACTACATCTAAAGGCATTGCAATCATAATGAATTACTGTATATTATTTACAAAATTACATGTAATTTAAGGTTTACAATCTAAGTGTCACGTGGGTTCGAGGTTGCCACAGAATTACTATTTTCGCAATTGGGTAGATTCCTGAACCTCTGACTACCCCGCAAGGGTCGTGAACGCGTTTGTCTTTTAGTGAACAAAAAGTGATTATATCGGGAAAAACAGGATGTCATAAATTCGACCTAACCTACTCAACGTGATATGTATGTATCAAATTCACCCTTACCCAACATCTTCCATCTTCTCCCAAGATACAGAAAGATGATGCCCGGTCATCATTAGCTTACCAGCTCTTCTCTTCCCCAGATACTACGAGACCGGCTCCATCAAGCCCAGGGCTATAGGAGGGTCCAAGCCCCGGGTAGCCACAACCCCGGTAGTCCAGAAAATAGCTGATTACAAACGGGAGTGTCCCTCAATATTCGCCTGGGAGATCCGGGATAGATTGCTGAGTGAAAACGTCTGCACCAATGACAATATACCTAGTGTGAGTATTGCTTTGTTTTCTGTTTTTTATTTCATTATTGGTTATCACTATAAATGATAGAACACAAGTAATAATAGAGTAAAGGAACTAGTCAAATTCAATAGCAAGAAAAGTAACAAATTATCTTTTTATATGTAAACTTTCTGATGTAATGTAACTTTGATTTATGTGCCTACAAATTACTCCGCAAGTGATCTATTATCTTGTGTATTTTAAATAGTTCTTAAACTATCAGCACGAGTTTAATCAACAATACATTTTGTTTGATACTCGAATACGTCCACTTTTAAGCAATCTGCCGACAGATATCAAATCGAAAAACCAACAAAATCCAATTCCGCAATAATTCATAACAATCGTGAAATTTCGATTCTGACCGTTTCATTTCTACTCGTGACGCGGGTGCCTTTGTTAAGGCTTCGAAGGACCCCATTTCTAAGGAGCCAACATAATTGATGACAGATTACAAAGGCTCTTGCGATGAAATGTGCGCGGCTAATACCATTATATTGTTGGGTCCCTGTCCACTTAACAGATGCTTGCAGTTTATTTGGGCAGTTCATAAATATGCCTAGTTCGAGTGTTGTATAGAGTCAATTTTAGACGGGACTTTTTAGGATTTTATGATTAACTGTATAGGTAGATAGTTTTTGTAGCATTTTTTGAGCTTGGAGGTAACTAACAAATATGCCTTTACAGTACTATCCTCTTACGATAGAGTACCAAACATGTAAAGAAAATAATGTGTAATAAAAAATGAGTACGCCAGATATAAGTTACCACAAAATATCAAATGAGACACAACAAAGCTGTGTGTCGAGAAAAGTCTACGGTGTTGCAAAGGCTGTTTTAGCGCCGCGATCCGTAAAGCCTATCTAACCCTAACAAAATTAGTAACCCGACCGCAGTATCCTATCCCTGCAACCGATCCCCGTCCGATCCGCCGACAGCTTATAAATAAAGGCATACTCGAGTTGACAAGGCCAGTAATTGAATCCGACATTCTATCGGACATCTGCTATTACAAAAAAACGGCAAATTTCACTATACACAATATCCAGCCAATTTTGCTCTTAATAATGTCACAACTCAGATCATAGCTCCCAATGTAAACACTTGCGCGCACAATGGGTCACGCTGCGCGGCGGCGGAGAAAAAATCTTTTTTACAAATGTGTCGCTGGTTTTGTGGATTGTGCGCGCGCATTTGATGATGTAGCGATAGTTATGGAAATGCGGCAGCTGTGGAGAGCCCATTGTCCCCGCTCGCTTTTAGCTCATTCCGCCGAAGTGTCGTTATTTATTTTGATGGCTGCTGACATGAGTTTGGGTACTTTGTCTTCCTATGGGTTGCAAAGCCGCTTGTATGTTTTTCTTGAGAGTAACGCACTGTGGGAATATAGTTTGTAACGTGGGAGGACATTGAGTGTTCTATTGTATTTACATATGTCACTGTAAAGAAAAAAATACATCTTATTGGTAATAGTTACCTATAGGGATAATTACAACGCTCTACAATGTTTTTGAATCTAAACCAAACCCCAAAACCTACATTATTGTAACGTACGCAAACCGTTGCACTGCAAATACGCTAAACAACCTAGACACACAGGATTACCTCAAAGTTTTCACAGCAACCATAATCTTTGTTGCCCTTCCAACTCCGGAGGCAACTTCAAACAAAATCACTACACTAACACCTGGTTTAAACAAAGTTGTGTCCACACGAGTCTTCGATTAGTTTGCAAACTGTCGGGCAGCACTCGTCTGTGAGACAATAGAACGGAGAGCCATTAGTGACGCGATTTATACTCGTTCGTTCCTTTGATTCGGAGCCATTCTTTAAAGGTTTATCTAGTTGCGCTCGTCTAGTTCAACGAGAACTAGAGGGAAGACTCGTAAACTGCATGCCAATCATTTGTATGCGATTGTTTGGATGGACTGTTAACAAGAGCTGTCGATTGTTCTAAATGTAAAAATGATGACTAGAATAGTAGATAGTTGCGAAAAAAATTACCGAGAACATGCTTTACATACAAATACGAAACATATAATCAAGGTAAAGAGTAATCTAGTAACCAAAGAAATAACAATACATTTAAATACAAATAAGCTACATGAAAAGTTTTACCTTTAATTGAAAAAAATATTAAAAAACTATAAATCATTATGCACAATTATCTATTCATCCTAGTTTGAAAAGCAAAACAATCTATTTAGAATTTAATTTAAATCATGCCATATTCAGTATTCGCAAAACAACCTACCCACCGAAATAAATAAAGCACAAGTACTAAATTAGCGCATTGGTATTTCAAACCGAACAAGTAACATATAAATCACGCGTTATACTCAAATAGTATAAATGTTCCTCCACCTCATTCAAAATTTGTACCTAAATGACTATTTAATAGTCATGTAGGCACAAATTAACTATTTAATAGTCATATAGCCTAAATGTGGACACCTCATACAGAAAACCTCAAGAAATTACCAAAACCCCAGCTTAACACCACAGACACCTAGGCAAAGAAGCGACCTATTTACAAGACAGGATTTCACGAGCCAACTAGACGCATCTATCGGAGGGACTTATTTTTACCTAAACCGGCCCACTGGGCGCCAACGAAGCGAGACAAAGATACACTTACTGCGTACGCTAAAAAGGGACAGTGTAGGTTTACCCCACCGCATTACGGTCGAATGGGCGTGATGTTTCTTACAGGCGGACAAAAATACTCCGGATAGCGCAGTGGAGGAATGGCGTAAGCGACACGCGGACGGTTGTGACTGTACATGGTATTGGGATCTGTATAAGCTATATGGGTGAATGTTTTGGTTGGATTAGTTTAGATTAGTATGTGTAAGGATTTTATATATGTTTAGTTGTTAATAAGCTAAAAATTCTAATAGGGAAGTAGGTAATTTTAATTTGCCATGCCTACGTCATTTTGTTTTTCGTAGAATATCACCTTTGTTGCAGTAACACTATAAATACATTTACAAATATAGATATAATAGTTTAATAATGTTCTAAATGTCACAATTACACTTCCATTTAATATATTTACCAATTTAGAATCAATCACGTAGAGCTTTTGACTCCTTCAACATATTTATTTACAATTTAACTTATCATTATTATTACAAAACTAATTTATCAAAAGCCTTGTTTACACCTACTTGATTTACAGTTCAAAACAGGTAAACTTACCATCCACACAAGCAAATTGTATCCACAGAACGAAGTGAAGGCACTCGCGAAAAGTTAATCGAAGTGGCACTTAAGCCCTTTCGGCATGCGCCGCTCTCCATACAATTCCGCTTGGCAGCACCCCGACTTACGCGTGAATGCTCACAATATTTGTTGTCTCCCTCCCACTTGTTATTATACTCATAAACTTGGGGTATCGCTGACCTTGTCACTTGGATTAAAGGCTGTGGGGGTTCTCCATACTACCTACCCCATAGGGTAGCAGGCTTTAATAAATGTATTGGGAAAACGTGTGAGTGACGTTTTATTTTCTCTGTTTCCAAAATGGAAATGGAGGTTTTTCTGTTTGCGTCCCTTTGGCTTGTAGGTAGCTGTTGTTTATGAAACTGTGATAGGAAAAAGGCTTTTGGGGAAAAATATTGGATAGCCTAGGAATAGTTGTTGGAATGTTGTGGTGCCAGTTATTACAATTGATTTTGTCCTGGAGATATTAATTAAATGTAGGTATGCAAAATTAATACCGAGCATTGGATACTGCTCAACTTTGAAAGTGAAACTAATAAAGAAATTTCTAGTTTCTATTCAGTATCTATGCAAAAATATACATAAAGTTCTATTCAAATGTAAAACAGGTATATATAAGTTCATTATTGATATCAGAACATTAAAGAGAATGTATGATTGGCTTCCTCCTAACCAATATCTTAGTCTAAATTCAAACTTCAGCAAATTTGACACGAAGTCTTAAAACTCAAAGGAGTTTCGCAAGAATAATGCACCTAACTAATTAGTCCTAACCTTACGCTCAAAATCAACTTTACTAAACTACCAACATCTTTTGCCTCCATATCTCCAATAAACCACAACATGTACGCAACAAAAGCCTCAAGGTAAAACTTTCGCCGTGTTTCGACGCCATCTTGGCTCAAACGTCAAGAAAAATGCCTCCAAGTGACAGGTCGGTACAGCCTAATTTGTCCTGTCAAGTTGCACGTCAGTTCAGCGACCTCACACAGTGGGTTGACGTGTCACCCGACACCGCCAAAATACTACCAGCTACCTATACGCAGTTTGGAGGCTTCCTTGGTTTAACTTATTCGAGCCTCTGGCTTCGGATTTAAGGTTCATCCGATTATTTAAGTGGAGAGAACATATTTTTGTAACAGATTTCAAAATTTATGTGTAGTGTCAGTTCGATGTGCGTTTGCAGAAATTAGGTTAGTTTTGTCCGTGGTAAGGAAAAGAAATTCATTGTTTATGTTACTATAAATACAAATACAACATATAGATCGATTAAAGCATATTCGAGTAGTAAATTAGCAGAAATTTTTATTATAGGTATTGGTTAAAAAGTAAATTGAACGTAATATGGAGACATATAATTCATGTCATTGTTTCATTGAACGAACAACAAACCCTGTTACAGGTCATGAGACCCTAGAGATTCCAGTTTCTGTTATCTTATAGTTCATACTTATACTATCCAATAGAAACAAATTTACAAAATGTATTTTTTGTAGTTCCTACAAGTCAAAGTTATGTTAAATCTATTAAAATATGGTAATGAGCAAAATGTTTGCTTAATTGAACTTGACGTATGTAATCTTAATATCAAAAATACTTCCGGAGATAACAACCGTTGTAATCTACAATATTAATCTACGGTACTTCCTCTGATGCTATGAGAGTTTGTATTTTGGAACAACATTTTCTTCAAGGTTGTTTAATTACATATATATAATCTTGTAAGTTTGATACCAGACGATAAAAAACTATTTTTTAGATTTATTTTAATCTTAGTTTGCACTACATTTAAGTTTAAATAAATTTTCATCTCAATATCCTTTTAGAGAGTGCAGATTCTTATGTCACATATATTTATACTTGTATTTATACTATGAATTTTCTAAAAAGGTTTACATTATCGAATTTCACAACAAATTAAGAATTAGTTTAGATACACCATCTCAATCATTTTGTTTATTACTTATCATCGTTTCTGGTACTTTTATTCACTGGTTATTCTCACAATCATTTATTTACCCTTGTAGCTATTAATTACTTTTGCGTTGATAAATAATTGGCAATTTCAACAAAAATATAAGCATGTATATCGTAAATGTGAATAATAACTCCGACCTCTGCATAAATATAAACTAAACAAGCGTCGGGCGCAATCCTAAGCGACGCAGCGCCAATCAATTGAAGTGTTTCGCGTTATTAAAACACAAACCTCCACAAGTGCATGTTATGACGAGGGCAGCCGCAATCCCTCACGCCGGCAGCGCCCCCACGCGCGAACAAATCACATTTTCAGAAATCCAATATCAAAGCTAAACGCCTGCTTACAATTTGCAAACGATAATGAACTCTCGACGGCATTATGAGCACAAACTATGCAATCTCGGCGCCCTGCGTTCGAGATTGGTGCAAAAAAGCTCCCCTCGGCCAAACCGCGGCTCCCCGGGTTAAGCGTACACGTTAAAATGTTTATAGATAATGCCCAAAGTAGGTAATGGTAATGCCGAAGGGGGACCCTGAGCGCGACTGAAGGAATTTGTATTCATCTTAATGGCTTTGTCGGATGCCGTGTATCGGTTTGATGTTGAATAGCAGTAGCTTAATAGCGATGGGGATCGGCAAGGCCTCTCTAACGTGAATGGAATGGACGCTCTTTTTGCAACAGATGTGTGTTGTGACCACTGTGCACTTAGGCTAGCAAAAAGATTAGTTTGCTAAGCACCTATTTAGATTAGGAACTGAATGGGATGGGCACGTTTTTGTTTAGTGAGTAATTGTTCTTTCTTAAGAGCTTAACGTAATTTGGTTGCCGATTTAGTAGTAGCCAAAGTTCAAATATTATATACTATGAATATTGTTCTAAAGAAAATCAAGAAAAAATATTTAAACTTGTCACAAATGCGCCCACAAGAAAAAATGTTACGTCACAACCCGCAGGAATGAAATTCCATTCAAAAAGGCTAATTGGTTAATCGATTAGACATGTGACAGCGGGAGACGTCAAAAAAGTAAAATGACAGATAGCCTGCGAAAAGTTTTAATAACAAAAAGGTGTTCAAGGGACCTCTTTCGAGTTATCTGAAGTTGAGTTCGAGACAAGAACCTTCACTTTAATTTATTCTTTTTGTCTCTCGCGAGAGATTGAAGTTAAATTATATAACCGTTCCTTATGATCTTAACAGTTTTCTTTTTGTGTTATTATTTTTATCTCTGGTATAACTTGTTCCCAATAGGTCCAGTAATAATTTATGTGTTTCTTTAATGCTAATGCTTGCTACATCAAAAGCAATGAAGTATTCTTTTCGATATTCTTCAAATTGCATCACAAATAACGCATAATTGTCAATTCAGGTAAACTAAATACACATTAGAATACAAACTTCTCAAAAATTACACAAATTCCCAAAAATCTTCGTAAGATTTTACAACAATAACCGTATTAGAAGGTTCTTTCGTGTCGCGGCGCTTATCTCGTGGAACTATCGATGTCTCGCGCGCAGCCCACTCGGGACCACCAGGCCGGCGGCGGCGGAATCTCTAACACTATCACTAGTCAGATGATCTATCGAATGTCCCTTGCCTTGCGCTGCATGTACGCTCCTTTAACTTGACACCTGTCATCTGTCAATTGTCATGTGTCAATTATGGCGCGCCCCGACCGCCGTGCATGTTTTCCGATCGCAAATGTTTTGTTGAATTAATTGGCTTTTAAATGGTTCGATCGTGTCTGATTAATTAAGTGGAAAAGACTGAGATATTAATAAGTTTTGGGTTGATAAAGTAGTATCTAACCTCAAAGGGTCTCAATGAGGATTCGATTTTGGGTTATCATTGTCTACCATCTGATTTAGATAGAAATTAGTCTGCAAAGTTTACATAAATTTCCTGAAATTATAGAAAGCTTTTTAAGTTTAACTCTTACTACTTTACTTTGAATATTAATGAACACGATTACAACCATTCAATTTAAATATTTGCTTCACCCAAAGTAACCTTACTACATTAGTATTCTCTAGTGCCCGAATACTTTTACATTCTTCACTCTACCTCCTATAATACACCAAATAACTTCTTTTATAGTCCTGTATGGATGCACATAATTATGATTATCATTACCCCAACTACGACAATCAAATAGTCTACATATTGAAAAAATGTACCTTTACGTATTATAACAACCGAGTGTGTATGAGGAAATGTATGAGGAGATGTATGAGTTTTAATGTAGCGAAAGTGGTTTGTTCCGTATACAGTATCTATGGATACCTCTGTAAAGGTAAACAGGCGAGATGTATATGCATATATACGTACTCATCACCAATATTTGGGCAAAAGGTGGTACCAGGGCATCCAAGCCTAAAAACGGGCACTACCGTTTGAACGAAACTGGACACGTCACGAATCGACGCTGAGGCAGTCGAGCGAGAGAATCGCTTAAGACACGACAAGCCAGTAACGCGATATGTGGCCGAGCCTTTATGAGGATCTGAGAGGAATTTTAGTATAGGACGCAATGGTAGGAACGAAGAAAAGAAGGCCGTAGATACTATTTGCATTGACCGTCTAGAGATAGGGGGTTTCAAATTTGAAATTTTCTTAAAATGATTGGACGCTAAAAAGTTTTGTCATGTTGCGTTTAGAGTACCCGCCACATAAGGTGGCAGTTGGAGGCGTCGCCACAGTCGCGTAATCCAGTGTTGCCAGTAAACACGCCAAAACTAGCACTCACTGTGCCATACGGCTCGATACATTATATTGAGGTTTCATTTGTAACGATCTTTGGTTGCAGAGCTATAAACTCAAATAAAACAAATTAATATACCAAAGTCAAAAGTCAAAATATTTTTATTCAAAATAGGCCCTATCATAAGCTCTCTTTGAAAGTTATTTTATGATCTAAGTACAAATTAAAAAAACTATATATTGACAAAAGGAATATATATGAAGGAAGTGGAAGGGCGGTTACGTAGGGGCCGGCCTAATAAGACATATATGTAACAGTCAGATAGACGCTATATTGAAAAAAGGTGATGTTAGGAGTACCTATAACCGCCGAGAGTGTATTAGAGAATGTATGAATGTCAATGAAGCGAAAGTGGTCTGTCAGGATCGGGACAAATGGGGATCCGTGATCTCTGCCTACCCCTCTACAGGGAATCAGGCGTGATGTGTATGTATGTATGTAAAAAAACTATTTCAACATGGCACTGAGCATTGCCTTTACATATTTTTACCGAGGTTAGTTCACCAACCATTTCGGCTGCTCAAGATGCCACGTCATGAAGACCACGACCGCTCTGATAAGAGCGTAGCGATTGAGAAGAAGAAGTTCAGCGGAGACCCTTGGAGAAGAACTAACAAGAAACTCCAGAAATCAATTTATTATAATCACCCTTAACAAACATAAAAATTACAAAGAGTGGGCAAAAAACACAACGCTGGTAATACTAAATTTACCTTTCATACAAAATAACACGCAATGGCGGAAACGTCAAATTTAGTTCCAAGTTTGGCTACTGCCACCTTATGTGGCGGGTACTATAGTCTGTGATGAGTTTGTGGATTTATTTGTCTCTGAAAATTTTGACCTCAATAATTACTTGGTAAATTTTATACTATTTTTGTTTAAGATACATATTCTCTTTATTTATATAACATTTTTACTTGTCTTATTAATATAGAAGAAAATAACTCGTTTGCAACCGATTAAAAAGTATCTCATAAATTTTAAACAAGTTCGCAAACCTCTTTTATACTTCATTCCCTGCACTCCACATGTGTTACATAGTCTGTACCGCTTCACCACAATTAAAATGAATTAGAAACATCCCCTCAATAAACGGCTTAGGCCAGGCCCATTTAAAAGAATGTTTAAAACTAAAAAAGTTTTTTTAATCCTCCGAGCTCTGCATTGTCGGGTGATAGTGAAAGGGCCGCTCGAAACACTTTTAGGCCCCTCACACACTCCAACGCACACTGATTCGACGCGAGTGGATCCAAAAGGACGCAACTCACTGTCGGTTTTGGGTGTTTTAACATACATATGAGAATAAAAATCCATTTTCAGAATTGATACTATGTGGAACTGGAAATATTAATAATTATCTATATAGGTTAGGATGCAAATAGAATCCAAATACCTATGTTACGCAGGTTACTAAGGCAATAAGTAGGGACTGTCAATAATATGTCAATATGTATTTAATGCTAACATGAAAACTGGGTACGAGTAGGTACAATATCCCAGGGATTTTCATAACCATGAAATAGTAGAAACAAAAGCTTAACAAGAGCTTTTAATGAGACTGTAATGATCGATGTAAGAAATTTTAAAGATTACGACAAGCTATGTAATGGTCATAGCCTAGTGACCGTCAAGATTACTCCTTATAGTTTTAAAATATCTTAAAGAAACCCTTATTATTGTCCCTTGAGGTAAATACCAACTAACATCTGTATAAGAATTCAGGCCTCACTATCTAGTTTATGTAATTTAGACTATCTAGTATAAAACTCGACGTTACAAACTCCAAAACCTCAGACAGACTTTTGACCTCACGTTTCAAAGACGTCATCACACGTCAAGCGAAGACCCGGCCTCGCACTAGTCTGGCCTTAATGCCTCAATTTGTCCGTTCAATTTTTGGGGTATACCAAATGCGTTCTATTGAATTAGTCGCTACAATGGCTACAGCTGTTGCGATTTCCACTGTTGTGCTCACGTTGCTATCTGTATAATTGGCTTGGGCTTGTTCCATAGTCTAGTATTTGATATGGGTAGTTTTGGGTTTACTGTTGGTTTGGGCACTTGAAGTTTAGCAAGGAATTGAATAATGAAATTTATGGTTTATAAAGTCAATGATGTGATGTTGATAAGCAGGCCTCCGCCTGTTCTTTTTTTTCAGTTATGCAATTGTTTATGCATGCAATAATCTCAATATTTTCTGTCAATCGTTACCTAAAACATTAAGTATTGATCAATTAAGTTTGTTAATTAGATTCGTTCGCGTTTTTATTTGCTTTTGGCAAGAGTGTGTAATGAAATTTAATAGAGTTTTATGTTAAAATACTTTCTGTTTGTGATAAATAACTTCTGTAAAAGTAATCAAAAACCATTTCTATCATAACCCAAATCCGACCCAACCATTCCACATCTAATACATGAATATTGATGAGACACGATAAAACAACCCTTAACCCTATCTGCTACCGTGTGCGCGGCTTAATCTTTTCATCTCATCTGATTGGCTGGTGACCTGTCAAAAACAGTCCGTTTTTTAAACAAGCCGCTCTCATTGGTCGGTTGTGTTTGTGGCGTTTAGAATAGACCACGATTTTTCGACAGATACGCGTCCAAAGGATTATTCGGAACAAGTTTTTGTCAATCAAGAATTAGGATGCTTTGTCGTGTCGTTGAAAATTGTGCAGTGACTATGAAATTAGAAATGATGGGAGTAACCACGTTAAGGCTTATTACATGGCCGTAATGAGATCGTCTCCAGACATGTTAAGCGGAATGTGAAGATTAATTTGTTCAGTTGGCTTCTGGGTTTAGTTATTGATGTATGGACAGTTTTTTTGAATTTTAATTTAATTAATCAATTGGGATTAATTTGGAAATCTATGAGTAGTATACAGTATACATTTTCGTATACTGTTACCACCTATGTACATAGGTACATATAAGAAATGATTAACAACATACGTATGGCAAATGATATCAATACAGCTTCCAGTATAATCAGAGTAGTCAATGAATTTACTTTCAACTTTATTACTGTACAATTTACAAATTGCTACAGCAATTTGTAAATTGTATACACGACCTGACACCGGATTGATATGGTTTTGGTATAGTTTATTTAGGTTAAAATAAAGAGTAACTGTTTTTAATTCAACCTATTAATTCGACGGATAGAGATTTTGCTGCAAAATAGAAATCGCTAGATTAGTTTTCATATCACTTTATTATTACAGAATATTTGAACTTCCCTACATATCACATATAGAAAGTATAAGCATTTCAAATATTACAAAGATTGGAATTGTAACAAAGCAAACTTTAATTCATTCTTTCTTAATTAAATCAATTCTTTTACAAATATTGTTCAACTTAGAACCACTTGAAACATTCAAACATACACTTCTAACATACATCATTACATACACACACTCACGTCCCTTATCCCTGTAGGGTGTCCATCATATAAGGCGACCATTTTAGGACTCGCGACTATTCATACCTAATCCCGAGTCCTGAAAAAGTCCTTCACACAATAACAAAGGGCTGAAACAGGGAGGGACCACCCTGGGAAGAAACCGTTGCCAATGGCAACAAGAAAACAGAATATTATCGAGAGGGCCGAAAGATGTGTTTTTGTATGTGTGAGAGGGGTTTTAACGCATGCGTGATTTTCCACTGTCTGTACAGGGCTTTATGGCTATGGAAATCTGGAAGGTGGTTTTGACAGGTTAGGTTGCCAGTATTGATTTTTGTATTTCTACCTATTTGTTAGGTTGGCTGATTTGCGATGAATTGGGTGTTTGATTTTGAAATGGACGGGAATTGATAAGAACGTAGAATTCTTATTTAAGTTTTGTTTCAAATTTATTTTACTTTTCAAAGTAAAGGTGAATTGAAATGATAAATTATTGTTAAAATTTGAAATTTCACAAAGACTCAAAATGATTCATAAGGCAAAAAAACAAAGAAAAGATAACTTTACAGACAGCTCAAAGAGTCGTTGTTCTTTTGCTCAAAATTTCATGATAAAAAGAGTGTGAGATATTAATTACCTTATATATTATAGATTCTATTCTATTCTACCTTTTGGACATTATTGACGTAGTGCATACGCAATAGTGTATTCATAATACTATCCTATACCCTGAAAAAAAAAATTTCAATCAAAATATTCACTTAAAAACCTCACGATTCTGAGCCAAAACTGTAAAGAATAATTTAGCAAATGGCCTTAGATTTATCTTCGTCTTTCTTTAACCATATCTAATTTGCCACTCTTAATATGAAAATAATATGACCGTCTTTATCCACTATAAGGAAAGACATCTAGTTACATTCCCTTTAAATCCCATACCAGTTCGTCTATAGGTACATAGTTGAATATTTCTGAAAACATTCTGGCGTAGTGAGCTTAAAACTCTCTCTTTAATCCGATGTTCGACTAATGGAGATTGACGACTGCATATACATACGCTGTTTATAACTTTCTGTTTATACTAGAGTATAGCGAAGTGGGTTTACGTTATTTGAAGGGTCTGGGTTCGATTCTATGCGTATTCTTTATCTATAGTATGAAGTACGAAATATAAATATGTGTAAAGTGAAGAAAAGTATCTAGAAGAAATAAGTTACTAAAGATGATTTTCTTTTTTGTTGTTTTCATAAATACGAATTACCTTACTTTAGTATATACCTCATTAATAGTAACCACTTAAATCTACTCCTTCTTATCAACACCTGAATATAACCTTAAAAAATTTCACCGTCCACCTTATACATACATTACCTACTCAGATTGTCTTAGCATTACATACATTCATATACATCACGCTTGATTCCCTGTAGGTGTTAGAAGGGTAGGCAGAGAACACGGTTCCCCATTAGTCCCGATCCTGATAGACCACTTTCGCTTCATTGACACTCATACACATCTTAGCATTCTACAGCAGATTATTTAAAAATATAAAATTGAATCAAGCCTAGTCTTTCAACTCAAACCTAACTTAACAAATCTTAAAATCTTTAGGTAGTGGGTTCTGACATATTTGCAATAATGCATCCTTCACTATTTTCCATAAATAAATACTATAAAGTCAAATGTTTTTATTCAACATAAGTATAGTACATTCATTTGAAAGTCAAAAGATTTGCCTGACACTGGTTATCTCTTAGCACTATAATTCTACCGTTGGTTCGGAAGCCCTGGCTCGGAGAAGAACCAACAAGAAACTACTATACATACATAAGTAAACATACACTAACTATCCCCATTAATCCCGCAGGTATCTTCAATAAACCGGGTGCTACGAAACCTAGCTTCCCAAAAGGAGCAGCAAGCAGTATCAGTTCAAAACGACAGCGTGTACGAGAAGCTCCGGATTTTCAATGGCCAAGCGGCTACCGGGTGGTGGTACCCGGGTCTACCTACCGCGCCTACCGCCCCGATCCCACCACCTATCGCACCACAGCTGAACAGGGCCGGATCTGTCGAGGAGACTAAGAGAGGTTGGTTCAACTACATTACAGATCAAATTGGAGACATTCTTCTCAAGTGTGTACGTAGTGTGAAGAACAGAAGAGTATGTATGAGAAGGTTTGGGTGTGAGTGAAGGAAGAGAGATTGGATATTCTCTGCCTATCCCGTTGGGGAAGTAGAGGTGTGAATATATGTATGTATATTACTATATTACTTTAGGACTTTGAACCTATTTGTAGACAAAGGTTTTTGTGTATATGTCTGAAATTGCAGATTCTATGGTCATCTCGAGGCCAGATTTTTACAGAAATTTTCTTGATTAAACTTAAGGGTGTACCCCTACGTTCTATAATGATTACTTATATAACATATAAATCGATATAGTCATATGAAAATTAATGAATGAGTTATACAAAATGATAGCCGAATCATGAAACACAGAATTTCAAAATAGCTTTACGTGACATTACGCAAAACTTAGACACAATGACATAGATTCCTGTGTCATGAAGTATTATCCCTTTAGAGGTGGTCAGAACATCAGCGATATTAAACATCCTTAGTAGCTTATGACATAAATATTTGGCTTATCATGAACATTCATACGAAACATCGGTCACAGGTTTTCATCTAATCTCCCAATACATACCTTTTACCCCTACTTTCTTTCCTCCAACATAAAGAACGGCAGCTAGTTAGCATCCTTTTTATTCCCGTAAACGCTCAAGTGACTTGCCAGCTTAACCCTTAACCAGGCCAAAGGTTAGCTTAGCATTTGAGTCTCGTGAGCCAGTGTTGTTTGGCGACGCCACTCCGCGACGTGTGCGGAATTTGGTACGAGATAAAATGTGGACGCATTTGCGGGGTTAAGGGTTGAAATGCGCGATTTCGGTCACCGAATGTGGCTAAAGGTTTTCGGTGATCTTTAGTGGTGGAGAGGTTAAGGGTTAAAGTTTAATCGTAAATATTTAATCAAATTAAACATAAGATCTCTTACTACAATATTGTTTTTGAATTATCAAAAAAAACCTACTTATTCCAATAATAATCTATTATGACAAACATCATAACGTAAGATACGCTTCACAATTCGTGTATAGACACTCTCTTTTTATTGTGACGGGGTGGTAGTGGCTTGAGTGCCCATCTCCGAAATTTCGAAGGCAAGTTAAACAAACATAATTTAAAAATGACAAACCAAACATAATAATAAATGTTATGACCAACAAAACATAAACAACTTCTACATTGCCTTTCTACAAAAATATCAAAGACACAAAACCTACCCGGCTTCTAAGCGACATGTGTTTACTACCCATTTAAACGAGGGCCTGACAACTACACAATTTGATCGAGGGCCCTACTAATAACAATTAGACGATAACATCATGTTGGCTTTTTATTTATGGCCGAGGCAATGGTACGAATGATTTCAGCCCCCATACTAGGGGACAGTTCAATTCACCTAAGAGATAATTTTAGCTAATGAGGTAGCAAATTAATTAAAGTATCTAAAAGTTACGAAACTAGGGCTAGGGCTAAATAGACAGCTAAATAATGAATTCTATGGAATGAAAGGCTGATTTTCTAGTGTATGGATTAAGATTAATAACGTCACTGACAAGCATTATCTGAAAAGTGTAGTTTGCAGAAATTGAAATTTTTATCCGGTTTATATACTAATATCCTTAATTGTCTTTTACAAAAATTCTAGACGATAAATGATTCAGCTCGTATCGCGATATAAAATTGTAGCTACCTTTTCCAGACATGTTTTAGAATTTAAATAAAGCATTCGGGTTAAATGAAAAATTAAGCTTGTGCTACGCAACATCAGAATACATATATTTAAAGTACCCTAGACATATCTTGTCTTCAAGGTTCTATCTATAAGAAAATGAAAGATAAAACTTATAAATATTTTATACATCTAAACATAAACCATAGTTACATATTTTAATACTACCTACACATTAATACATACTTAAAACCACCGTGGGGTTCAGCCACAAGCCACAGACTATCCCATTCCTTAATAGGATTCCCGCACTGTGCCGCCCGCCCTATCCTCCGAAATTCATCCCTCCGCCCGCCCACGCATCACTGGGCACAATTTTTGTCCGCCCCTCCGTAGGGCGCAGTACGCAGCAATCCAAATGCCGATGGGTTTTTACTATTGATAGGCAGGTTTGGTAGAATTTGAGTTATGGCTTTGGTGTTACTGTGGGTAATGTAATGTAGGTATATTTACGATTATTATGTTGTTTACGAGTGTTACTTAAGGAATATATGTAAATATTCCGTAGTATATAATCAGATTTAATCTTACCTTAATCCTTTGGTATGACCTATCTATATTAAAGACTGAGCTACACTTACTTAAATGGATAATTTCATGGATATTTATATAAATATTCATCGTCTTTGTTTCCCTTTCTAAGTAGACAGAAGGTAACAAACATAAGATACATTCAGTCAGCTGTTGTATTACTATATGACATTAATCCTGCTTCACAAACTTCTTCATTATTATTTATTTTTATTCACATATAAACCAAAACTATAATTTGTATGTATATAGTAAAAATATGTAAGTACATAGTAAAAAACGAGCCTGTATATCTATCTGTATAACAATGGAAAAGTGGGGTGTCATATAACAATGTGGTTGTGACGCCATTTTCCCCATTTCAGTACAACTTTTTATTGTTGCTCAACTTTTTTCCTAGCCCCTTGTGTTTGAAAGAGCCATCCTATGACATATTTATTAAAACGGAAAGTATGAATATATGAGGCACAACGTTTTATAAAGGAGGTGTCTGTTGTCTCTCCGAGGCCTGTGGTGATCTAAAGGCTGGCACTTACCTCGGCCAACGCATTAGTTTGGCCATTCAGAGAGGTAATGTTGCCAGTTTGTTGGGGACCGTGCCTTTCTCCGACAGCGAGGAGCTAAAGGAGATATTTTTACTTTAGTGTTTTTTTTTTTGTAAATAATAGTTTTATTCTATTAATTTCACAATTATCGTCATAATAATTGTGAGTAAATTATATTAATATACCGAAATCAGCTCATTATAAACATGCAAATACATTAAGTTTTACGGTTATAAGAACAAAAGGCAATATTTTATATTTCGAAGCACGCGAACGTATAGAGGTCATGACAATGCATAATGGCGCCAGTTTTAAAATGTAAAATATTGTCTTTTGTTCTTATAAACGTAAAACATATTAACCTCCATATAAACCATTTGACGACCTCCGTGGCGCGATCGGTTAGACACCTGAACGCTATTCGTGAGGTCCCGGGTTCGATTACCGGTGGAGGCAGAGTTAAGAACTACGCTTTTCTTCTGCTTTCCAGACTGGTCGTTGATTATATATGCTATATATGTATTTGTCTATGTATAATATGTAGATATTTCTTTAATTTACATTGACTTAACACAAGTCTTAAATGTACTTACCAAGGGGTAGTTCAATTGTGTAATGTGTGTAATAATGTCCAAATATTATTTATTTATAAAAAGTTACTGGGGTTGCACTTTCAGCGTTGGCTGTACATGCCAGAACCGGGATTTACACCTAGGAACCTTCTCATGAGAAGTCAGAGGTCTTACCCACTGGGCTACAGCCGGATATGTATCTATAAATACTTAATTCAATATCCAAGCAAAGTACCCTATACAATTCAAAACTTTTTCAATCCTAGCATTGAAAGACAGACCCCTTAATAAAGTTACAAAATGTGACTAAATTGCACAAAATCCTTACACGTTGAACACACGCGTTCATGATTAATCACTAAAAGTCTGAAGCGAATCGTTTGTCAATATGTGATTGATGGGGTCAATTGAATTAAGAGTTGATTAATTGGATTACATACATACACATCACGCCTGATTCCCTGTGAAGGGTTGGCTGAGAACACGGATCCCCATTTGTCCCGATCCTGATAGACCACTTTCGCTTCATTGACACTCATGCATCTTCTCATACACTCTCGGCGGTTATAGGTACACCTAACGTCACCTTTTTTCAATATAGCGTCTATCTGACTGTTATATGTCTTATTGGGTTAGCCCCTACGTAACCGCCCTTCCACTTCACTCATATATATTTCTTTTGTCAATCTGCTATCATTCATCCGCATCACATGTCGAAACCATCGAAGCATGCTCTTTTTCAATAAAAATAAATATATGTGTAATTATTCATTGATACATCTTCTCATACACACTGTGCAGTTATAGGTACTAACGTCACCCTTTTTCAATATATCGTCTATCTGAATGTCATATGTCTTAATAGGTCGGCCCCTACGTAACCGCCCTTCTACTTCACTCAAATATATTCCTTTTGTCAATCTGACATAAAAGCCCAAAATATTTAATAAAAAAAAGTTGTCTTTATTCCGATTTATGTATGTTATAAAAGACATTTACTACCAATTTTATTAATTGTGTACAAACATAAACATCACGCCTATTTCCCTTACCCGGTAGACAGACATTATAACAATTGAACTAACAATTCCATTCCCCTTCACATAGAGTAAAGCTAACTAATGTTTAGCAACTGGCCTTGGTTAATTGATTAATTTACTCACGGGTTCGAACCCCGGTTGTTAACTTAACTTAATAGGGAGACAGATATGCCAATATGTCAAGCTATATACCTAAGTTAACATATAGGCTAAGTAATTTCCTAATCACATACACTTTCACGACCATTAACCCTTGCGGGGTAGTCAGAGGTTTGAGTCACCATCTCCTCAATTGTGAAGGCAGTAATTCAATGGCCATTTCGAACCCACGTGTTGACCAGATTGTTAGTATTTATGTGCTAGGTAGTAAGCTGTGTCGTCATTTATTAGCACTGACTGTTACCTGTTCAGGGAACAAATAGGTTTTCTTACAATGTTTTATTACGAAAATGTACATCGAAATTCATTGAACTTCATTTCCATTACTACATGCTCATCGTGATTTGAACCCTGTAATCACTGATACAGAGTCAAGCCCCAAACAACTGAGCTACGTCGAATTCACTATTAAGCAATATCGTTCTTATAAAAATAACTTAATACATTTCCCTCAATACCAATATTTTCTAAACAAGCAACATCACGGTTCGAGCTATTAGCTATTGCATCATCACATCTCAAGCCCCCTCGAGTTATTAAGCGTGATGATATATCGTAACTGTGACCACTGTCGATCCCTAGGGGAATGTTGGTTGGCCCTTGCTTACTGCTCGTGTCATCGTGATAATTATGTCGTGATGCATATGTATGTATTTGTGAACTATGTGTATAAATACACATACATATTCTTCGTGTATATAGGTATAATTATGAACATAAAATATCTCCTTCGTCACTTAAGGGTATTGTTCGCGGAAATGAGCGAAACGAGTGTTTTCATTTTTCAGTTTAAACCTATTTAGAACTTACTGACACCTATCATACTTTCAAGGTAGCATAATGAAAGACTGAAATTGATGACTGAAGTAGTTTCAAGAGTTAAATATCAATAATTACGTAAATATAAACGCATAAAGTTGATAAAAAATCAGAAAAAAGGGCGCAAACAGGGTTTTGTATTTTTTCGTTTATTTTGTCACGGAGTAAGATCTGAAATCAAAATATACAATAATGGGTTCTCTAAATACTAAATAATTTGACTAAAAACATATTAGGTCCTGTTTTATTCATAATACTGCAGTTTTCGTAAGTATAAAACGCCCAATTTTGGACCGCCGTCTTTTTCATACATTTTTATATGGACAGTTTACGCGTGCGCCGCGAGTCGCTAGTTTCAATAGATCGCGTTCAGAATTTGGCGAATGCCAGCGTGGGGAGCACGTCCATTTTGTTGGCGATGATAGCTTAACCGCTAGATAATCACACGAGATTAGTTATTTCTTAGTTCAATAAGTGAAATTTGGAAAACAATGTGTAATCACTTTGGTGTTTGATGTTATTGCTTATTATATTACAAGCGATTTTTTTCTTTCGAAGTGAACTGCTAAAGTTGATTTATTCTACATGTATATTTTAAGAAGTATTTTACTTGATGCGACGCCATATTTGATATAAATTTATTCTTGCGTCATTTATGCCTATGACAGGTACATATCAGACATGATATGAAAAATTCATGATAATGAATGTAAATAATTTTGATTTACCGCTTGATGTTTCGGATATTACGACAAGAAGTTGAGAATACATACATGATACATTCTGACATCACTTCAGCTTTCTTCACAGTAGGTAGGCAGCAATTAGTGAACCCCAGGATAGGTTATTCATGCTTTATATATATGCACACACACACATATACATAATTATATATACATAACTATATATTATGCATTACGACCGTGACCGAATTCAGGGTAGTCAGAGGTTAAGTATGCATTTGTGATGCTCGAAATCATAAATATACATTTGGGATGCTCTTTGGCAACTTGAATTTGAGTATTTGGCGAACTGCAGAATAGGTTATACCGGTGCCGGACAGATATACGGAAAGAACGGGAGTTGATTAGATTTCGATTTTTTTAAGACTCAGACTCATCTCTCTCAAGAAGGGTAGACCGCGGAGCAATTTTTTAGAGACAAATTGCTATCGAAATCCGAATTCGGTCACTAGGCTCTCATAACGGAGTTGGAGGTCGCACCAAAAAAAACATATTTATTATACATATCCTGCTGCCCAAAATTTTGCTCAGTAGTCTGTAGGTATTTGTTTGCCTCGTCAAACTTTACGCATAAATCGAAGAAATTATATTTTTCGAAGTTCTTTTCCAGCTCAAAACCATACGAAAATACAAGCGCAGTACTAGGCTCACAGACTCCTACAGGAGGTCGGGTTAGAGTACTCACTCAAGTACGTTCAAATACACTATTTCTTATTGTTACTATAAAATTACAATTATTTACAACAAGTGATTAATTATTTAAATATTGATTACTTTTATATATTTATGACTACAATGTTTTTAATATATATTAATAAATAATAAGTTGTTGAATAACCTGTTTATAATTTATTAGTGATTGTTTCGTTTACAATTCAATTGATACACGGAACGTGCATCCGCCATGACAGTAAAGTTTGTTATGATTTTGTTATATCAAGTTTGATGTGATTTATTTCAGTGTTTTTGAAACTATCGTAGTGTGGAACCTGTTATATCGCAAACATAAGTAACATTACATAAAATATCCCCTATTATCCCGCCGCATTGCTTTGTGAATCGATATTTATAGAAAAATGCTTCGTCACTCATAGCATAAGAATTTACAAATGAAATAACAACAATTTATCTGCAAGAAATCTAATTCATCATACTGATTTGATATTGACTTATATTAGCTTTGATTTTAACTTATTTTAGATATAAAAACATACTTGGCCACTACTAAAACAGAAAGGTAACCTCAAAAGTATTTATCCCAGAGATAAACAAGGGGCTGCAAATGTTTTACACGGACTTGTTTTTATAACAAAACATCGATTTTGTTTTAGAATAAGGTGGTAGGTATCTGTGAGAACATAGAAAACTAACTTGACGCATACTGTTTAGAAATGATATCAAATGTATTCATAGTATTTAAAACAAACCGCTATAAAGAATGATTTGATATGTTATAATATCAAGTACTAAATGTTATGTAAATCCACTAAGTTCGATAACAAATAAAAACTAAAACATGTAAGAAATTCTAGATTCTCAAACAGATTTCTCTTGAGTCTAACAAACCACTTTTACACAACCAATTATTAGTTTCTGTTTTATATGTCAAAACGTAAAAGTAGCTATTATAGCATTCTTATATCCAAGGTATTGCTTTTAATTATTACGATTTATTATTACTATTTTACAGCAGCTGAAACGTAAAACGTAAAAAAATAGCTGACAGTTACAGTTTCTGAGAGCTAATAATCATCTTACCACTTTCATACGCCAGACTGTTACTATATCAAATTAACAAATAATAAAGTAGGTAGGTACGCTTTGTCAGGTCAGGTGTATGTGTTTTGAGTATGCCGAGAATACACATCATCGTGACAAAATGCTTATAATTAATACGAGTGCGCGGGATCTCTGTTTATAGTTTTATAATTCTGAATAGGTACAAAATACTGTGCTCACATTACGTCGCTGCCGCCGATCTCGATTGATATGGCTACGTCGCGTCGTGTCGTTACCCGACAAACGATTACCAAAAACCTATATACAAAATATGCATTCACATCCCTTTCGGGGTAGTCAGATGTAGAGTCGAATCCCAATCGTTACCTGATTATCAATAGCCAATAGATGATTTACTAAGTCCTTACATAACCAAACCAAGCTCCCTCACTAAAACAACAGCACGTGAACAATTTAAATGGTCACCCATCCAATTACTTCCCACGCCTCCGTTGTGCTTAACTTCGGTGATAGAACGAGAACCAGTGTATAAATCACAACCGTAAAATCCTAATATTTACGATCACAACTACGATTCAAATACTTACCCAATATTTCAGCAAAAACATTATTGACATTACATAACACAAACTAATAATTGACAGTATAATAGTAGTTTATCAGGATCAAAAGAAATCTGTATGGAAATCGAGACATTTACATTATTCGTACGACAGCCCGCCTTTAAAAGTCTGCGCCCCTGGTACATATTCGTAGGCGGCGCGTCGTCATGATCAAAACTATCTGTCACGTTCGACAGAGAATATCTGCTAAGAAGTCGGTCTGGATTGTCGAATCACAATGTTTATTTTATGCTAGATAGATAATGTACGTTTTATTTATTTAATATTTTGTCCGGCCGCTAAAAACAGCACTTACTCGCACGGTACTCAGCGCCGCTGCGCTAGAAATTTCGGATTTTTGACAGTTCGTGAATTTATTTTTGGAATACAATACCCTTAATTAGCATATTTATGGGAAGATAATATATGAATATCATTAATGATAGGTTTCTAGTACATTGTCTACAAAAACCTATACATCCTAGTCATACGTCATCTCAAAAGGTGTGTGTATCGGTATACAATCATTAACTCCACAATCACATACTACACGTAAACCTCAGACTACTTCGCAAAGCTTAATCGTCGTAATGATCGTAGATGTCTTTGTATTCCTGATTACCACACAAATCTGAATGGTCCTGAAAGTCTTAACCTTGGTTTGTCTTCACCGTAGTTATATAATTATCTACAAGGTAGTAGATATATATCCACCCTGTAAGAGATTAAAGTCCGTAAATACTCATACGTATAAGTACTAAAGATCGTACGTGAATATATGTATGTACTAAAGTCTAACCAATACTAACATCTCTTACCCTTCCAGTAGACCCAACCTCCGAAGCTGGATCGGACGGGAACAGCGAGCAGGCCTCTTCAGGAGATGAAGACTCCCAGATGAGGCTCCGGCTCAAGAGGAAGCTGCAGAGGAACCGCACCAGCTTCACCAACGACCAGATTGATAGTCTGGAGAAAGGTGGGTGTTGAAATGACGGTCAGGTTTAGTCTGTTTTGGTAATTGCGTACGTAGTTAAAATGGACGCCATTTTCGGTTTGATTTGGTAAGTGTTGAGTAATATGGATTACTTTACATCAGATATTTTATAATTTGACAGGTGGTCTGTGGTGTTTATTGATGACATAATTTTAGAAAAAAAATGTACAAGATTAAAAATACATTAGAAGTATAAAAAAACAAATTAAACATATACATAATTATATAATTACATTTATTAATATACATACACATAGTTGTATATTAATGTCCGTTGTCCTAGAAGCAGTTTTTTAAAATGAGTAAAATGATATAATAAAAAAGATAACTGGTGATGTTAGCTACCTCTCTACCAATTGTATTTAAAAAGATCATTTTCCCTATTAAAGTCTAAAACTCTAGAAGAAAGTCAGGCACCAAATAATCGAAATACATTATTTTCTTTACAAACACCATATATTTCCTCAACCACAAACATTCCCAGAGCAAGTCGATTATCGTCCACAACAATATTAGGAGCCTTAATATCTGATTATTAATAAAAGCGATGACAAACACTAATAATTGGGCTATACGACCTCGGTGAAGTGCTTTGTCAATATGAGGGAACCAATAACCGCAATAGGGAAAGAATTGTAGAGTTGGAGAGAGAGTGTCAAAATGGTGACTAGTATATAGATTTTGGGAGATAGTTTAAAGATTAACAGGTCAATCATTTTCTTCCTATTAATAATATTCCTTCCATCAATAGTTTCTATTGACGAAGTCTTAGTTTGAAGAAAGTATATTCAATCTTTAGGTCATAATCAGTGAATAATAATATAAATAAAACTACTAAAGGTTTAAATTTATGTTTTAATGAACAATTTTTAATTAAAAGTAAATTTTGTGACATTGTATAAACGGCTAGTGTTTAAATGGCATACGCTAATATTTAGTGCGATATGTGTTGTTACTAAACGGTAGAAACTATTACAACCATAAGCAGCCAATTTCTTTTATAAAGTACTAAAATAATTCATAGTAATAAATTATTAAATTTGATTAGTAAATGTCACCATTTCTTTCAAAATGACTAGAATTTTCTATCCAACGAACATAATATGTATTTCCATATAATTAATTATCCCCATAAACCGCCACATACAAATACCCACAACAACCCTTAGAACCTGAGTAACGATATATATTTATTTACCGACTAATAAGCCGTGTTATTATTGTGTTAGCAAATAATACAGAAGGGACCAAATGGACTTATGAGCCCCTTTGGGACAACTTGGGCTCCTGTCACTTTGACATAGCGGTGACATGACTCTTGTCAATCGAGTGTTGGTTTAGAGTACCCGCCACATACGGTGGCAGTAGCCAAACTTGGAACTAAATTTGACGTTTCCGCCATTGCGTGTTATTTTGTATGAAAGGTAAATTTAGTATTACCAGCGTTGTGTTTTTTGCCCACTCTTTGTAATTTTTATGTTTGTTAAGGGTGATTATAATAAATTGATTTCCGGAGTTTCTTGTTAGTTCTTCTCCAAGCTAGGGTCTCCGCTGATCTAACCTCGGTAAAAAATATGTAAAGACAATGCTCAGTGCCATGTTTGAAATAATAGTTTTAAGAGATTCGCGATTTATACTCATGATATAAGATATAAGGGTGTGTATAAGATTGATTGCAGCTGTGGGAAATCCTACGTCGAACAGACTAAACGGTCTATTGCGGACAGAGTGAAGGAACACATAATATATGTAATATATAATAAGAAGGATAAGTCCCGTTAATTATTAATCATGTTTGAAATAGTTTAATAAACATATTTTGACTTTGATATATTAATTTGTTTTATTTGAGTTTATAGCTCTGCAACCAAAGATCGTTACAAATGAAACCTATAATGTTTCGAGCCGTATGGCACAGTGAGTGCTAGTTTTGGCGTGTTTACTGGTAACACTGAATTACGCGACTGTGGCGACGCCTCCAACTGCCACCGTATGTGGCGCGATCTCTAGAACTTGAACTGTCAAATTAGAGTACTAAGTTTATTATGTTAATTACTGAATAAAAGTAAACTAACCATTGTACTATTACAATATAGGTTATAAAAGGGATTATTTGAATATTACATACATACATACACATCACGCCTGATTCCCTGTAGAGAAGTAGGCAGAGATCGCGGATCCCCATTTGTCCCGATCCTGACAGACCACTTTCGTCCATTGACACTCATACATCTTCTGAAAATTCCAAAACATTATTACAGTGTCAGTTTCTTACTCTGAAATTATTTTTCATATTTAATAACACACACTAAAGTCATAACAAATGTCTCCATTTCTATTTCTGCTATTTTAAGGATATTTATATCTCATATAACTTGATTTGTTATTTTTTCTTTGACTATTATCGTGATTCTTTTTTTTTAATGCTTTATTAAGCCATTCACCACTAAGGTTATGTCGGCTATCGGGATTCTTATTATCAATGATTTCTTGTGTTTATTTAGAGTGGATAGTATCTAGAAGTTATCTTATTTTCTTCACTTTCCCTTTCCATTATGTCACCTATTAGCCTTGAACGACCCACATACCAACGGTAGAATTTCAATGCTAAGCGACAACCAGTGTCACGCTGTTTTGACTTTCAATGAATGTACTGTACTTGCACTTTACTAATACAAACATTTGACTTCGATATATCATCCCTTAGTCACATTTTACAACACTAATCTCTAATCTTGTTACAGAGTTCGAGCGCACGCACTATCCCGACGTTTTCGCCCGAGAGAGGTTGGCAGAAAAGATCGGATTGCCTGAGGCACGTATCCAGGTAAAATAAACTCCAAATTTCCAGACAAGCGCGGTAAGAGGTGACTAATGAATACGACGTACTTTGGAATAGCCAAAAAAGACATTAGATGTAAGTTGAAAGCAGAATTAATGCGGTAGTTGAAGCCCTGAGGAAAATATGTAATGTAAGATAGTGTGATAGGGTACGGAATAGTGTGATTTGTGAACGTTGTGGTAAAAAAGAAGATGTAGTGTCGAATATAGAGAAAGGTGTGTGCGGTGTGTGTTAAGGTGCTTTGATGATGACATGGATCGAAAGGATGAAAGGAGGGTTACTAAAGGATTTTATAGAGCCAAAGTAGAAAGCAGAGTTGAACAGGGTAGACCGTGTAGGACATATACAGATTAAATAGGAGACAATCGTGTCAAGGCGGGTGTACGTAGTAGGAAGAACAGAAGAGCATGTATGAGAAGGTCGCAAATAATTGTCTAAGATCGTATAATATATTATATTATTTATGACACATAGGCGTAATAATTACATATGTATGTGTGAGAATAGCAATAGCAAATATTAGTCATTTAATGTCTTTTTTGGAATCCATCATCCTACCAAAGTACTAGTAAACTACTAACTCTCTAACTAAACCTAAATAGATAAATCTAACCAAGGACTCTCAAATACATTATTATAAACCACATAGAGTTTACTCAATAATTCCTTATTTATTTACATACTTTTCATAACAATGGCCGCTTGATAAAAAGCACCAATAAGTACCTAAGGGTGGTACCCTTATTCTAAGGCTGTGTTTACACTGTAATGTTTGCGCAAACAGTCCCGAATATGAACGCTTCTTTAGTAAATAGAGTTGGAAAAACAATGGGGCATTATGATATGGATATTTTGGACCTCGTGCTGTTAGGGACTTTAGATGTATCCAGCTGCTTTATTTTTACGTAGTGACTAAGGAAATAGTGGTTTTTAGAGGGATTTTTAGTGGTAACACTCATTAATATTTAATAATTTTGTTACATCTTTCGTCCATGAAAAGGGCGCCAAAATGAGGCCATAATTAGATAAAATATAAACAAAATAAACAATCCTTAACTCACGCTTGAAACAGACTAAAACTCCAGCACAGTACACAAACAACCTAGAAAAGATTAACTTAACTACTGACAATGACGAATTTCTATTAGAACTTTTAGAATTGAAGTCTCGCTTTACAAGCATTGATTCAGATTCCAAAACTAAGGATCCTATTAGACATACTATTCTCCTATCCGCCTATTTCAAGATGCCAGGAAGAACCCATTACATTCTATTCAAATCCCATATTTTTCTTTTACGAGCGGCATAATCATTGTTGAGTCCTTGCCATATTTCTGAGCCAAACCTCTAAAGAAAGAATAAATAAAAAACACTTTTGACGTATTACCATAATGTGTGCCGTTTAGGAAGCCAGTGTTGCCAACGTCATTTATCATCGGGAACTTAAAAGTGTTGCTAGCTTCGAACTTTTAAACATCTGTCCCTAAGTGGTGTTTAATCGAATTTGTTGTTTAGTTGAGCTATTGATGATGCGATAGTAGGGTGGAAGGGTTAAGTGTTTATATTATACAGATTTGATGATATTGTTTTAAAACTTGCTGTTTGAAAGTTAAAAGAATGTGTGGCGTGGATTTAGAATAGTTTGCATGCATATCTATACATTCATGTCGTTTAATCCCTTTTGGGTTGGACAGCAGCTTGGGGACATTAAAACATGTCCTTCGTCACTATGGAATAGTTTGCATAGATAAATTCGTAGTATATTGTTTTTATAATATACGCCATCTTCATAATTATGATTTGATTGAAAAAAACGTTATATATTATATTCAGTACATTCATGTTTTGAAACTTGGTGTAAGATAGTTTATAAAAAAACAATAGTAATAAAGAGGTTACAGACTTTTTGAAACTAACTTTCTATAACTTTCCATGTGGTGTACCTACTAACTTTATAACAAGTATAGAAATCACCCACGCAATGAAGTTTATTTTTAGTTATTAGTATTTCTAATTTCCCGTGTAAGGACTTAAATAGAATTCTAACTATCCTTTCCCTATATCTTCTTTTCTTAATGTAACTTAAAAAATATATTTTGAAACGGATTAACAACCTGTCACTAATAGTAATAGTCATGTTAAGAGAAGTGTTGTCGTCGTAATTTCCGTCTTTCTACACGATATTACATTAAAGGATATTTAAATAACTATTTTAAATATTATGTCACGCTGAGTACTGACTATCTGGTCAACACGTGGGGTCGAGGTGGCCATAGAATTACTACCTTCGCAATTGCGGAGATGGAGACATGAACGCGTTTGTTTTTGAAACACCTAGAACCAAGGAAGTAGATAGATATAATTTCATATAAACAGCCATACCCTAGAACCAAGTAGGTATAATTTCTGTGAAAACTCGGAAATCCTTGTACCAAAGACGTGGAGAAATAATCTCTAAGCCAAGTGCGGATCGGATCCATTTGGAGGCAGTGTCGGCCCACGTGTTGCCCAGTTCAAGGCTGTATCGGTAATGGGGGCGGTAGGGTGGCTAACACTTCGCTATTTGTTGGGAAAGATAAAGGAATAAATAAAATTGTGTATTTTGTACAGTTTAGTTTCTGGCCTAAGAGATGAATAGTGTGTAAACTGTTGTAAGTTTCACAAGATGAGATAATGTTACATGGGACCTAGGAGACAAGATGTACTATTTTATATATACATTCACGTCCTTTAATCGCTTTGGGGTGGACAGAATCTTTGTTCTATTTTAGAGTCTCTATTTATTCTGAAATCGATAGAGAGTTCTTTAGGCTTTGAAACAAATCTATAATCCGGATATTTTAAAGTGAATCTTTCATAGTCTATCTGTTTAAATAAATCTACTAATTATAGCATGGTATTTTGCGTGTTCTTATTCAATCGTATCCAATACTACCTAAAAACCATTTTGTCTTAAACGAACCGAGTATCAACAAAATAAGCCATTTATAACTTTTGGACAATCCAATCATAATAAAACAAAAAGTGAAAATATTTGAAGATGAACCGAATCCATTATCGACATAAATAGATTTATAATACCAAACTAACACTAGTAAATTGGTCGCTAATGACCAAGCAATTAAAGCGACCTTAAATGAAATAAAATAAATAAATAACACTAGTAAACACGAACCGATAGTCACCGTACAGTGGGGTTATCGATCTCTGAAATTTTCAGCCGAAGGCAGCCGAGGTGGCGTACGGAGGGGGTTGTTTTGAAAAATTGCCTCTTCCTAAGCGCAGGGCGTCTAAGCCTTTTATTTTTATATTTTCAAGTCCCTTGAGAGCCCTCGTGACTTGGAGGAACGCAGATTGTCTGTTGTTCATCAATTTAATAATGGTAACACTGAAACTTAGGACTGTAAGTCTTAATTGTACTAAAAAAATGATTTCAAGGGTAAATCTAGATTATTCTTATGTTGTCTTCGTCTAATTGGAAGTCGGTATATCAAAACTATTGGAAAATTAATTAGTTTCAATGATTTGTTCTGGTGTGTGAAAAGATTATTTGTTCAGCATTGAATATACATACATATATAGATCTTACCGCAGTCTTGGTTGTGATAACAGAGTGATAATAGCTATGTTAGTCCTAGATTGACACAGAAGTTTTACATAAAAGTTATTTACATCATATTAACATAAATAAAACTTAATAACATTATATAATTTCCTTTCACAACATCATACAATTCCATTTCCATCAAACACGTCAATTCCAACATTCCTACATCTATAATCCTGAACAAAACTAAAATCCTTAAAGCCCCACATACACTCAACATCAAACATGCGTGATACTCCGTTTTCTACCCTCAAACTGAAGTGGTCCAACCCTAACGTCAAAGAATATTAGAGGAGGGTAGTTTTAGATGAAATATTGTTGCCTACGCCTCGACATTCGGCGGGGTAAGCAATAATATTATGACTTATTGCCTTTCCTTGCTTTGATCCCGATTCTGGTTCCAAACTCTAGGTTATGTTTTGTCGAAATATTTTTGGATACTTTCTTTGTAAATCTGGACGGGTTATTGCGGATTTAGATTAGAAAATGGTAGTTTGTATATTTACATTTATGGCGTACTTCAAATCACCTTACATCACAAAAATTATTCACGTACAATTCTTTGATGAAGTCTAGTATAGTACAATATACTTTAATATCTGTAAACTGCACTTTAACTAATGTCAAATACATAAATCTGTACAACATTGAAGGTCTACAATGTATATAAATAAATAAAATAAATGTCCATTCTCATTGTAAAACACACTCAAGTTATAATACAAAATTTTAAAAGACCCATCAATCCTGTTGATACAATCTAAACTATAATAACCAGCTCAGTTATCCCGCCCTAATATTCATTTTAGAATAGAAGGGCGGGCGGCGTTAAACCCGCCATGTTGCCAACCGGAAGTGACGCGCACGTGATCGGAAGTTCCGGTGCAGGCTGTCTGTGACGTCATTGTTTCGCGCTCATTTGTTTTAGGCGCGTCTCGTGATGAAGTTTTGTGTTTAAGAGTTTGTATTCGTTTTGTTGTGGATATAACACGTTCTGTTTGTAAATATTTACATATATTTACGTATTTCTATTCCTTTTGTGGTGGAAATAACGCTAGACATAATATGAATTAAGATGTTAACTATCCTAAGCCTTTTTGGATTTCTATTGGGGTTATGATTGCATTCATATAGCATTTTGTTCACTTTGCTAGCCTATCATCCAATTAATTCTTAAGGTGTTAGGACTGATCGCTGTTAAAATGGAACAAGCTAACGTATATTCATAAATCAGGTTTATATCTATTTAACATATCATAGAATAGACTCTAACCTAACAATGTATCGCACTTACATCTACTAACTTTAAGCTTAGCTCTTAACAAACTAATCCCTTACATACACACATCTTTTCCTCTACTAATCTGACCTTCTTCCACAGGTCTGGTTCTCGAATAGAAGAGCGAAATGGAGAAGAGAAGAGAAGTTACGTAGTCAAAGGAGAGACGCCCCCGCCGCCTCCCCTCCCGCTCCGCCTACCCCCCGCTTGCCCCTGAACGGGGGATTCAACTCTATGTACAGCCCCATTCCGCAACCAATTGCGTCTATGAGCGATACTTATAGGTAAGGATTTGTATATATAATATAGTTATCATGTTGTACATATCTTGGTCATTTTAGGTGTAGTTTTTACTTCGAAACTTGCCTAGTAAGATAATAGCCAGTGCCTGTGTACGGCGATACGGTTCACTACCTATCATGTTGGGTGATGTCTATCTAGTGAAACATGCTCTGATTTTTTAAAAAATGGGCATCCATGATCTCTGCTTACCCCTCCACAGGGAATCGGGTGCGATGTGTATGTATGTATGTTTTGAGTGGCTCATACCTAATTTAACTTTGAAATTTCGGTGATGAGCACTAAAGCCACTGACTACCCCACCACAATAAAAAAGGAAGTGTGTATACACAAGTCGGAAAGCGTATGTTATGTTAAACTTGATATAACTTAGAGTATTGAGTTTACGCTTCGAGAAGTTTCTATATATAAAATTCAAAGTGAAATTGTGGCATGAAATTGCCGAGTATTCTTCCAAACTGATCTGAGGCGACAGTCTACTTAAGCATTTTAGCACAATCGTAATCAATATCACTTCAGTAATATTGTGAAGTTGGTAGTGGATTAGCTATACTGTCAAATTTCCCTTCAAAATGGTGAAATTCCACGAACAACATAAACACATAAAACCTACGTTTTTGCAAAAAATATTAATGGATTTAGGCTCCAGATACTCAACAGAATGTAACTTGTGATGTACCATGACTATTACCTATTTTGCAGTTTCTTTATGTTTTCCCTCTTATTATCATGTTCATATATATCTACTGCACTTAACTTTCTTCTAATTTTGTTTCAAATAACCTTCAAAGAAAAATATGCCTAGCGCATTTCAGTGTATCGTATGTCCAAAGTTTTACCTAAAATTAAGGCAGTTAAAAGTACATCATTATAGTTATGACTTATTATACCTCCTCAATATTTACATGATATGTAAACTACACTACACCCTACACACCAGGAAAACCTAACTATCCTAACAACATCGATATCGTTAACCCGTCACTTGCCACTTAATTTTTCGCTCGACTCGCTCCGCTGTTAATGAGCTAAAATTGAAAAGCACGTGTCGAGCTTAGCCCGGTGTAGGCGCCTGGTGTCCCAAGGACCTCTGGCTTGATATCACATTGCCAACTGAGGTGTTAACGTTCTAATACTACCAATTTGTGAGGAAAATCGCTAATAAGCTCACGCACGAGCTACCTGCCTGAGTGGGTTTGAGACTAAGCCTTTGTTTTAGCTAAAGATAACTTGTAGAGTTTATTAGTACTATATATGGTGTATCGTTAAGTAATCATTGCTTATAAACGTCAAAATGCGGAAGGTTATATTTCTAAATCCAAGATTTCTCCTATGACTAGAAAGTTTTAATTTTGGAATGGTTATCATACTCGTAGTATAAAAAAGCCTACAATAACCAAGGTACCAAGTTTTAACATATTCGCTTCCATTTGCAATTTCGAACGACCTTTTTATTTGTCATATTATTATTGTCACATTGACACATTACAATTTCTCATTTATAACCTTCAAAACACTGGGTACCGTAACTAAAAAAATTTGAGATTCCATTTCCTTTTTCCATAAACCGGCAACAGTGGCACTTATTTTTGTTTGACCCATGGTTTCTACCAACTACATTGCATAATTATTAACCAATTCCTTTCCCCACAGTTCGATGTCCGGAGGTCTGTCTTCCTCCTGTCTGCAGCAGCGTGAAGGCTACCCCTACATGTTCGGGGACGTGCTGGGCGGCGGCGGCTACTCCAGGGCTCCGGCTGCCCACCAGCAACACGGCTACTCGCAGCCCCAGGGCGGGGGCGGGACTGGTGAGTGAAACAGCCTGTAGAGGTTAACCTACATACATATATATGATGATACACTAAGAGCACGTTTCCCTGTAGGTATGTAGTCTTGGATTCACTTCTGTCGAAATCATGACACAGCACTTTCACTTTTGACATGCATGTCCCTATCATACACACTGTGCGGTTTTAGGGTTATAGACTCTTCTTACGTCACACTTTTACAATATGGCGTCTATTTGATGTCACTTGATATACATAACTTTGAGAGAACGTATATCGTTGGATGATAAATAGACTTTTATAAGATACGGTTTTTACACCAATAGGTTATACTACTCATATCTAAATTAAGTATCTGCATTTATGTATGTTGAAAACGAACTTTTTTTCATAAGGGTATGACAGTCTGTGATATATAAAGTATAAAAAGAAGCGTTTGAAAGAGACTTCTGTGTCATACATAAATTTAAAAAATATGCTATACTTCACTAACATCCTTTGATTATAAGCGTAAATAATACATTATAAAATGCATTTCTGCTTGGCACAGCCCGCCATAGCTAGATCGGCATCGCCTATACAAGTGCAAATACAAAACTGATTCCGGTAAAAGCGTAGCCCCGGCTAAAAGCGAAAAGTGGAACAAATCCGCATTATTTAATACCGCCGGAAAGCCTGGATGCAGCCGTCGAAAACATGAAAAGACTAAATGAAATAGCGCATTCAGAATGAAAAACTCTTTTGTTCGACGCCATTTTGGTTGTACGTAACAAACAATAATTCACGGGCGCGCCAACAAAAAGCGCCGCTGTGATATATTAATATAACGGAAAGCCGAATGGAAAAGCGAAAACCTTTTAAAACAATGAGAACGGCCACTAACTTGTGTTTTTTTCTGGCATAATAAATCTCCGCGTTTGACACCGAACGTGTCTAACGCCATTTTGTTTTTGGTCAACGCGGGAAATGCTTCGTTTTTTATTAAAATAAGTAAAATTTTGCTATAAACCCTTATACCAACAGGTTAAATTTTCGCGTAGCTCTTTATAAAATTATTATTCTACGTTACAGCAACAACACGGCCGTTTGCATTAATAGTAATTTCAATTCCGTAGTCTAATGTTCAATTCATTTTCATAGTTTCGAGCGGTGTATACAATTTTGCACTATGATTTTTAGCAACTAAAACTCGACCAATAAAATGAAATTAATAAACTTGGTAACGATATTTTTTCGTCGCGTATAATTCGTTATTGTACACAAAAATAGGTACCCACCAAAACGAAAAGCTGCTCCTGAAACCCCAGCATCCTCGAAACTTGTCCGTTTAAAATCAAAACCAATCATTGTTCGGCTCTTTTTCGTTTTGTATTCATCCCAGTTCTCGTAACAGCGTTTCTTTGAATCGGGTGTTTTTTGGTTGTTCACTGGCAACATTTCATAGCGGGCTGTTGATAAATATTTTCCTGTGGCAACCCTCTTGGCTGGAACCTTTTTCATTACTTGCTGACGGTCGAAAAACCGGGAAACTCGTTTTCTTTCCTATTCCGTTGGTTACTTTGATATATACGCGTGCCTACTCCTATTTGTTTATAGGTCCTTTTCCACGTATATAGGCTTTACGACTAATGTTCCATTCAGGGTAGACAAAGATTCCCTTATCCACAAATTTACATACATATATGTTAAAGCGAAGTATTCAAACTAGTTCATTTATTACCACATCAAAGACACTTTTTATCAAGTAATAGTTACACAATCCGATAGGTGGTATTCCATATTGCCGTATAAAGACACTGACTATTTCTTCACGAACTTGTCCCATACCGTAGAAGTGTTATATTTCAAAATGACATTGTCCTTCTCTTGTTACTAAATAACTTTCGCGCGTGACTCCTCCATCTTCCATCTTTAGCTAACATGTTCCAATCACTTCCGCTTCCGCTCCGTGCCAGAGACAATAGCCCATAGACAATAAACTATAGGGGCAGGCGAGGCAAAGATACAGACCATTGAGTGCCAGGGCTGCGTGTTTACGTACGATAATAACCTGTAATGGATGTAAAACGAGCTTCTCGTCGCCCAGCCAGCCGGAAAATGCGTTTTATCAGCAGCCTGCACGCGCGCGCCTAGCGACATCTAGTGATTGATTTTTGAGAGCTTTTCGCCTATTAATTTTCGGTTAAAGTATTAAAACGATCTTGGTGGCCGTTCTTTGGGAAAGTTTGTGTAATGTATTGAAGGAGATTATGATAAGCTCTATAATTTAACCATTTTGTTACTTGTTAGACCAAAGCTTTTTCATAAAACGTTATCTGATGTAACTGTGCAATAAATAAATAAATGTATGTAGGTATGTAATGTAATGTACTAAAGAATTACATTAAATTTTCCATGATCCTTTAATGTTTATGATTAGCGTTACGACTTCCATCTCTGTAAGAGTAAACAGATGCTTAGCAAATTTTCGAGGTCATTTGAAACCCATTTTTATCAGACAGTCGTTTCTTCTTCGAACAGTTAAAGATAACTTGTTTTGCGTTATCGTAGGTATATCTAATTAATCACACATTAACACAAATAACTCTGTAAATACAAACGAAAAGAATTTCAAACAACAATACTCTCAAATTCCTATTCATATAAAAAGCGCTTAACATTAAGCTCCCTTTACACTGGAGCTTTTTATAATCACGCCCTCTTTCCCTCGCAGGTGTAATATCGGCGGGCGTCAGTGTGCCAGTGCAGATTCCTTCGCAAGGCCCCGATTTAGCCTCTAACTACTGGGGCCGGCTTCAGTGATCGCAACTTTTCGGGTTTCCGCACAGACTGTTGTCTATGGAACACCCGAACGAGCTGCCATCTAGCGAAAACGCGCACAACTACGTCGATCTGTCGGCCAGCGCGCTCAACATGACCGCCGGGAACATCAACCATGAGAACGCGATGATGGCGAATGAGATCACGGAGAACTCTGTGTCGTAAACTGCACGAGACATTCGTTCAAACGGACTTTATCAACAGGTGTTCAAAAACATGTAATTGTAGCGTGTAAATATTAATTAGTGCCATCTATTGTTCTTCACTGGAATTCTTTCGGACTGTGCAAAGTGCCAAGGTTTTGTAAAAAGGTTCCCGTTACACACTAGTTATTTCAAAATCTCCCCGACATTTCACAACTGTAATAATCAACCTGTGTCAGGTATTATTTAAAGATATTTTCTTTAATTATAATAAATTAACGCATTTATTTCCTTAAAGCGAGCAATTACACGTATATTCATAATAATAAAAGAACACCAGTAAGTTGTGTAATATGTATTGCGATAATTAACAGACTCACCCCTAACCTACCCTATGCCCCGTTATTTCTTTGATGTACCAAAATAAGGGTGGATACTCCCTCACACAATTCTAATGACATCGCAATCGTTGCATTTTAGTTAGTTGTAATTAAACTGTGAGATAAGTGAGGGGCTGAAAGACAAAGTTCCGAGTCATTCGCTCTTAGTATAAAAATAAATGTTTTATAGGTGACTGTGAATATCTGAATTATGCCACATGGGAATAATTTTTTGAACTAATAAATGAAATTATTTAATTGATTACGTTGTTTCAGATGTGGAATCTAATGCTTTTTGTGTTTTTATAAACCTCTTGCAGAATTTAGACATACAATATTCCATATGGAGTGGACAGAACCGCACATTTTTAAATTTATATTATAATGTCATTTTTATGGGAAAAATTTTAGTATAATTAAATACCTATACAAAAATGTTAACAGCTATCTGCCATTCTACTACTTTATCACCAAATACATTCCAAAACTATCAATCCGTACGTAGCGTGAAGATCAGAAGAGCATGTATGAGAAGGTTAAATGGTATGAGTGAAGCAAGAGGGATTAGACATGATCGTTTCAGGTGGCGATCGATAGTCTTTGCCTATCCCGTTAAGGACGTAGAGGCGTAAATATACATATTATACATTATCAAGATTTAAAAATAAGGTTCTGTACACACCTCAAATATTACAATGACGTGTGAATGACACCACTAAAAACGCAGCTGCGGAATATTGTCTATGACTGAGTTAGTAAACAAGGTCAATACGTTAGAGGTTATATATTATTCACGAGACATTAGCAAAATGTTTTCGGTCATTGTTTTGTTCGAATTGAATGGTTAATTTCCCTGTAAAATAAGGTTGTACGAGGCTTATATACGAAAACTACAATAAAATCTATTCAATTAGATAGAAATTGGTATGAACTAAGTATCTGATGAAACTGTAAAATACTTAGATCGAATGACTTGAAACTAGACAATGATATTAATACAAATTATGCCCTGTTAAGTCTTTCTTAAGTTCTGAATATACCACGTTGTCTGTGTATATAATTTACGTGCGTTCAAAGAGTCATATTCATTGCCTCTCATCAAAAATAATATAACATACCAGACTATCAATATAGAAAATGAAATTCATAATCTTTATAGCATCTTTATTTAATATAACTAACACTGTATTTTCAGCATATTTCGATCTTATTAAGAAATAGGGTAACTATCAATCACCTATTACCGAATTATTTTAAACACTCAAAGTCGTAAAAAATGGTGTACAAAACTTTTTATTAAATTTATTGACAGCGTTTCGGATAAGACATTAATGTTTTGTCCAATTTAATATGAATATAATCTATGTATGATTCAAGGGGTATGATTTCTGTATCATTATATGAATCGATTATTTTGTTATTCGATGTGGCATTAAGAAATGTGAAATGCAATACAAACTAGCATAAGAGTAAGTGTATGTAATAATTTTGTCTAGAAATTTAATTCGTAAGGTTCAATTAACTATTAACTGTAATATAAATTATTTAAATAATAAAATGTAGGATTAAGTTATATTGAATACAAAATAGTATTATGAAAAGGACAAGTGAAATTTAATAAATATTGTATTAATATTCAATTTCTTTGTTTGATTACCTCCTGTTACATAGATAAATATCAATTTCAGGAATTACAGTAAAATATACTTCACGACCGATATCTCTTGCAAGGTAGTCAGTTGACATACATGACTTGCGAAGTAGTTTATTTATATATCCAAATCAAAGTCACATTTTAATGTAGTATAAACTACGGAGATTTGAGAGCTCTACGTAACCCTCTGTAGAGAAACGGGCGTGATGTACGTACAGAATTTTCATAAAGTGACAGGAATGGTTAATATGAACAACTAAACCGAAAAATAAGCAGGTATAGAATCGATCCAAAATCGAATCCAAAGAATCGATTCTGTTCAAGTTTAAGTATAATATAAAGGCAAGTATTTATACGAACATCAAATAATATTAAAATGCACACCTAAAATACTGAACTGTTTAAAAAATAAAACAGTCACAAACGTAACCTTTGGTGTGCGTTTAGCTTTATTTTGGTATACATTTCAGTATTTTTGATGTGCATTTACAGAATTATGTTCCTATTATCAATAAAGAAAGAAAACCCATTATTCACTGCTTAACACATTCACACAACACATAAAGGAACATGAAAAATGAATACTTTGATGCAATGAAAAGGTTCTGCCACAGTATACGATGTAGCTAGACTGCATCAATGATCCTCCAGCAGCTATCGTTTTCGAATCTGGTAATGTAAACGTGACGTTTTGATAAACACATATGTTTTGATATATTTCTACCTAATTATAGTTTAATGTTTATACAACTAAATAACATACAACTTACATAATCCGACCATCTACAAAGTTGCTCACATAATCCCACCATCTACAATGTTGCTCACACCTCATGGACCGCTAACGATTATTATTACACGGAATCCTCGTCACATTATCGATCTACTTCGACCGCCGATTTTTATGTCAGCTCATATTTTTATTCTCACGATTATTCATTCTTGTTCCCACTTCGAACGGAATCACTAGTGTAGTTTAGACTTAAGATATAGTTCGTAATAAATATTAATTAAGTAAATTGACTTGGTTTTTTTTTGAGTCTTCCTGCTGCGCAGATCGTATTTGGCGCAGTCGGTAGGATATTCGCGGTACGGTTCGCGAACGTGTCAAGATTTCCGGAAGATCCTGCGATCGCGTTCTCACGCCGGGTGACTTTCAAGTCCCGAAACGAATATCCGAACTACGAGCAAGCAGACAGGAAGATAGTATCCAACAATCGATACGCCAAGAAAACCAAGCGGTAGCGGTAGCAGGTAGCGGCATGATACTGTGAGTACTCAAATCGATTCATTGTATTGTGTGCTATTAATCCTATCCTATCCTATCCTTTAAGTTTTATAAAATAGTTCATAATTTTTCGTCCTAGTAGTAAGTCGTTGAGTGATTCTGCATCGCGTCAGAATCGCCGACATAAGTTAGTTGATAGAAGTAGGATAAGTTTAGATACCATATCGGAAAATATGGCTCCTTATAACCTCGATTATACAGATGCAATTAAGTATACCTCAGCAATTGAAATGCTAAAATCTAACCAGGACAGACTTGCTTCTGAAATTAATAGTCATATAAGTTTAAATAAAGATTTAATGTTAGAACATAATAGAATACTATCGGATATTATTAAAAATCAACATAAGCTTAGTAAGACAATGAATTTAACTATTTCTAATGATATATTAAGATTTGCTAGATTTTCTCAAGTAATGACAGTGATTAGTGAAAATTTAGATGAATTATTTAATGAATTATTAAGATTAGAAAACAATTTAGTTTTTATACGCTCTCAGAGCACTCATCATTCGATGATAGATTTAAATACCCTTAGGAATATGTTAATTAAGATGAAAAAACTATACGGGAACGATCGTGTTCTTGATATAGAACTTAGGAAGTATTATGATATTATTAAGTCAGGATATTTTTATAAAGATAAGCAAGTAGTTATAATTTTCAAAGTACCAATAATTTCACCCGCTATATACACCCTTTACCGCATAGCCATTGCCCCTAACAAACAAAACCAAATCCTTATTCCTCCCCATCCTTTAATAGCCACAGCCAAGGACTCATTTGTGTATATCCAGGAGGAATGCCCGAAGATAGAAGATCACTTTCTCTGCTCAGAAACCACACAGCAGCAGATTCGTACAGATCATGATTGCTTCCATGAAATCATCACGCACCAATCAATCTAATCAAATAATATAATAAAATAGCTAATCAAAAGAAGCAATGGAACAACTAGACGACAGGACATACGTAATCAGCTTTCCGAAAACCACCAAGATCCAAACATATTGCGAAAAACAATCATATACCCAAGTCGAAGGAACTCACCTAGCAAAGATACCGAACAAATGTCTACTACGAACACCTCAATTGACTATCACCAACATACATGATCGAATAGAAGGACAACCGCTAAAAAGAACAAGAATCACGCCAGCATCTTTCCATTTGAAAATGAATAGTTGCTGATCTGGGGGTGGAGGACTTACATAATCCGACCATCTACAAAGTTGCTCACATAATCCCACCATCTACAATGTTGCTCACACCTCATGGACCGCTAACGATTATTATTACACGGAATCCTCGTCACATTATCGATCTACTTCGACCGCCGATTTTTATGTCAGCTCATATTTTTATTCTCACGATTATTCATTCTTGTTCCCACTTCGAACGGAATCACTAGTGTAGTTTAGACTTAAGATATAGTTCGTAATAAATATTAATTAAGTAAATTGACTTGGTTTTTTTTTGAGTCTTCCTGCTGCGCAGATCGTATTTTACACGAAGACAAAATACAATATATGTCAAACATTATAAAAACAACATAGTAAGAAGAGTCATCGTGTGTGTCATTGATGTGTAAAAAGGTCCTAACTCAGCACGGTGTGTCGCGATTGGTGGATAATCATAACGCTGGCGCTGACGCTAAAATGGCAACATTGTAGTACAGATAATACTCGTATACTTGGTGGCATTTTAACTGCCAAAAAGAACAATAACGATAATAATAATTATTATAAACACAATTACTCTACATATTAGTTATTAGGATTTTTGGTGGTAGAATTACTATCGCATTACTTCGCAATTGGGGAGTTGGACTCTTGATCCTCTGACTACCCCGCAAGGGTTAATGGTCGTGAACATGTTTGTCTTTTGCCTTTTTATATTAGTTACGATATATAGTTCGTGTTCTGTACAGCCATCCTAAGTCATTAAATATATTATTCTTACATACATCACGCCCGCTTCACTACAACGGGAAAGGCAGAGGTAAAATGTTTAGGCCGAAACCGATAAAACGCCACCGCTTAATTGATACAACCCCTCATACTCACTTAGTGGTTATAGGTACTTTTTATATACAACCACACAAAAGTTAAAAAAAATCATACATAAGTGTACAAAAAATCTTATGCTTTTGGAACGCCTTAAGAAATGAATAAGCAACACTTTACAAGGAAGAAGGTAGTAATTGTCATAGACAGGTAAGTGATAACATGATCTGACAATACCAAGTATTATCTGAATTTATGAATATATTTATTTATTTATGTCAAAGAGGTGAAAAAGTAATGTTAAATAATGTTCCATGAATGTCAAATAATGGAGTGACGGTGAGGAAAAACATCGTAAGGAAACTTACCCGTTCCCCGAACAGGCAATAGTGCTTGTAAATAGCGACATGGTTTGCCACATTGAGAACTAACTATCTGGTCAATACGTTTGACGACATCCGTGGCGCGATCGGTTAGACGCCTAAACGCTAATCGAGGGGTCCCGGGTTCCTACTGCTTTCCAGTCTGGTCGTTGATTATATATGCTATATATGTACTTATCTATATATAATATGTATATATTTCGTAAATATTCGTTGACTAGTACCCTTAACACAAGTCTTAAATGTACTTACCAAGGGGCTAGTTCAGTTGGTGTAATAATGTCCAATTTATATTATTATTAAACACGTGGGTTTGAGGTATCCATAGAATTACTACTTTCGCGATTGCGGAGATGCATACCTGAACCTCTGACTAACCCCCGGGTGTAATGGTCGTGAACACGTTTGTATTTTTTGTCGAATGTCAAAGAGGTGAAAAAACTTATGTTTCCTAATATCCTTTCATTACTTTGACTTGTAAGTTGTAATTATAAGGCACTAACAATAGTTTAGTTTTATGACATGAACATCGACTCAAACTACTCAGCGAAAGCCTAAGTGAGTCAGTAGCCTTGAAGGCTTTTCGTAAAAAAGGCAGCTGACATGTAGCCAGCTGGTTACATCATGGTGACATTAGAATAAAGAACCAATGTAGGACTATTACAAAAAGTTATTATCGTCGCTATGACTATCTTAATTATTAAGTCATCCAGTGTAACAAATCACAAATAAAATGCATTAAATCGTTGCCTTACATATAAACATAAAATCTACGTCTTGTAACCTTTACTTTTTAGAGTGGATAGAGTTATGCAGTAATTATTTCTGCACCTAATGTATGGTGTTGGACTGTCGGAATTATAAAAAAAAATATTTAAGTGTACTGCAACTAGGTTGATGATCATAGTGAAAATCTATTAACCCGATGTACCCTACTCATCTCTAATGATGAGAAAGAGTGCTAGTTAGAATTCTATTTTCGTCAAAGAATACTATATTAGGCGTAGGTAATTATTGCACTATATTTTGACGCAATATCAGATTCTTCCCGGAATCGCTTAAGGTAACCTTCACGAACATGTGCTTACGTATCAGTTATTTTGATTACTAATCATTCTAACAATCACGCCAAATCATGCATTGAGGAATTTAGTAATTATGGAGTTATTGCTAAAACATTTCACTACTATGATTTTTAACACTAGCCTGTAAAGTATATTCTAAGAATGGCAATAACATTTATTAATAGTTTTTATTCCTATTATAATCTTACCTAAGTAATTTTACTATTTTTACGACCCGTGCTCTCGGTCTTAAAAAAAGGGGAATTATAAAACGAGCGAACAAAAAAAAAACTTTGCGACTGATGATGACATACTGTTTTAATAACTTGAGCGGTATGAATTTGAGTAAGCGAAAAATTAACTAAACTGACGACGAATATTGATTTATAATAAAATCCAGAACGAGCTTACAAAAAAATTTTATCCGAGCGACTTCATTACTAAGTGAGCGACTGGAAATACAGAGAGGGCAACTTCAATATTAAGATAGATTCGATTTTTCTAAGTGAGGTTATACTTAGCGAACTACTAAAAAGTTCACTTTGAGCAAAGTTTAGGTTAGGTTAGGTTAGTTTAGAAATAAATGCATGCATATTACTTTATTTTTACGGAGTACATTGTTTTATTTAATTACCCTTATATTTCGATAATAAAATTTCTCAACTAATAGAATAGTGTTTCTTCAAATAGTTATTTCATATTATTTTTGTTTTTTAAATGTGAGCTCATTATACTCTGCTCATCAGTGTATTTTTCAAAGTAGTTTTTGTATTCGAAACACTTCATTTAAGATAAAATGCCGCTCAGTATAAAAAATACATTTGCCAAATATTAAAAAAAATGCAGGACGTAACGTTGACCCGCAAACAAATATTAGGTCGCTCAAATATTATGAAGCTGCTCATTATGTATTTTAAGTAAGTCAAATTAATGTTTGTAAGTTGCTGTTCTGTTGATTTCTCGTCACTCGCAGTCAGTCGCTCACTTAGTAATTCTATAACCCAAATTAATTAATTTTGACACTTAGAACTGTAATTTACAGTCACTCGTTTTATTGCTATCCTTAAAAAAATACTAATTAGCTACTTTTTTTCCCGGCATGTCTTAGGAGGTGACTAAGGTACTAGGTGCAAATTAAGTCTACAATTATAATTGACTAATATCTAGTATTTCACTAACTTAAAACAAATTTTATTGTTTTACATGCATATTTCCGTTCATTGGCAGTTAGATTCATAAATTCCCGCTAAAAGTATTAACTTCAATATAATGTGTAGAATACACTCTCCAACTTGTTTAGTCTTGAATAACATTAAAATGTGCTTCTAAAGGTATATTCTACATTCTAAACAACCATTCTAGTATTGGTGATGATGATTTTTATTACTCAATAGACTTTTTGACAACTTGTAATTGAATACTAGTTCTATACATAGAGTTTTTTTGTTGTAAGTTTTGACGTGTTTATTTACCTACGAATATTTTCCTTTAAACACAAACTTAGCAGCAACATTGATTTTTAATACAATAATGTGCATTTTAATATTTCTGTGACTGTTTTAAGTTGAATCAGATGTCAACGAACGTGTGCTGTGAACTTAGGATTACTCATCCATTTGTTTATTGTCCGATTCCGCCGCTAGAGTACACCGCTGTCTTTGTGACCCGGAAATTTAAAGATGGCGGGCGCGACGATCAATGAAGACGTAGTGTAGTGATATTTAGTGTATTTTGATTTCATTTTAAGTGTTGTGTCCTTTTTGAGTGCTCAATTTAATTAAATGGAATATGGGAAGAGGGCAAGAACTGTTGGATGCAGCCCGGGAAGGGGACAGAAAAGTTGTAGAGAAGATCCTTGGTCAAATAACTAAAAGGACTGGTCCATTTACAAGGTAAGTTTCCTTATGTTTTTCCTAGTATTTGTGACCTTTTATGAGCAAGTCTTGGTCAGTTTATGCGTTAAAATCCTTCCAAGATATTTGTTTAGTTCAGTAAATGTCTATATGGAGGCCTTTTTAACTTACAATTACAGAAAATTTCTAGTACGTTTTTGTGTATTACAACTAATGTTTATGTGCTTATCAACAATAGTTTGATAAGAAATTATCGTCACTTTGCCGTCACATAATGATGAACTATTTTAGAGAATAGGTCCATAATTTTAAGAATAATTAACCCAGTATTAGCACGAACATTGTTCGTTTAAACTTGTTCAAGTTGATTGAAACTAATTGCCTCCATGAATACATAACCATTATTCTATTTATAACTTAAGTTTCGATACTATGCACTAGCCATTGTGCCTTTAACAATTTTCCAGTAATTTCTAATGTTTTGTATGATTTCATAACCTGAATATCATAAAATAGTCAATAGTAATTATGTTTTCGTAATTTAATTACCAAGTAAGTAATACAAGTTATGGTAATATCAATAATACAATACTTTCATGGATGGGTAACCTTTCCAACAGTTACACAATAAACAGGTTTCCCACAAGTAGGTAGCATTCATTGCTTCTTAAATTTATTCCATAGGCATTCAATTTGTTGTTGTTTGTTGCTTTTTCCCATTATTATATGTAGTTATACATAATTATTTTATTGTCAGTTTATGTCATACATATTTTTAAGACAGTCTTTCAATAATAAACTTTTAACTATATCATTAATAAGTTTATGTATAACTTTACTAGATTTTGTCCTAAAAATAAACATAGTTCTACTACTATTCTAGTTGAGTAGTACTTATGTAACTTACATACATGCCCTTCTCTAATATTAACCCATGTGGGGTAGGCAAAGGTTTGCATGTCTATCTCTGCAGTTGCTTATAGTACAATTTTATCTAGCACCCCATGTGTCAGCTATTTTCCTCAATAATCATATATTTGTAGTAATTACATAGTATTAGATCACATGTAAATACAAAAATACATATTATATTCACACCACTAATTACATGTGATAGCCAAAATTATCACATGGCATAGCCCACTGCGTATCAGGCTGCTTCGACTTAGAATCCATTAGCCATGTTGTCTTGGAGTAGTTAGCTGAAGAATTGCACAAAATCCTATGGAAACTGGGATCGCTTCCGGAAGTCTGTGAATACACTAGGTGTCTTCTGCTCTTCTGGTAGGAGATGGACTAGCTGGGATAACCAGTGACATTACATAAAATGCTTCCGATGAGGACTTATGCATTTGATAAACTGAACTAAACCTCTAATTCCATCATGGGATAAGTAGAGATTATCATTTGCCACCCTTGAACAATTCTGACACATCTCTCTTGCTTCCTTCACACCCATAACATTCTCATACATGCTCTTCTGTACTTCATGCAACACACCTGCTTTGAGAAGTCTAGTTGCCAAGTCTAGAGCTAAAACCTAGGCATGAAACAACTGTTACATACCTACCACTGTAATGTTTACTATCTAGGTTCTTAATGAGATAAACAAGCATTCTTAATGTCAACATGCCATATCACTCTTTGGCTTAGAACTATGTTTTATTATGAGTTAGTAATAGTATGGGAGGAAGGAGGAATGAAGAACTTATAGTAAACACAAGTAGTCAGGAAGTTTGTGTGTTTGCATCGGGTATTTACACAAATCCACATTACAACAGATTGTTTGCGTACAACAAAATCAAAACACTTCCACAACCATTAACCATTGCAAGGTATTCAGAGGTTTGGATGTCCATCTCCACTATTCAAGAGGTTGTGGCTATGGCCATAATCATATTACACTGTTGTTAGTTACTGCATAGGTTTTTCACCATTCATTTAACACTAGAAAACCAATATCCAACATCATCATATCGCACCTTCGGGACCAAACTCGCACTTATGCAACAAACCTAATTTTACAGGAGAGCGATTTTTCAGTCTAAAATTCTCTTACAACTACGCGTAATGACATAATATACTCCCCCGCCTCACCGCTCCATTTTTCAAAGGATTTTAAAACTTTTTGTTGTGTATATAAAGTCGATTATCTTGGTTAATTCTGTATACTTAAGTCATTTTCGTAAAAAGTTGCACAAGTGCGAGTTTGGTCCCGAAGGTGCGATATAGCCTTTTCTATGATGCTGATGATTAACGACTAGGTTTCCTTACAATGTTTCATCAACACCACATGATTACCTGAGAACCCCAATAATACCAGACCATCACCATTTCTATCATTATGTTAATCTTGTGGTCATACAAGAACCACTATGTAAAATGTACTGCAGTCTATGATCATTTATTTTCTGACATCTGCATCACTTTTATAATTTTTTACTTACTCTAAATGGTGGAATACACATAACTAACAAACTTTATATGGTGCAGTAAAATTCCAAACTCAAGTGAACATGTGTTCCGAACATAACAATGCTCCTTGAGTATGCAGACTAGTTCCATTATGAATTCTAAGCAAGCATGCCTTGATGTCACGAGTCTACTGTTGAAGGAATATTAAGTATATAAAAGTGTGTTCAGTTTTTAGCCAGGCTTGCAATGTACGGTGTTTATATTTTTGGATTTAGTTAACTTTTAAACGTTCAGTTGATGTCATTAAAGATTTGTAACAAAAAGTTCTGGGTTCAAAGTCGAGCCAGAACATGTACCAATGGAAGTTTAGAGCATTTCACATATTGAGAACTACTTAATTATGTTTATAGTTAGGGAAACCTTGTGAGAAAATGGTCTTATTCTTGCAAATAAGTAATAAATAATTAGGCGATAAATAGTATAGGTAGTATACAGGGTGGCGCATTCAAAACGGTCAGTATGGGAAAGTCTGAAACTATAAGAGATACGAAGATTTGTTCTTAGGAACCATGTCACCGATTTTGATAAAAAGGAATCTGCATTCATACTTTCTTTGAAAAAACAACTGAATCCAGTACGGGAATCGAACCTGGTAGCTTTGAAAAAATAAATTAACTCTTTTTACTTTTTCTTTTTAAATATCGATTGTGTAAGTCTTAAGCTGTAAATGTCTCTATGAAACATGGTGTCGAAAATGAATAAAATGCATTGTTTCGACATACTTTAGTTTATCATGGTAGTTTACATACACCGTAACAATATTCAACAGACATGTAAAATTGTCACTATTGCTGTTTGTAGTTTTGTACTTCCCTACTTGTTACATACACCATATCATGTGGCATTAGCATTGCATTAAACCTTTAAGGAGGTTTTGTTATCTACAGTAATCAAAAACTAACAATCTATTGAAAAGTCCACTTAAAGTGACGTGTTAAACCATATTAGAAATTTTCTTGTGGGATTACGTTAAGGATGAATTTTACAAAACAAGCTATGACACCATTGAAGACCTAAAAGTAGCAATAAAGTCAATTGTAACGCAAATTCACCACATGATAATACAAAATTCAATAGTAAGATCGTTACCTAAACGTGTTGAATATTGTATGACTAGTTCGACTAGTTCCCTGACTAGTTCGGGAGAGCACTGTCCAATGTTTGTACCTAGCTTAAGTTTTGTTGTGCCCAATAAACTTTATTATATACGAGTAAATGTATTGAAAACAACGGTGGTCACTTAGAAAACCTACTATGATAAACTAAAGCATGTCAAAACAATGCATTTTATTAAGGGTTAATTTATTTTTTCAAAGCTACCAGGTTCGATTCCCGTACAGTTATTTACAACGTTACAGTTATTTTTTCAAAGAAAGTATAAATGCAGTTTTTCTTTTTATCAAAATCGGTGACATGGTTCCTAAGAACAAATCTTCGTATCTCTTATAGTTTCAGACTTTCCCATACTGACCGTTTTGAATGCGCCACCCTGTAGGTGTAGGTGCATGTATCCATCACCTTAGTATAGAATGCTGACTTTCCAGTGAGTTGTGTGTTTGATATAACTATAAATTATTACATGCAAAGCTGAACATCCAAACCTAACAATACCTTAGAAGTGATAATGTTAATTAAGGAAATGAAACTTAATAGTCATTAAACCAGGTTCTCTGTAAGTTAGCGTTGTGTACCTTATTCAATTTAGCCACTTCTACGTAGAACAAAATTAAAATGTAGGTCACAAACATGACATCATGCATCTCTCCATAAAAACCTCATAAAGGCATTGTCAGTCAAGTGTTTACGCAAGCACTTAAGTATTTGTTGATAGTAATTGCTCTATGTGTTTATGTTATGTTAGCCTTGTACTTTCAATGAGTGGACAATATTGATTTTGTTTTAAATATAAACCTAGTTACAAGTAACTATTAGCAAAGGTTGACTAATAATTGTGTTAGTAACTAACTACTTAGTTCTTTTATCTATCAAAATAAATTTTATACTAGTTACCCACGTAGTACCTAATATGACAACACCAACACAGTCTAATGCTTAATAATTCCTACAAAAATCTAGGGTTCCTAACAATATTTTCTGTTACATTTCTGTTCGTAACAAAATGCAATGCATTGGTGAAAATTAGGTATTATACTTCATTTTGACAAAACCTTAGGTTTTCCTCATCACCATTGTTGTTATCAATATGTAATATTAGTAGCCGTTGCCCTCTAAATTCCATTTATCCATACTCTCTTAGTCACATCCTATGATATCCAAGTATGAAAGCTACAAAGTATTCTAACCACCTACACTAGCATGGGAAGTAGTAATTGTATAATACTATTACATACGTCCTTTCTTTATTCCTTTTAATCAGACAAGAGTGTTAAACTTTTTGGCGAATATCCAAATGTCTGATTTGATTTGTTCAGGTGCAGTAGAACCAAAATGTTTTGAGCTCTCCGCCTAAGCATATTGCAAGGAGACTTAACTGGTTCTTTAATGTGTAGGTTGGAAGCCAGCTGTGTACATTGAACTTTACGAAGGCGGGGAGCATTCACCTATATTTTATTTGTGTATCAGTTTCACTTGTATTGTCATATTAAGTTGTGGGAGGTGACTAAGGGACAAGCAATGGAGTCTATTGAGCGTATTAGTAACCAGTCACTTATATTCAATATGTATGTCATCATATCCTTATAGTTGGTTGATAAGTGTTTTTTCTCCATTAGATTAGCAACACCTCTTACAAAAATTATTATCAAGTGGCTAACTACCAATATAAGATGAATTTTATAGCTATAAGGTTTTATTATATAATTCTTTGTTTTATTTGAATCTCCATTTATTTAGTGAATATTAATTTAGACATGTATTTGATATTTCATTGTTCATGTAAATATTGAATACATTTATAATACTTTTTTATGGAATATATTTCACAAATGTTACTGCTAATCAATCCCTGGACTGAATGGGTATCATCTACAAAGCAACCCATACTTTGGTCAATTAATTTAATTGGATGGTTGACCAAGTTTAATTAGTGCTCTGGGGATGTCCATAGACTAGACTGTCATGTCAAGGCCAGTTTGTCTCTTATTAACTACTTTTGTTTGGACTGACTCATAAATTTAGGTGAAAGCATTGAGTGTTGTATGGTCGTTTGCTAGTCTAAGTTTTGTCTAGAATATTTTAAGGATTCAACGTAGCACAGTTGTTTGGAGCTCGACTCTGTATCAGTGGGTACAGGGTTCAAATCCCGATGAGCATGTACCAATGGAAATGAAGTTTAATGTATTTCTATGTACATTTTCGTAATAAAAATACGTCGAATACTACGGTGAGGGAAAACATCGTGAAGAAACCTATCTTTTCCCCGAACAAGTAATAGTTAGTGCTTGTAAATGGCGACATGGTTTGCCACCTGTCACATTGAGTTCTAACTATCTGGTCAACCCGTGGGTTCGAGGTAGCCATAGAATTACTACCTTCGCAATTGCGGGGATGGATGTATGGATACTTGTACCTCTGACTCTGGTCGTGAACGTGTTTGCCTTTTTGTCTTTATTTTAACAATAAACATCCTTTAATTTCTGTATCGAACCACGGCGTATTTTATACGGCGCACCCTTAGCGTAGATTATCGGTTAAAGTAACCATAATATATTGATAAAATGGTACTTTTATACAAGGTTCAGATTTTTATAGTGTATGTACCAGTGATACAGTTATTGGTTTGGTTTATAACTGAGGTCTATAAAGTACCTACACGTACATTGGTTCAACAACCTGCGTTTGCGATTTTCACGATTCAACCGACCTCTGATCTCGATAGTCCAATCATTGGAGAATGATATGATCAAAGATTATTGATAGTGATGTTGATCTACGTCAGGTTGAGATTTAGTCAGCATGTAAGAAATAACTTCGTTTCCTGTATAGCTATATCATGTACAAGATATACAATACATTTATAGAAATTAAAATGAATTAAATAGATAGTGCCTACCTATAGAAAAATATATTTTCAATTTTGTTGAGGTGGCGATTGTTGGCCATAATCGTAAGAAGACTCCATCTGAATCTAAATGTATAGGAAAAGTTTTGATATTAACTAGTTAGTTATGATCATAAAACTTACGCACATAGCATAGTTACATGTGAGATTTTCTCTATAACTATCTGCCGTTCGAGAATAAATGAAAAGTAGCGTCCCATTGAATCTGAATTTCTTTCCTGGAACGCACTAGTGTGGTTTACTGATCCGCACCCCACATACGTGGGATCTGGACCGCAGATGAGTATGCCATTACTATTCACATCCGACTTACCTGGAGGCATTTGACCGAGAACCACGTTCATAGAATATCGATTAGCGTTGCGAATTAATGATGGTCTATCTCGTGTTGTGAAGCATCCATCTTCGTCATCTGGTGACCTACTACTCGTGGCAGTTGGCTGACACTGGAGGTCAAATTTGTTGTCTGTTTTGTTTGTGCACGTGCAAAATGTGCTAGGTGAATTTGGGACATTTTGAACCCATGATTGAAAGAAAAAATATACATAGATACTTTTTCTATAGCTATAGAGGTATGGATATACATTTTAGTAGTAAGCTGAAGGAGAAATTCACTGGGAAATGAAACGGTGAATGAAAATTTGCACACAAAGAGTACTGAATATCAACTTAACCATTTATTTGTGACTGTTTACCTGTGTGATCTACTAGAAGGTGTTGGGCTGCCTGTATCTGGTTTTAAATCTATTGCCCTACAATTTCACTGCACAGATATTTTAAAATAAAGATAGCGTATCTCAAAAAGAAGAGATATCTTAGCACTTAGGAATGCGTCGGTCAATTACAATGAAAATCAACGTCTACTGTGACGATCCGTCAAGATAGTTCCCGTATGTTAATGTCATAATAATCGGAAAAACGCTATACATTATTACATTCAGTTTTGTTCAACGCTTGCCATATTTTGCGAAATTCGCCGTCAGCTTAAATTTGAAATCAAAAGTAGACCTACTTTCCTACAATTTTTTACTCAGCCAAAGGCTTTACAAAAAGCCTAATTTGCTGTATTCTGCATCTAGATGTGTATATCACAGTAGAAAGTAATAAAGCCATTCGTCTCGACATAATCAGGGCATAAGTACAAGCATCATCAAAATTCAAAAGCAATTAGAACGTTGCCGCCTCTCAGTACAGTTAGAAAAAATACCGTAATGGTAAAAAAAGGTGCGACCCTAGTGAGTCATCTTGGTTACACAAAAGCCTCTGTTAGTCAGAGCGCGGCTTTTGATATTGGTGGTCAATACTGTGTGTGCTCGTGTTTTGATCTCGATATTTTGATAATTAACTCCTATGACGTCATCGAATAGATTTCTGCGGACCAATCAGGAAATAGCATTTTACTAAGTGCGAAAAGATTGAAATTTTATTGAAGCTATAGATAGAAGTATAAGTGATAGTGAACTTAGTGTTAAAGTGACTGAATTTAAAGAAAATGTACGCGTTATTGAAATAGGTGAAACAAGTACTGCTAATGTGTATACCGGTGCTACTTAACAAACAGTGAACGATAAGAAAGTGATTAGAATAATGTGCCCAGAGTAGTTAAAATGAAGTTTCGTTTCCACACAGATAAAATGTTGAAAAAGCTGAGCAGGAAGTTAAGGTATGTTCACTTACAGAAGGTATTTGGAAATTCTAGTAGTTAAGTTTATTAGTACTCGTAAACTTGTCAAGTTAGGTTTAAAAAAAGTGTAATAAAAGTTGCTGTAATAGTAAACTTTTTATAAACAGAAAAAGTTTCTCAGTAAATGACCTAAATATGTTGTTAAAAAGTGGTAATAAGGGTCTTCTAATGTAGTACCTACTACTTACTGACCTTTCACGATCACATCGTATCTAATTTGTTTGCGATGCCAACGAGATATTGAACTTTAGCGCAGTGACCATGAACTTGCAGCCTCTGCGACTTTTCACATTATAAACTCATAATACTGTATTAGGAAACAACAAAATTTCATTGAACACAATATAAAGTACCCAGTAGTAACATGAAGCGATAAATGGGAAATCATAATCAGTCAAATTTGAAGACTTTATAGAGATGTAGTTAGTAAATTCTACATGAGTTTTTTCGCGCTTATCTCTATTTAACCTCTCTTTAAGCCAATTACCTAAAAAAATAACTAACTACATTTATTACGAAAATAGATATGGGTAACGTAACTAACAGAAATTTTGTTCAATTTTACAATACCGTGTTATATTAGATAACTACTGAAATATCTCTAAAACTTTCTTTTGTTGCTGTTTACAAAACTCAACCCTCACCATATGTCAAGTAATACTTTACCATATACAAGCCTGTCTATAGACTTTACCTGCGATGATGGCCTAATCTTTCATTCGTTCCGGTCCATTTGTTGCATTAAAATAAACAATTTCTCTCCGCCCATTTTACAATAGGAGTCCCATAGGATGAGTCACTGGGTACCATAAATTCCTGGTCTTTATGACGTGGGTATTTGTTTTGTTTATCTTCGTTATGCTGGGTCTTTTTACTGGTGAACGGTTTATATGGCGGTGACGGTAACCGAATTTGTGGTTTTGTCTCAATAAGGATAGTTGAAGTTTTACTGATTTTTATAACTTGTGCCATCTATTTATTAGAACTTTAGAATTCAATATAATGTAACCAGTTCTATTCCATGCATATGAAAAGTAAATAAGAGACTAATTAGGGGTTTTCTTAGGTAGTTCTAGATGCAGGGCTACCTACAAAACAGTAGAATTATTTTGGTTACATAATAATCGTAATATAAGAAAAGATTATATTGATGTTTCGTGATTGTGTGATTCATGATTCGTTTTGTTCCGTGCTAGGTCTGAGACTTAAACCAAATGCTAACTAGATGCAGTTCTTCCCGGCATGTCCTAGGAACCGACTATCGACTAGGGGTAAATAGGAACAATTGGGCGATGGCCTAGCAACCTGTCACCAATTTTCCCTACGAAGTCAATCACAACCCCAATAACTATTCATGTTAAAAAGTGGCTCACGAAATAATAATTTATCTGTCCCCAAAGGGATTAAAGGATGTGAATGTATAGTTATGTGTTATAATTGATTGAATAAAAAAACAAGTTAAATTAGTGACCGTATCTTCGGACCCTTTTGTTATGTACATACATATACATACATACACATCATGCCTGATTCCCTGTAGAGGGGTAGGCAGAGATCACGGATCTCCTTTTATCCCTATCCTGACAGACCATTTTCGCCTTATTGACACTCATACATCTTCTTATACATACTCGGCAGTTTTAGGTATATGTCGTTTTATTATGTGTACCCAATTTTAAGATTATAAACCGGAGTGTGTAATATCCATACAAGCAATTATAATATCGATGTCAATGGTTTATTTTTCTAATCAATCGGTGTCACGCGGTACGAGCGAGCATGATTCATTCATTCTGCATAGCGTTTGTTTAATCAACACGTTCATATAGTCGCCACCTATTTGTTTATTAAATATAGTTAGTTACGATAGCGTTGTGATAATCGTTTGGGGTTTTTACAACAATCGAACCAAATCCGCGATTAGGTTGGATGGTCTAGCTTGTATTGTTTGCTTGATGCTAGCTAAAAGTAGAGAATATTTGGATAAACTATAAAATTCGGATATGGTTAAGGGAAATCTATTTGAAGTACAAACTTAGTGACGGACTAAGGTGTAACCCTAATAATACTAAGAACTAGTTAAGAATTTACACAATGGTAGTAAGACTGTATGATGTTACGTGAAAAGTACATACATAGTGTATGGTGACGTTAGGAGTACCTATAACCGCCGAGTGTGTATGAGAAGATGTATGAATGTCAATGAAGCGAAACTGATCTGTAGGTATCGGGATAAATGGGGATCCGTGATCTCTGCTACCCCTCTACAGGGAATCAGGCGTGATGTGTATGTATGAACATGTATTAGGAGGAAGTGAATAGAATAGTACACCCTGGCTCTGAGAAAATAGGTCTGTGAATAGAAATAAGTCTTTATAAGTAACTGTAACTAGTACAAATGCTTTATTGTATTTCTAAACGTGGTTGTTATTGCATCGTATGTAACGTAAACGTGAGAACGTGAGTTTTATTAAACAAGTTGTTAATATACTACAACTTACCTGTTATCTGCCTATTGTTCTGGTTGGCCTAGCATTCTAGATATTGCTGTTAAGTAGTTGCCTTTTTGCTCAATTTAAGTTTCAGTGTTTACCAAACTGGCTCATTTTTACTCTATCAGTGTTTTAAGATGTGATGTCTGTTATTTTTATATTTGTATTGTAATTTTATTGGAGACATTCTTCTCAAAGCGAGTGTATGTAGTGTGAAGAACAGAAGAGCATGTATGGGAAGGTTGATGGGTGTGAGTGAAGCAAGACAGATTTGTTAAGATCGTTCCAGGTGGCGATCGATAGTCGCTGCCTATCCCGTTAGGGGTGTGTGTATATCTGTATTTTATTGTATATTTCATAACTAGTTACCCTCTTACAATATTTATTTCCTATCAAACTAACTACATACTGATTAAGATGAAAAATAAATAGTCAAAGATCGATTCTAATGGGCAACATAAGTGAAAATAAGGTCAGATACTATTTTGGTTGTTATCAATATGACAATTTTATCTTATCACCAATAAACGATAAGTAACAGCTTGTGTCGGCTCTCGTATTAATTCGTAATAACCTCATTCTTAGTGTCAACTCCAAGAAATGCAGTGTTTTGTAAACGCTACTTAAAAATGTGATGATTATAGTGTTTTATATGGTGTTTAAAGAACGTTTCGTAATACATTCGTTGTGTAATGAGTTAGAAGTTATGAATCAGTAGTCCCTGCGTAATTGTGATGTATGAGTCATGTGTTTTAAGCAGAAATTCAGTTAGCAATGTCCAACAATCCAAATTGATTAAGTTTTAAACAGAAAAATAAGTTTTGTTATTTAATGATTGTGATGTATCTATTTTTATTATATCTTAATTGCTTAACTATAACAGTAGATAGTACATAAACAATATAGTAAAATACATATACATATAGAATAGCTATATGTATCACTATTGTTTAGTTTCGTGACTTGATTAACTATTATTGAATTTGTTGGTACCTACGATCGTTCAAAATACTGTTTTCATCCAAATATTATAGATTTTTAAATACCTACTAAAAGTGAGTGTGTAATTGGAAATCACAATGGATCAATCGGATTTGGTGAAGTGTTGTGGCACTAGTAGTTCGTTGAATAAAAAATCGAAGAAGAAACACGATTTCAACATGAAATGGTTGACGCTTAAATCTTCGAAAATGTTCAGAGCCATTTGGAACCGGCGAAGGTAATGTGTGTAGTACTTAAATAATATTTAGCTCCTTTCATATAAGCTGTGTGCTTAGTTTAATACATTCATATATTCACGCCTCTACGGGATAGGCAGAGACTATCGATCCACCTGAAACGATCCTGACAAATCTCTTGCTTATCTCACACCAATTGACCTTCTCATATTCTTCTGTTCTTAACACTACATACACCTACCGTATTTTAATATCATGTATATTGATATTTTATTCTTTCTGGGGTAAACCTTTGAGAAATAACATGTCCATGATATAATTTAACTGTAAGTAGTTATAATCATAATTTTGGAATAATAAAGACAACTCTAGTCCCTTTGCCTAAATTTTTATCCCTTTTCCGCTATTTACTAAATCTAAATATTTTTTATATTAACTAACTATATTTTTCAACAACAATAGTGGACTGGGATCGCGAATCTTTCAGCAATCATTGTGAGATCATCACCTCACATATCTTGACCACAATTCTAGCAATACAAGACATAATAACGAAACTACATGTATAATTAACTACCATACCAAACCCACAGCACAGTTTTTGTTTGTCTACATATCAGCGTAACTATTACCTGTAACAGCTATTGCCAAATAGTCAATAGTTAGTCGGCCAAATTGGTGGGTGGATGTTGTGTTTTCGGTTTATTAGTCATTAAGAATTTCCGGTTCAATTCAGGTTTCGTTGACCGGTTTCCTAACCGCGAGCAAATAGGTGGATAATTTGTTTGGCGATCGTTGTTTGTCATTGTCTTGAGGTGGTTATCCGTCATGGGTTAGAAATTGTAGTGTCGAAATGTAGGGCGTGTATATCATAAACTTTCGTGGTTAGTTTAGTCAGAATGATTAGGTAGGCAGAATGAAATGTCCTAAAATATAAAAATACCAAATAGAATTAAGTAATATTCCAAGAATCTTTTATCACATTTTGTGTCTAAGAGGACAAAATTTATTGTACGAACATTGTTTATGAAAAAATGCAAAGAAAATAACATAATTTCTTATGTTTTACTTCCTTCAGTCCGTTCAGGTAACACGTTAGGAAGATAGCTAGCTGATCTCTTTATTAAATACCAGCTAATCCATGCTAGTCACGTATTTACATGATTAAAAATATAAATTTTTGCAACGTCACTATCAATTTGATTGCCATACATTCCTAAAGAAATGTGTTGGTGAATGTGTTTCGTTATTTCGCTCGTGAAGCCGTGGGCAGTCGTGGCCGAGCGGTTAAGGCGTCTGACTAGAAATCAGATTCCCTCTGGGAGCGTAGGTTCGAATCCTACCGACTGCGAATGCTTTTTGTATTAATTATAATATTTTTTTAAATAAGATGAGTTTTTCTTAAACTCAATAATCGTAAATTACGAGTTTGTTTTGGAAAAATTATAATATTGGATAGCTGCGTATAAAGAAAGGTTAACATACAAGTGTTTCGATAAATACAACACCAAGTCCCTTAGTCGTCTCTTACGTTGTACAATAATAAAAGCTCGTTAAGTGATTAGGTATAGTAAACAATCTGATCATAACATTACTTTCCATTTACTTTCACAATGTCACCTGCCCGAATATCGTATGACATGGTAAGATTAATTACCAAAATGAAAGTACTAAGATCAATGGTTACTTTCGAGACTAGACCAAGAAAAAGTAGGCTTTATTATTACTGAGCAAGTCAACAAGATTTTAATTAATTCGAGACGACCTAATCTAGAATAATTAGATTTAGTTACTTAACGAATAAAAGTTTTCTAAAATAAGTAATAAACATGGAGTGATGTTTAGTTTGCATTGGGCGATAAACTAGCAACCTAACACTAATTTCTGGAATTATCCACCTTTACCCCACTAATATGCACTATATGTTATATAAGTTTGTTTGAGGTTGATGTATGAAGTCAATGAAGCGAAAGTGGTTTAACAGGATCGAGACCAATAGAGATCTGTAATCACTGTCTACTCCTTTGTAGGGAAACGGGCATGAAGTGTATGTTTGAGTTTGTTTTTCTACACATAATTATGTATATGTTTAAGCCTTGTTAGATATGATTATGTTATTTGTGCATGCACATGCGTCACTTCCGTTTCCTTACAAAGGGGTTTGTGTCAAAGTGAGATAATAGTTCACTATAGTCACTACTTGTAAGATAATGATGCTCTATAGTCAGTGACAGCTCTCCCTTTAATCAGTTTTCTATAGTTAGTCACTTTTTAATAAACAAAGACCTTTCAATTCTTCTGGCCTTGGGTATTTCAAATGTAGTCACCGCGACACTGTCTGCCCACGCTACGCTCTAATGGTCGGGATTTCCTCTCTTTCTCAAAGGATATTAATGTAGGTTGCAACAATGACCCCGCCTGTTTAAAAATGACACATATGTTCGCGACTTCGAGTATTTAGGTATAACTACATACTACACGTTTCAGGGTGTTAGAGATATTTTTCCTCAGTAACTTTAGACAAGAGTGAAGTTAGAAGTACTTATAACGGCCGAGCGTGTATGAGTTTCAATGAAGCGAAAGTGCTTTATCAGGATCAGGACAGGGAAAGGGGCGTAATTTGTGTGTAACTTTTGACATTACTTACTTGCTAAGTAAGTAAGAATTCTGTTCTCAATGGATGATCCATTGCCAATAAATGGAATGGAACTCATCACTAATCAATTAACTTTAATTTATGTAAACGAGGCATTTTTCGTAGATTATTCTGGATTATCGATGTAATATTAATAGTTACTCCTAACTCGATGTCTCAAAATTAGTGAAAATATTCTTCGTCCAAGAAAAATCTTCTGCTTCGACTATTTATTGGATAATTAGTTTTAATAAGACAAAATAATTCGCAGTCGGTAGGATTCGAACCTACGCTCCCAGAGGGAATCTGATTTCTAGTCAGACGCCTTAACCGCTCGGCCACGACTGCTGATGGTTTTACCTCCTAAATAAACATGTACTTTCACTTATATACATTTTATTAAGCAACCTCAATGTTCGGTTAATGGGTGTGCGTGAAACAACAGATTTATTTCTCGAGATCATTCAAGGGGGCGATCAATAGTCCCTGTCTAACCCGTTAGGAAAGTGGAGGGTTGAATATATTTTAATTAACGTGTATATTTTACTAACTAGTTGACCCGTGAAAATGGTCATTGCAACATGGCCGAAACGTCAGGTAACAAAGGTAATACTTTGTTTATAATATAAACGCGATAAGCCCGTTTTCTTGTAAAATGAATAAAAATCGCAAGCTTCAATGTAGTTATGTATGTTACATCAATGTACAAGTGTGCAACATTGTAATTGGTTATTTCGTTAACCTAGATAGTTGGGCCGTGATATGCGAATGATAGCAGTTTGATGAAAGGTGAAGTGGAAATGCACTTCCTGTTATGACTGATGACGCAATATTAGGTGAATTAATAAAGGTGATAGTGATATTACAGGTAAGTAATAATCTCTGCCTTTAAATGAAATAACATCTATCGAAATACGAAAGCGCGACTTTTCATGCGTACTTTTCATAACTATTGAGATGGTTACTATGTAAAACTTGCTTCTAAAATTAATGGTTTGGCTCACGAGTAGTAAACTATAAAAAAATTAGCTTTAGATGACCAAATATTATTGCACTCTACAATTCTATCACGAGCTATCCAACACCGATTATAGTAGCGTATAAGTTACGTTTTATCATATTGATGAGCATATACTTTCTAGTGTTGTTTTATTTTCTGCAATAATAGTTGCTTATTGTTTAAAGATAAGTTGTAGTAAACACAGAAGAATAGTTCAACTCGGTGTTGTGTATTATAACATAGGAAAGGCTTTTTATTATAATACCTAGTAGATTGTTTGTGTAGAAAAGTTATTCATGCATTCCGTAGTGCTAACGTATAAATATCCTATAAGGAAATAAATCATCCGTGTAATTATAAGGTTTGGGTAGGGTTAAGTAATAACATCGTTGATCATGCGTAAACAATTTATTTCATTATGTATGTAACTAACTAGTATATGAAATATATTCTAGATATTTTATTTATACATACATACTTATATTCACGCCTCTACGAGATAGGCAGACTATCGATCGCCACTTGGAACGATTCTGACAAATCTCTTGCTTCACTCACACCCATGAACCTTCTCATACATGCTCTTCTGTTCTTCACGCTACATACACCCGCCTTGTGAAGAAGGTCTCCAAATGTATCTGTATTAATTTGTAGAATAGGAAATATGTATGTTCTAAATTGTCAAGTTTACGAGTATAATATTGTAATATAAACATTTGTTAATTTGGCCCCTTGTTTCAGACAAAAGTCTAAGATATTTAGGATTTATATTGGTGATGTCTTACACCAATGATATCCTAGAAAACGTTTTGTTTCTTATTTGTCTTTTTCGTTTTTTCTAAAGGACATCAACTGTATCTTATAATAGATTCAAACGAGAGTAAATCAGCTAACACAATAAATTTAACCGTACCTTGACATAGCTTGTCTACAAGATAATTAATTCATTTTATAGCTACCAACAGTGGTAAAAAATATAACCGACATCGATGACTAATAGCTCGCATTGGATTTACTGGTTACAAAAAACAAATATTTCGGTTAGTGGTTTCGTAACTAGGCTGTTAACTAAATAGGTTGATGACCTGTAGGTTTTTGCTGATAGGTAATAGAATACGTTGATGTATTAATAAAATAGAGACATCTTTTTTACACTGTTTGCAGTAGCTATTGAAATAACTTTTCGATTGTGTTTCATGTAATACAACTAAGTTAAGATGCGTTAACATGAAGGATGTTTGGGATAGGCAGATGTTTGTGTATTTATTGTTGCAGATGGATCTACAAAGATTTTTAGTTACTCAAAACTAAGTTTTCACTAGATAGCCTTATAAAACGTGATATGTAGTAAATCCATTTAAACAATATCAAGGTTTCCCTACTACGCAATTAACTGAATCCAATTTGTTTTTGATGCATTGTAATGTTCTCATAAAGTAAGCTTAGCTATTATATTTACAATTAGTTAGCGTTCCTTTTAGTACCTAAAGCTATCGTAAAAATATTTATTAACTTATGTGTTTAGTATCTAGTAATGATATTTATGTTAACTTTTTTATTGTTTCAGTTTAAGAAGAGGTGCTGGTGTTAACGTGCAAGATGACAATGGATACACACCCTTGCATCACGCGTGTTTGCGCGGACACAAGTATGTTTATTAGTAAATGTTACATATAAAAATAGATAATCTCTGACTACCTCTTTACAGGGAATCGGGCGTGATGTGCATGTATGTATGTAAATTTGATAAAGTTCACATATATGTAGATTTTTAAACTGGTTTCTCAGTTACATCCTTTGTAACATGTAGTAAGGAAGAAGGGGGGTTTTTCCTTAGTGTGTTCCTTGACTTTTGGTAGGGTTAGTAATTAAATGTTCACTTCTTTTCAACAATTTGGGTTTATGGTACCTCCATACATCCCGTGGTACTCAGTGACATAAAAAGAATGCTGAAACTAGGAATCTATCATCAATGCTATTGCAACATCTTTAGTTAAGCTATATTTGACACACATTCACGTCCTTCAATCTCTTTCGAAGTGGACAGAACCTATGAGATTCAGTATCTCCTAGGTCACTTTTTAGCAACCATTGGTTACACGTTGCTAGCCCATAGCCTAATAGTCCTTTGTCGCTACGACAAACCGGGAAGAACTGCAGCTAGTAAGCATTCTTTTTACGTCCCAGCTTTCACGGGGCTATTGTTATATAAGTGACTGTATCCATACTGCGGTTGCCTGGAAGAAATTGCTTTAGCAATAAGGCCGCCAATTGTGCATAACAATTAAGTTTTCCATCACTAATGTGTATATTGTTTAAGTGTTATGTGTACAATAAAGAGTTAAATAAATAAATTATATATGAGATCCTCATGTATTCTTCTCCAACGCAGGGAGATCGTCCGCCTGCTCCTCTCAGTGGATGCGTCCCCCTGCATGGTGGACAAAAAGGGGGCGACCCCCCTGCACCTGGCAGCCTGGAAGGGGGACGCGGACGTGGTCTCCATGCTCCTGGCCCACGAGAACCCCAGCATCAACATTGACCAACTGGTGAGTGAGAGAGAATGCAAAGGTTGACATACTGTGACTATAACATGTGTAGTTGTACAGATTAAAGAAGTTGAAGAATGGGTGTAATGATTATCGTAATAGATGTTTGCCATTCTATTACTGTAGAGTTGATATGAAGTAAGGATAGGGACATCAGCAATATGCTGAAGAGGGGTGACAATGAAGTAGTTAAAACTGCGAAAGTAGTAGAAGTAGTTAAAAATGGTGTTTCCCCTAAAGATCTCTACTACACTTCTTCTCAACTACTTAACTATTAACTACTTAACTACTAACCTTCTCAACTACTCTTATATAACGCGGGAGATGTGTATGTAGTAAAATTAATTTTTCCCATATTATTTTCTATTTTAATGTTGAGGGGAAAACACTGTGAGGTAGCCTGCCTATCCCGAGGGCTAGGTAATAAATAACCAGTGCCTATATACAGCGATACGGTTCACTACATATCACATTGGGTGCTGTCTATCAAGTGAAACGCGGGCTCTGAGTGACTCATACCTCACATGCCTCCGAAATTGCGGATGTGCGCTCAAACCTCTAACTACCCCCTCACAATAAAAAAAGTAGTGTGTATTCACAATTCGTGAAGCGTAAGTTTTTTATGTATTTTCTAAATAACAGACATCAGACCAAGAGACGGCTCTGCTGATAGCGGCCCAGTTCGGCAACGTGGACGTGGTCTCCCAACTCCTGGCCAGAGGGGCTGACGTCACCGTGAGGAACATCAAGGACGAGAGCGCCCTGGACCTGGCCGCGCAGTATGGAAGGTAATAGCCTTATAGGCACCAGCTCTTGGAAATATTTATGGTCTAGAACAGCGATCCCCTATTTATATTGGACAAGTAACCCCTTTTCCAAAATGCAGTGTTACCTCAACGCCAAAGGCCAAATTACCTACTTTTAAAATCAGACCCTTTGCTCATAACACCTACAAAAATATAACATGTAATTTTGACAACATGTTATGTTAGATTTTCGATGATGAAAAGTGGGTTACTAATGTCCAAAGATCACAATTATCAGTTTTTGGATATCTAACCACTGCTTACCCCAAATGGGTTCTAAAAAGTATTTTTATAGTTCCGTAATAAGTCTCTAACTATCGTATCTGGTTTCTTTTTGGTTGTGTCTCATAATGGGACATCGTATTTTCATAAGGATAACCTCTCAGAAAATAAAGGTCACAATTAATATTGAAATGTTGAAAAGAAGATTACATGTAGCTGTACATTACTTACTCCGTAATGTGGAAAATTATACGATTATAATGATACTTTTGAATACCTACAGATACACCTCCATATATCACTACATAGTATAAAACAAAGACGCTTTCTCTGTCTCTATGTCCCTTTGTATGCTTAAATCTTTGAAACTACGCAACGGATTTTGATGCGGTTTTTTTAATAGATACAGTGATTCAAGAGGAAGGTTTATATGTATAATAACATCCATTAAATAGTGGAGTAGGCTATATATTTTATACCCATGCGAAGCCGGACCGGGTCTCTAGTATAAAGCATACAAAGGGCCATACCATTCAACAACTTCCTTACTATTAGAAGAAGTTAACCCACTCCCTCTTCCTCCAGGCTGGAGACAGTGCAGCATCTCCTGAGGGCCAGGCCGCAACTCGTGGACCCGTACAGGTTCCCCGTCTGCAGAGGAAGGATGTTCTCTTCCACGCCCCTGCATCGAGCCAGCAAGAATGGACACAAGTAAGTATGAGTATATGATAGGTTATAGGTCGATAGTATTGTCTGACTGACTTTAAGAGAGTTGCCATGCGCTACATATGCTACGAAATGAGTTAACCTCTGTTTTTGTTTTCTTATGTACTTGTACTTATGTGTTGTTACGTTATGTTAATTTTTTTATTGTTACTCCAATAATGTCGAAAGGTTTTCCTGTTAGGACATTATTGTACATTTATGGAAATAAATAAATAAATGTTAGTATTTATTAGGCGAAAGGCTAGCAACCTGTCACTAATGCTGGTTTTATGACGTTACAACCACAATGTTTGTGCTAAAAAGTGACTAAGAGATATTATATGTCCGAGATTTGGTCTACCCCGAATAGGATTAAAGGGCGTGAATGTATGTAGTATTAATATTTATCGGAGTCGTGATGGTATTCAAGTAGGATATTGGTTGTTAGGCTATCACTTTTTTGTAATCTACCTACCTAGTCCTTTAATAGTTAATGACATACTGCGAAAAAAGACAACGTATATAAACCTTATTTACCTCCCATGTAGTATAGCACTGGTTTGCTTCTTCAAGAACAACACCCATTTAATCTATCTGTTTATACTACAAATACATATCATTTCTCACGTGTACTGTTTTTAACCTTTTATCTTTAACGGTAAAAACGTAGGGGACGTACCTATAACCGCCGAGTGTGTATAAAATATATGGATATCAATGAAGCGAAAGTGTTTGGTCTGGATCGACACAAAAAGAAATCTCCTTCTCTGCCTATCCCTTTCGTAGAGTAATAGGCGTGACGTGTATATATGTATATATGTACATAAATACCTTCTTACACATACGCCTAAACAGGGGGTTGCTAGTGAGTCGCACAGTGCCAATCACAGTGATATTCATATTCATTTGTTCGTTATGACGCTTGAGTCGCTTCGTGTGGCGCCGTTGCTCCGAAATTCGGCTTCTACCCTTTGCCAGTGTTACACGGTGTGGGAAATGATGGATGTGCTATTTTATGACAAAAGACATACGAGTTACTGACTATTACTTGTTAGAAGATCAGGTAGATTTTATCAGAATGTTTCCTCTCATTGTAGTATTTGGTGCATTTCTAAAACGTATAAAATGGTATATTAAAATAAATGAATGTTGTCTTCGTGTTGTACGTTGCATAGTATTATAGATAAATGACTACATATTATGAGTAAAGTTATAGTGTGTGATCTAAAGACAGAAGGACAAACCAAACTTAACTGGTTGCTGCACTCGTAATATACATATATTTGTCAAACTAAAGAATAACCTATATATTTTAAGAAATACGGAGAATATGTCCTCACGTTATTTTCCCTCATCTTATACCACATTAAAATTTTCGTACATCGGTGGCAGGCAGTCAATTTGTCCCTCTGTTACGGTTGAGGAGGTAAATTGCAAACGGGCCCCGTTGTCTATGTGTTTATGGTAAAATCATATGCGACCAGGTATTGTTGTAACCAGCGTGGACCTACGAAAACATATAGGACATTACAGAAGGATGTTTCGGCATATATAACCTGTTTTTGGGATAAATATGTAAGAAAAGTTGGGTATTAAGTGATGGTATGTATGTATATAAGTGACAATGGTGTGAGCTATTGTTTTAAGAAAACCTCTGTAGTCCTTTAAGCCATGATGCGATATGCCAGGGAGAAGAAAGTTCCAATGTTTTGGGTATATATGAGGAGGTGTATGAATGAAGCGAAAGTGAAATGTCAGGATCGAGACAAATGGGAATCCCTGATCTCTGCCTACTCCTCTGTAGATAACTACTGTTCTATATGTATGTATTATTTAGAATGGAATACACATACATACTCAAAACAATAATTCCTAGTTACTGCAAGCAGAACTGTATTTGATGTGTACATTTTAATGAAATATCTGTCACATTTCTCTAGATAAAAACGTTCATTCTTTGTTCTCTTAGCTTTGTTACCTATATATACGAAAGGAAGCTAGTTAATATTATAATTACATACGTATTATTACGTATATAATCTAACCTTTATATATCTATCACCAGGGAAGTAGTTTCAACATTGATAGCGGCGGGCATCGATCCCAATGTCCGAACCTACTCGGGCACGCCGCTACACGAAGCAGCCAACTACGGGAAGGCTTCCGTCGTCAGGATACTACTGGCTAAAGGTGAGTGGTTTGATATGTTAGGGTAGAATAAAGTTAAGCAATGTTGGGTCAGGTAAACATGTGGATGGGTGAGCGGAAATGTAATCATCTGCCATATTTTATATATATATACATACACATCACACCTGATTCATTGTAGATGAGTGGCAGAGATCACGGATACCCGACGGTCCCGATCCTGACAAAACACTTTCGCTTCATTGACACTCATACACCTCCTCATACACACTCATATTTTGTGTATATTTAAAATTAGTTCATGTGCTGTCGTGGAGGCATCACTTATTACATGGGACCTATGACTGGCTATTTTTTTAAACGTGAACTTTGACGGTTTCTAAAGCCTCTGTAAAGGATAAATTTTACCCGATTAAGAATAGAGAGTAACGTTAATGTAGTCAATGCAGTAATAGTATAATAAAAAGTTCGGAAAAAGGCATTCCGGCACTAAATCTATGGCCACCTGCACGTGTTTACCAGTCAGCTAATTAAGTCCAACTTAAGTACTAATAGCACATCAATTGAGTTCTATCTCATTTAGTATATTAGGTTTAAATAACTTTATTACTCAAAAAAGAACATTACATTCACTTCATTTGAGAATATCATATGTACATAGAAAAGAAATTTACAAAAGTTGTTACCTAACTATTTTGATTGTTTATTAAAACAAAACGCATTCACGACCATTAACCCTTGCGGGGTAGTCAGAGGTCCAGGTTTCCATCACCGCAATTGCGAAGGTAGTAATTCTATGGTCACATCGAACCCACGTGTTGACCAGATAGTCAGTACTCAATGTGACAGGTGGTCAGCCATGTCGAACAGGTAGGTTGCCTCACGTTGTTTTCCCTCACCGTATAATTCGATGCATTTCGTAAATGTGTTTTTATTACGAAAATTTCATTTCCATTGGTACGAGTACATGCTTAAGCGGGATTTCAACCCTGTACCCACTGATACCGTGCCAAGCCCCAAACAGCTGAGCTACGTCGAATGTTTATGTTTATAATATTATATATATATATGTATGTATATATATATATATATATATATATATGTATGTATATATATATATATATATATATATATATATATGGAACATATTTACAGTACAACCTTACTAACATATTTTGTTACCCCAGGTGCTGATTTGAACGCAACGGATAGGAGAGGCAAGACTGTTCACCATATACTCAACGAGTACTCAGAAGAGGCCACCAAGAGGGTGCGGAGGATCATCAGAGGTAAGATCTAGGTACAGTGCTAGTCTGGGACGTCAATAGGACGGTAATAGATGCCCAACCTACTTGTGATTTGGATCTATTTAAACTGGCGTGTTACTAATTTTAATAGTACTACATATATTGATACCATCACAATCTAGATAGGTGACGGTAACTAATATTAGGTAATAATTAGCTAAAGGTGACTGCGGAGGTATTATATCCACAGTTCAGCTTATAAAATATTAATTTATTTAAAAAAATATATATGAGTGAAGTGCAAGGGTGGTTACGTAGGGGCCGGCCTAATAAGACATATAACAGTCAGATAGACAGTATATTGAAAAAAGGTGACGTTCGGTGTACCTATAACCGCCGAGAGTGTATGAGAAGATGTATGATGCATGTCAGTGAAGCGAAAGTGGTCTGTCAGGATCGGGACAAATGGGGATCCGCGATCTCTGCCCACCCCTCTACAGGAAATCAGGCGTGATGTGTATGTATGTGTGTAGCTCAGTTTATGCATTCATACATAGTCTATATCTACGAGTATGTATCAACTAGTGACGGTATTTAGTCATGATGTATTTTTACAATTGAAATAAAGGTAAAAGTAAATATTTTAGGGTCTCGATGTTTTGTCCAACCATACTATGTTCTTGCCTTGATGTATGTACGTACGTATTTTATTAGGGAGATAACGTTATTTATAAAAGTATTTTAGTGTGTCGGGTTTGTTGGTATAACAGTGCAAACTTTACAACCGTTATAAGATGATCCTTGGTGTCAAATTAACCTGTAGAAATCGCAGGTCTAGTTTAATTTTGTGTCACTTGATGTGTGATCATCAAACAGGATTTACTATCTCGTATGAGTAATTTAGTGTAAAATAGAATGTGCCGATGTGCAAACGGTTTTTTGTTAATTTACGTGCCGGTTAATGTGGTGAATAAAGTTTTTAGTTTTTTTTACAAATATATATATGTGTATTTTTAAGTAATTTTTTTAATTGAAAATGTACTTGTTTATTAGTGTATATTGTGTTGGTGTATGCATTTTGGCTGTGTAAACAGTAAACTGTTCTCTTCATACCATATTATGTGTTTGTAATTATGTTTTTACATACATACACGTCATTTCCGTAAAAATATTGATTCTTGATCGTGATTCTATTGGAAGCTTTAGTCACTTTTTGATATAAAAAAGGTTAAATTTTATTTAATACAGCTTTCAATAAACATTATTATATCGCTTATTATGAATGAAACTACAGTTAAAACACCTAGTTACATTCGATAAGTTTCCAAATACGAAGAAATTACCTTCATTATTTCCTTGGACCTCATAACCCATTCAAGTGAATATTGTACGTGTTCTCTATAAGAAATTAATACTCTATAAGTCCCAGGGTTTCAACTATCTTCTTTTCATCAGAACATATGGAGACAAATGGTTATGAGAGCGAAGAGGACCTACCACCGTTCCCTGCACAAGACTACAGCCCGACTGGATACTACCCGACTGCCGGCATGTAAGTAGACATGAATTAACAGCATGAGTAGACGTTCATTCATTCATTGAAGATATTTGGAATGGCATGAGTAAATTAAATAGTTCATTTATTCAAATAATATTCGTTCATTAATTTTTAAGAAAATGAAGTATTATTTATTGGTGATGGTGATTTCCGCTATGTATTTATTCAATGCTATATATGCTATGTATTTATTTAGCTAAGGTAGTACAAATCATTCTATTGTTGAAGTGATGAAATCAACACCTGTCACCTTAGTTATCGAATGAGGGGTGATAAGAAGACTGAGTTAAAGGAATTTGAAATAATAACGATATTACGATCTATTATTGGTGAAGGAAATACAACAGTTTTTTTAAATGTATTATTAATTATAGTGTCTCTGTAGATTCGTTAGACAAATATTGCTAAGGTACTTCCTGTGGGTTTGCTTATAGTATTTAAGTAAGGCTGACAATATTTACGAAAATAACGATACATTTTCAATATATATCCGTATTGAAAATATTCACATTCTCTCATAGTTCAGATTAACCTTTACAATTTGACACTGTATACCTAACTACATGACAAACAGTCAAACATATTAACTGTATACGTTAACAAAAAAATAGCAGTAAGAACGTCAACACGACTCGATATGTAATAATTAATTACTGTAAATTTGTCAACGTTTTGTTATAAAATATTGCCAAATAAAAATGATTAATTAATAAGACAAAGTTATGTATTGGCTAATATTTTAAATTCCGACTAACAATTAATTTAAGTAGCATCATGTCTTATTAATAGGTAAGCTTTGGGGATTTTTGCTAACTAACAAGTGCTTTAGTTTTTTCGGTTTATATTAAGTGTTTTTTTATGAAATTTTCCTTTAAGTTCCTTATATTTATTGCTTATTTAGTTAAGTTTGCTTTTGTGTTTGTTTCGTAGCTTTAAGAGCTTTTTCGTTTTAATTATATTATGTTCTGTTAAAAGGCCACATCTCAATTAGTGACTAGATAGCAATTAGGGGCGAGGCATCGCAAAATGTCTTTACCGTGATATGTCGCAATCGTTTTAGCATTTTTAATGACTATAGTTTTGGCGATTCGGTATCCAGAGTGCTAGGAGTAAGTTTAGTGTAAAATGAAGTGAAAAGGTTACATGGATACGAAATGATAGTAAACGGACCTAATATGTTGGTCACAGATATAAAATAAAAATATGTAAATTCAGTGAACAAATCTTGTTAAAGAAATAGTCATATTAAAGTATTTTAGGTTTCAGTTATATCAATTTCATATAAATTCACACTAATATAAGTTTACACTTAATATACTAAAGTTTAGTATATTCGAAACAATATGCTGAGATACATTTTATTGTTAAAAACTTTATTAAAGTAACTTAAAGATTTAAAACCTTTCAGTATTAGAATAAACTTATAAATAATATATTACTCAGTTAAAAAAAATCTTATTACGTTTCACCATATATTAAACCGCAAAATCTATATTTGCATCAAAGACGATCCGCTGTAAGATGTTAACCTTTCGCACGCCAAAAGCCTCCGGTGTAATTGGATGCGCTTTAATTATGAATGCCAAGTGTGGTTGTGAGGGGTTAACTGTACTATAGCAGCCATGACGACGAAAGAGTTAAGTCTCTAGTCTAATGTTGAATTAAAAGTAAATATGTGCTTGTATTGATGAATCAAGTACAGTCTGGCCATTATCTCATGAAATTTAATGATGTCGCTAGTAGGTTTAATTACGGTATCACCATAAAATGAAAAAAACATTTTGATATTTACAAAGTTTTAATAAATTCGTACTACTATACTAAACTTAAAACATAAAATTATTAAAAATCAAAAAGTTTTTATTCCATATGGACATTTAGAAAATACTCTTACAGCAAGTTTAAGCCAAATTAAAAGGCTTTGTATACATATTTGATTCAAATCTAACCCTATTCTACTTCGTCTTCAAGGTACTGTATGTCAGTGTACTCATTTTCAGCATCCCCCAAAGATCTACTGCAGCCTGGTTCATCTGAATTATTGGCTTCAGAACAGTCACAGACTTTTTTTTTTGACTATTATGAACCCCTTGCCTTTTGATACATCATTTGTAACACCAGTAACACTGATTGATTGCCAACATTTTTTGATTTTATACGATGAGTGGATATAGCTTTCGTCCAGGTAAATTATTGGCTTTTGGATTTATACGGGAAGATTACGGTTTATTGCCTGCAAGTAGAGATCAAGTATTAAAATGGGTCAAACCTAGCTTACACGATGTCAATTTGACATATAAAATTACAATGTAAACATAACCTTGCACACACAAAAAAACTCCAAATAACTGGATGTAATGGTGTTGAATTAACAATATCTGTTACAAAACTACTTGATTCACACAGGAACTTAATCAATCAATGCAAGCCACACAGTACAAACCTGTATAATCCGCAGTTATTTGAAAAACATCTTGCAGATGGTTCAAAGGCTTTCCGGCCTGAGATTCTGCCAAAAATCTCAGGAAAACCTGATAAATAACCTGTCGGGTTCTACTCCGAATAGTTTTCTTCCCTTTTTCCTGGTTTTCTTGCATTATTCGTTCGCAAAATCGATTATAATCTCACAAAAAGCTCGCAGGATCACTTTGTTTACAGCGTAGACAAATAAAAATAAAAGGGTTGCCAGGAAATTCCTATTATTTTAGTTCCTCTTTAATTAATTTCATCAGTTAATGGCCAAACTGTAATGTTTCGAATAATAGAAGGTTTTATGAGAACGCCTTCGGAATGAAACAAGCAACATTTACAAATCTTAAGAAATAGTAAATGTTGATCTAGTTGCTTATAAATGAGCACAATCGCATTGCAGTAATAATCTAACTTTCTATTCCTTTAAATGATCACTATAATGCCAATCTATAGTCCTCAAAACATAAGAGAAGTTTAACAAGAACATTTAATATGTAAATTAATAAAACAATTCTTTGTACCTGTTAATGTAAATTACTAAATATAAAGTTTTTGATACCATCTAGGCGTGCTCTAATATAAAATCAGTAAATGTAATTTTACTTATCAATTACTCATTTGCCTGTCAGGTCATCTAAGTTAACTTACAGACTTTTTCTTACAATAAATCATAAAGAATGGATATCCAGACATTCCTCCAACGCGATTTGTAAAACAAAAAAAGGCCCTAAAAGAGGTTTCTCATTAAAATCTTCCGTTTGCGTAAACTTAGGAATAAAAACGGACATCCAAAGACCCTTTGACAAACAGGGGCCAGGCCTTTTCATGTCATATTGTTTGGGGACGGTGGGAGTTAAAACGCCGTTGTTTTAATTTGGACTCTAGTTTTGTGTCTGTCAATGTATGTGTAGGATTGTTATAGAAATAAAAATACGAAAAGGGTATGCTTTTAAAAAATAAGTCCTTAAAGTTTGAAAGATGTTAACGTGTATTTTTTATTAATACAAAAATGTGCCATTGTTATAAAAGACAACCGTTTCTGTTGCTTATGTTAAAGGAAATTAATTAAAAACAAACTAAGTAAATTGGAGTTGAAGTTAAAATTAGGTAAGAGTTTATAAAACCAGAATAATGTAGGTTTTCTAATACATTCTGTATAACTGATTGAGGTGTGGCATTAATGATTCGGTTTAAGTTTAGCTTACGTTTGTTATTTGTTCATTTTTTAGTTTGGTTTTTGTTTATTTTGTTTCGCAGGGAATCAGGGAAGGGAAATCAGAAAAACTTCAAGCTTAGTCTATCGTCATCCTCATCTTCTGTAACTAAAAAGTCACAAAATTTCGTTAGGAAAATAGCAAAAAAATGCATAGGTCTTAAATCTAAATTTAATTCCGAGCCCAATATCCCAAATAACGAACTTTTAGTTAAGAATAACAGTAACAATGACAATGCTAAAACGGTCAATGCAGGAAATAGCAAGTTCTTTAAAATCCTCTCTAAAAAACAGGAAGACTCCGGAGAGATTCTGTGCAATGATGAATTTGATACTATATCCCTTGATAGACTTAGCACCTTAGATAGGAACTCATCAGTCAACCGTAGCAACAGAAGCTGTCCCGGCTTCAAGACATCACTGCCTCACATATCAGAGCACACAGAACTAGATGACTCTCGCTCTTCACTCAGTGACTCTTTGATTATCACAGACTTAAAACCAGAGAGCAACAACAACAAAACAGTAGAAGCTATAAACAAGAAACTGAGTATATTTGAACCTAGAGATAGTGACAAAACTCTGAAGCATAGCATATCGAAAGACCGCTCTTCTAGTTCATCCGATTCAGCAGACGTGGTCAATGATTGCTATGAGCCTTACGGTTTTAAAGATTCACGACCCGGTAACGGCGTTGAAAGGGTAGACTTGATACCCAAACCTTCGCCAAGACCTACTTTGCAAACTCGAAAAATAGTACAAGATGAGAAAGTGTATGAAAACGTTCCAATAGATAAGACTGAGGCGAAACCAGTGCCTGCGGCGAGGACCGTTATCACGAAGGTAGAGGATAGAAAAGGTCTTTATCAGAATGTGGTATTGAGAACAGCGCCACCTATTCCGCCAGAACCGCAAAAGAGGAAGGTTCTGTCCAAAATAAGTGAGAAATCAGAAGATGTGTTTGAAATGGAGAATGGTACTGATAAAATAGAACAATCTAATGATAAACAAGCAGAAATTGTTCCAGTTAATACAGTGATCCACCACAGTACAGATGCACCGGCACAGATGATTCATTCTTTTGGCGATAGTTCCTCGGAATCTGATTCAATGAGTGATGAAGCTGATTTCGAAGACATACTTTTGTCGAAAAAGTCTACTTCGTTCAAACATCGTAGCAAAGATATGAATTTCACTGTCAAGAAAACGTTGCAAAGGTCTGGTTCAATAAGTTCAAATGACTCTACTATGACAGACGCCAGTGCGATGGAAAATGTAGATGTGTCCACAGAGATTAATGATAAATCTATGTATCTGTCTATGACAGGAACTATGCCGAGTAAAAAACCTGAGCCAGCTGTTAAAAGAAAGGTTTTATTCAGGCATAAAACGTTTACTAACATAGAGGCTGATAGAAGCTCTATTAATAAGGGTAAGGAACAAGATTTTTCCAAAGAAATTCTACCAAATTATCATATCAGAGGCACGGGACACTGTATATATAAAGCTCCAACAGTTGAAGAATTCATATACGTATTCAATCGCGACACTTTATACAATGACGTGGAGCCTTTTCAAAAAATGCCAAACACTAAGCGAGACAGTTACTTTGAAACAGCTATATGCTTTTGTAAACCAACTAAACCGAAGTTCCACAAAAGTGCTGAAGATTTATTGCAAATAATTCCCGTGGTTGAAGAGAAAGTGCATATAGATCTTGAGGCTTTCAAAAAATCTTGTGAACTCAAGGCAACGTCCTTCCAGTGTTTCTGCGACGAAGAATCATGTACATTCCAATACCGAAACCGAGAGGCGCCAAAAGAGTTCAGTGTGAAGTTCTCAGCCATCAAAAAGAGCATTTCGACGCCAGACATAACGTTAACTAACTCCACAATACACACATATAACAAACCGAGTTTAGTCAAAAACAAATCAGTTCCTCATAACCTAGAAGACGAGTACGCCGTGATGGAAATCAAGGATATAGTATCACATCAGAAAGACATTTTAAAAGAAACGACCCCTAATTCCCAATCTTCCACTCTGTCCAAAACATCACAATCCTCCAAAGACGTAGACGTAACCATGACAACAGACAACCAAATCATGCGGCAGGCCTCAGAAATATCCAACCAATGGTCCTTACACACTTGCAATTCGAACGCGACCGTCAAATCTGACATGTCCTACAAATCTTGCATTAGTAATTCTACAGACGATTCATCTGAAGATGACAGTGAGGGGACAAGCAAACCCTGGGTCCATAGCGATTCGTTTAGGTTCGGTAATAGAGACGATAAGGTAGAGAGCGGTATAGAGACAAGCGAAGAAATGTCTCCGGATCAAAGAGTTGAAAGTACTGGTGTTCACAGTGCGAGAAGGAGATGGGACGACACGGAGGGAATGAGTGAGGGAGACGCCCTGAGTGTGTCCAGCGCGGCTTCGAGCTGTGCCCAACATGTCGCGCAACATATGGACTACAACAAAGTTTCGGTGAGTGTAGTTTTTTATTTACTTAGAATTTAGAAATAATGTTATTATTCCTACTCCTATAGTTTTAACAAGTACTGAGCTGGGGTTTGAAAGTATTAAACCTGACATGTCGTAAAAAGAGTTGACGTTTATGGACGCCTTTATAAGTATGTATTCGTAAATAGAAGCTGCTCGAAAATCAGTTTGTCAATGTCATATATATTCCACAACATTACATTGTGATGTGAAGAAAAGATCTCACCGATCTGTTTTCATCATAACACGTTGAACATCTGGTAGATTCACGTATTCGCTCCTATTTATCTATCCCGTAAAACAACATAATAATATAGATCTATCCTAATCCGCCTATCTCACTGGATAAAAGTTTATTTTAGCTTGCATCTATAATTATCATTATCATCAGCCTGTCTGAATCCACTGTTGGACATAGTCCTCTTCCAAATGACGCCAATTCTGCCTGTCAGTCTCAGTTTACATCTATAATACTCATATATTTTTGGTTTATGTACTAAGTCCCTATGTATATACCTGTTCATATATTTTTCTTAGTCACTCTTATGTTTTGTGTGTGATCTGTGATTTCCATCACAATGTTTTGCTTACGTCATAACGTTAATTATTAATTCAGACGTAGGCATTCTAAAGCCGAGGTTTTAACGACCGGAATTCGCTTATTTACAGTGCAAAGTGTTTGGGTTATCAAAATCATACTTTGAATTACATACACATACATTCACGTCCTGTATTCCCTTTCGGGGTGGACAGAACGTGGGAGGCATCATCTTGTAGGTATCTTGCAACATTCATTACGGGGATGTGATGCAATTTGTAATATAGATAATATAGACCTGTATATATGTTGTAAGACTTTAAGCATCAATAAAATAAATAAAAGTCATATATAAAAACTACATATAATAAGTTATTAACAGAATCGGGAATTGCGAATTGCGCAATTGCGGAGATGGAAACCTGAACCTCTGACTATCCCGCAAGGGTTAATGGTCGTGAACGCGTTTCTCTTTTGTCTACTAAGAGTATACATTTTAATCTGACTATTAACAAATACTTTATTTCACTGTTTATCAGAAATTTTATTATTTGTACATCTATCGATCTAAAGTCTTAGTCGCTTTTCCTAAACAGGAACAACACGAATTGAAAGGACAATTGAAATGGAATTGAATTGAATGTGGTGTTGATTCCACCTCTTGTGAAGTACTTAATCAATGCTAATTATAAAACTGACGATGATTCGAATGTATAGTGAGAAAATAAACTGAATGTGGGTGTAAAGTGTTTCAAAAATACTCAAGTTATTTTGATACTGTAAACCTAATTCTTCTTTGGCAAACGTTTGCACTGCGAAAATTGGTATGTGGTACTAAAGTTGTATGTAAAGATATATGTATTTAATTTTTTAGGAGAATGGATGGATGTTTTAGCAATTTTGAATATTATTTGAAAATAGTTATATTCCCAAATATTTTACACGCTAGCGATTTTTTATTTCAGTAATCAAACAAACCATTTAATTTAATATAATATCCATAGTATTTCCGATATATCTAAAAATATTCCGTGAACTTTGTGTAGAACTAGTGTATGATTATGTATGAATGAGCAGACACATATGTATGACATGCCTTTGTATATGCATTCACGACTATATAATCGTTTCTTAGAAATCAGAGGTCGGGTGTGCCATTAATTTCAGTATTATGTTTTGAAATGAGGCGATAATTAGGTATATATCATTAAAATATACGTATATCTTAAAAACATAAGTATTGTAACCATAAGTGTAACTATAATATAAATCACTACCTAGATTAATTTGTAAATATTATCAATAAAATTGTATAAAGAGTACTGGGACCTGAGATACAGGCATTTGCCTAGTTCAGGCCTAGCAGAATCCATAATGTAAAGCAATAATAAAGTTATTTATATTTATTAAAGTTATTTGAATTTGTATTGTATTTTGTATAAAGCTAGTACTAGTTTGGGACGGAAAAAAATACCATTGCAAATGCAAACTAGATACCTTAGTAGGCGCTAATGGAATCTGTTGGGCGATGGGCTAAGAACCTGTGATCAATGTTCCATATAACACCACAACCCCAATATTCATGCTATAAAGTAACCATAAAACTATTATCATCTCCAAGGTTCTCACCCCAAAAGGGATTAGAGGAATGTATATGTATGTAAGCTAGTACTACAGCTTACTATACGATTTTCCGCAAGTTTTCCTGCGTTTAGTAGATCCGAGTTGAACTTTGAAACAATTCAGTCGCACGCGCACATCCAAGACTGTTGGACGCTGTTTGTGGACACGATACGCGATTATATCGATACTACGAGTGTATCGATAGTTGAAAATGTGTTGTGATTGTGTTTAGTGATTCGACGAATTAGTGTGTATGTTTATTGGCAATAGTCTGGTTTTATAGTTTTTTCTTTTATCAATTGTATTTTTAACTATACGGATTGGTTGTATTTGAGACTTAATGTGAAACAATCCTATCTTATCTCATAACCCTATTACTTAACTGTTATCTAGAAACCCGGCGATGTCATCAAACAAATGTTGTCAAGAGAGCTGGCAGCATTCCCCTTATGAATAATTTGTTAACTAAAATATCCTCAATAATAATAATATAAACTCAGACACTCTTGTCAATGAAATCAGAACATTAAGATGACATATCTCCACAGAATGTCTTATAAATTGTCTCTGATAACAAACAGGAATTATACTTCTATTACAATTTAATGAATATATAATTTTCTAACCAAATACTGAATTACATATCGTCTAAGAATACATCAGAAAAATTCTCAGATAGCAAAAGGAATTATCCTCCTATTACACTAGAATAAATATAAGTTTTTCTATTCAGCCTATACGGAATTATTGCCAGTAAATAACCGAGTGTGTCAGTGTTAGTGGCCTCAATAAAAAGTTTATTCAAGTGATTGTTGGGAACAAGTGTTTGTTATGTGTGAACTCGGATTGTGTTATTGTGTGTTGTAAGTTTCACTTTTTTATAATTTCATTTCTACGTTCTACGTTACGTGAATGAGTATGTATGCATTGACCCTAAGGTTGGGTTATGAAAGTTTTATAACGGTTCTAATGATTAATGATTGTGTTTATTTAATATCTATGAAAAGCTGATAAATCGTTTGTATTATATATCAATCTCTTTACGATTCTCTGTCTTTTATTTCAAATCTAAGGAACTGGTAAAATATATGTATTCTTTATTAATGTCTTTCTATACTTAATATTTTATCTCCGAGGTTCTATTTACTTTGAAAGGTATTCAGGCACGTAAATGTATATATACGTACGCTGTAACTTAATTAATTACCGCCGAGCGTGTATGAGGAGGTGTATGACTTTTAATGACGCAAAAGTGATGTGTCAAGATCAGGACTGATGGGGATAAGTGATCTCTGTCTACCTCACTGTAGGGAATCGGTTTCGATCTATACGCATGTAATTTGTTATTTACCAACTTGTCAATATAAATAAATTTTAGTACCACCTTCCCATTAGCAATAAACTTGAACGTAGAAACCTATAACCTTCATATAACAATATACGACCTACACTTTAACACACAATTACGTTCAAACAAGCGTTTGTGAATATATTAGCACAATGCTAAGTACATCTGTTCTAGTGTTTTGTGTAATTACGGTTTTAATGAATGACAAAGAGAAAAAATGTATGATAGGATCTAATATGCTGCTTTAAAAGTCATTTGGAATGGCATATACCTGTATAGGTGTAGGATGTATAGTTTGATGTTTTGAACGATAATTGATGCCTTCAATGAATTAATATCCACCCCGAAAGGGATTAAAGGACGTGAATGTATATGTTCGATAATTCGTTGTTCGGATAAATAATAACAGTCAAGAAAAATTGATGTATTAAGTGGAGCTACGGTTACCTCGATGATACATAAATCGATCACTATTGTTCAAAGGGCTGTAGTCATATATCAAGCTACATTTAAATTGTACGTACATATATTTAAGCCTCTAATCGGATAGGCAGAGACTGTCGATCACCATCACCACGTGGAACGATTATTTTTCCTTACATGCTCTTCTATACTCCACACTGCGTACGCCTTGAGAAGAATATCTTCAATTTGATCTATATAAGTTCCACGTGGCCTACCCCGTCTATACTTGCCACTTTAGCTTTATAAATTCCTTTGGCCATTTTCCTTACAAGTTACATGGTATTATAAATTAAGTACTCCATAGTTACTTACCTCTCAAAAGTTTTCAAAAAGAAAGCTAATCACCGTCTGTCAGTCAAATACAAGAACGTGCTTATTAGTTCAAGTTACCAACGTTTGCCAAAGCTGTATAAAGCAACATTGCCAGTGTCCAAACATACATAAATCCGTCACGGTTCAGATGAAAACGTTCCAACAAAAAGTTTGTATAGCTGACTGTAATGAGCGAAGGTATATGCAGCCCTAATGACCTGGTTACCGGACAGTTTTGTAATGGAATTATGAAAAGAGAAATGTGCCCCATAGACTAAGCATTAGAATGCATAGATGGGATTTTTAATTGAAGTATAAAGTTCAATTTCATACAAACACAATACATCTAATTAGGCTTCTGTTTTTCTAACGGCAGATGTCTGCCTAGAATAATAGATTAAATTTTGATAGTTTTTATTGATGAAATGCTTTTCTAGAACCATATAAATGAGTACCTATAAGTGTGTATGCGGAGTGTATATGAGAAGATGAATGAGTGTCAATGAAGCGAAAGTGGTCTGTCAGGATCGGAACAAATGGGGATACGTGATCTCTGCCTACCCTTCAACAGGGAATCAGGTGTTATGTGATGGTATGTATGCTTTTCTATTTTTCACGCTTTGTATACCCGCCTTGAATTGAATAGAGGTGTTTTGCGTGTTATGTTAATCATTACGTCACTCGTTCAAAAAATTCAAAACACTACTAAATTAATTTGAGTGGAAATGCTAGGAACGTTCAACAGTGTTGGATTGACCTCAAATGATGTAATAACTTCCTGATTATGTGTACTTACTACGTACATTTGTACAAATGATGTTTATAGTGACCAAACCACTGGACAGAACCTTAGGATTATAAAGTTTCTCAGACACATAATATTAATGGGGTTAATTAATTTTAATTGGCTTCATTTCGTACATTTATGTTAAGTCAAGTTTGTTTACATTCATTGAACCAAGTTATACTAGTTTAATTACGTTTTGATTATGTAGAATTTTAGATTCAAGTAAATTATTCTTTTATTCATTGTTTAAGGGAAAAAAACTAAGTTTATTTCTAGAAAATTGTATGCAAACAATAACAACTATAGTTTAATGTGGCAGCTTGAACAAAACAATTAGATCAAAAGTACTTGTAAATGAGGTCAGGGCATGTTGTTTGCATTGCTAATTTAAATTATATAAGGATTTGTTTTAACTGCTCAGCCTTTATTGTAACAAATAATTTTTAATTGGTATTAAACAAGATGAATGCGTGGAGTCATTAAGAGGATGTAACACTAGATGAAATTAAAAACTCATATACAATATGATTAAGTAGTAGACGTGGACCATTACATTGTCAATATTAAGTAAACACATAAATATATAAATAAACAATTCAAGTGTTGTCCACTGCTACTCAGGGACGCAAAAGAATGCAAATTAGCTGCCGTTCTTCCCGGCATGTCGTAGAAGACGACAAAAGGACTAGGGGTAAATGGAATCTGTTGGGTAATGGCCTAGTAACCTGTTAACATCACAACCCAAATATTAATGCTAATAAGTGACCAAGAAAATATTTTCTTGTCATCAAGGTTCTGTCCACCACGAAAGGGATTAGAGTACGAGAATGTATAGGTATTACTCCTTTAACTATCCCAATCACCGCGTATCCCATCTGTTCGCTTACTCTTTGCATTCTCCAGTGTTTTGCCGAAATGTTCCGAGAATAGCCCCTGACGTATCGACGTTTGGCTCACATCCAGTGGTGTAATTTCCGTACAACAACTGCGTTAACTAGGCCCGTGTCAATTTTAAAAATCTCTTTGATGTACAACTAGAATGAAGTCCCGTGGTGGCTGGGACGTGAATAGAATGGTAACTAGCTGCCGTTCTGTTGGGATTGTGTTAGAAATATATAAGGAGTAAAAGTAAATAGGATCTATTGGGCGTTAGACAAAAAATCGGCGCACAATACTCCATATTTGCTATTATTACTAGTCTAAAATTAGTACAAAAATTTTTACGCGTTTTTCGTTTTTCTACAAATTTTCGTTATAATGTTTTACTCTGATATATGGTTTTGTTATATATACCCTTTTGAAATAGACAAAGCCTCGGAGACATATTATCTACTGTCATTATTATGATCGATTGTAATGGCTTTTATTTTTATCATTGTACTGTGTACATACTGCAGTTTTCTTATAGATTACTAATTAAGTAAATACTAGCCTATTTTCCAATAACTGCATACATATTTAACCCCTGAATCCCTTCTTCCTACATACCAATTGGTAAACTACATTAACAATGAAATCCCAGCATATTGGTAAAGGAATGTTAATATAGATCGAATGGTGGGATCGTAAAGGCGATTTATGGACATCGCCCGTCTAGCGGATCGGGCACAAATAGTTCTATTTTGGAACCTATTTGTGCTATATATGGCCAAGTGCTGGTTTGGGATTGTGTATTAGGGTATAATAAACCCACATACTGAAATTTTTATACATACATATGCTTCACGACTTGTGTATACACACTCCCTTCTCAATTTTTATGAAATTTATAGTATTGGAAATGGTTGTGGTTACCTACTGATGGAAGAAATATGTTGTATATTGAAAGAATTTATTTGGTTTTGAGTGTGTAAGAAAGTATTAGTATTTGTAAGTTTAAGAATCCAAGTTTCGAATTAAATATTGTGATAAGGAGTGGTTCTTTACTCATACGTATATTAACCATTGGCCTGTTAAATGGCTGAAAACGATTCTGGTCATCTAAGACTAATACGGAGTATAGAAATAACATACATACTTACACTCACATCTGATTCCCTGTAGAGGGGTAGGCAGAGATCACGGAACCTTATCTGTCCCGTTTCAGACAAACCACTTTCTCTTCATTGACGCTCATACAAACTCATAATAACAAAACAAACAAATAAATAATATAGAAATAAATAATAAAACAAATATGAAGACTATATGGATATTCAAATAATGAAATTGTCAGGCCACTAAATATAAAGTAAATTTAATCCTTATTCATACCAATACTACTAATACCAAAAGTAGATTAGTCTCCAAGATTCAAACCTTATCCTAAGGGCTTAAATGACGCGAACGCACATATCAATATAACTATAGAAGCAACAATATAAAGCAAAGGAATGTAAACCGCTTAACATTCTACCATACGATGGGTTGGCAACCCAAATGTGCAAACTCAAATAGGTCGGCTCATCAACGTGGAACAAACAATAATCAAATTTTATTGGCACGCGCCACAGAATGCGTTTAGCAACAGACTATTGTTTGTCTTGGAATAGGCTCAAGATTAGGATCGAGATTGAATAGGCTAAAGGCAATAAACATATATGAGCTACGGTTATGTGTTTGTCTTCTACGTATTTAGTTGAGTTTCATATGGTGATAAAAAGCAGCTTCTTTGCATATTATTAATAGGTATATTTTAGACTAGGGCCATAGGACTCTATTTAGACTAGGGCCATAAAACTTTCTGTATTCGCTACCATAAAACCTAAATCTTAATATTTCCCTTTTACAATGCGGGTTAAACATCGTGAAGATGCTGCACTTAAGGCGAGGGAAAACATCCTGTGGAAACCTAACTATTCCTTGCAACAAGTAGTGCTTGTAAATGGCGACACGGTCACCTGTCACGCTAGGTACTGATTATCTGGTGAACATGTGGGCTCGCGGTGGCCACAGAAATGGAGAAATGGATCCATATTTCGAAGATGGATACGTGAATCTTTGTGACTACTGTAAGAAAGCATATGTTTGTGTACCAAAAGACTAAGGATATTAGTTAAAGGATTATTAAATTTACGTGAGACTAATTCCTTGAAAACATGTAGTCCAGTATTTTTTCACAATCTGTGAACTCAAATATCAATGTTTTCTTCCTTTATCCCAATTCATGTCAAGCACGAGTGAATAAAACGTTATCATAGAATCACCTATTCTAGTACCAACCAATCATCATCATTCATACATGACGCCCGTTTACCCAATATAGTAGTAGACAGAGATCACCGATCTCCATCTGTCCCGATTCTGACAAACCACTTTCACTTCATAGACACTCATACCTCCTCATACACACTCGGCGCTTATATGTACTTATTTAGTCCCAGTACTTGTTTAGATGAGCGTGTCGTGCGTTTTCAACGGTTCAGCCAAATGACCGGCTGAAGCCAATTTGCTCCTCGTCCCACTGACAATGCGGAGGCGAACGCTCCAACTACTCTCGTTTGGGTGGTGCAACGCATAGGCGGTAGCGAGTTTTAAATATAATAAGTATTAAGTGAAAAAAATCAAATTGAATATAAGAAAAACTTATTTTTTTAATAGGCTTCTTAAACATAGCTACTTATATGTCATGCCCGGTTTTGTAGAAAGGTAGTATCGACATACATAATTTGAACTTGTGTCAGATACCTACCTCCGTTACACTAACAATTGAATAGATAAAGTATTTTATTCGATTGGCATCTTACACATAGCTATATGTCATGCTGGGTTTTCTATAAAAGTAGAAAAAACACATACATATCCGACCAATTTTGTCTGATATTTCTTGGCTGACTAACTAATGTTAAGTAGTTATCTATCACAGAGCATGCACTAGCATTTTTTTATCACTTATGACTATCGTATAGATAGACATGGCGTCTATCTATACGATAGTCATAAGTGATAAAAAAATGATGACGTTAGGAGTACCTATAACCGTGGAGTGTATGATTGTATGATAAGATGTATGAGTGTCAATGAAGCTAAAGTGGTCTGTCAGGATCGGGACAAATGGGGTTTGTCTTTATCTTTACCTATATTTAAATATCCCCTGCACTGCTATCTTAATTACTACTAGTAGTCCAATAAATTAACTATACCCTTACACGTCACTTACAATATTTCTGATATAAGTGAGCTAGCCTGCCCTCCTGCCAGATAGACCGACGACCTCAAAAAGGTCGCTGATAGTGGCTGGATGAGGGCCACGTTTCGTGTTTTGTGTCGTACCCTTTAGGAGGCCTACGTCCAGCTGTGGACTAGTATAGGCTGATTGATTGAAGGGAGCTAGTTAGTTGTTATTTTGAAGTTACAGACTATCGCAGGTATTGTTTATTACCCGCTACATCTCACACCTTGGACCACCCGCCTATTCTTAACGCCAAGTTGCTATTCAAATTGCTATTAGTGGAATTGCGGACACTCATCCTTCGCTCAGTCGGATCCCTATTGGATTAGATGGTAACAGAATGGAGCCACGGCTTACCCAGTCACTTCTTATATCACTATTGTAGTCCTTTTTGGACTAGGCAGCCTTGAGGAAACAATCGTAATTAGGGATTAATGGACGTGAATGTATATGTGATATGAATGTGTAACACATAATCTATACATTGAGATAGAATGTTGTGAATGAACAGAATAGGTTGTGCATTAACAAAATCAAAGGCGAAATAAACTTCTAGTTATATCTCTGTTAGAGTATAAAAATGTGATAGATAATATACATACATACACATCACGCCTGATTCCTTATAGAGGGGTTGGTAGAGATCACGGATATATAATATATTAGATACTTAAAAGACCTATAAGTGTCTAATATATTATTTCGTAGATAGATAGAAAATATACGACAAGTATGTTTATACATGTGTATGTATGTATATAAAGCCCTTAATACGAAGTTAATATGTTACTAGCCACTTCATTATCATGTACTATATAACGACTGGGCACTCTGTATTAAAATTATTTTATACGTAATTATTAGTCAAGTTTAACTCATTCGACGCCGCGCCATTTTTCAGCGTCTTACTAGCGGAGCCGCCATACAAACGGTCATGAACACGCGAGGCGTGTCCGCGGCTCTGCGACTAAGAAAAAATGGACACGCTACGCGTGTCCACTGGCTCTGCGGCAAGATTTATGTTTCTAAATACGTTAATAATACATTGTGGTAGTTTATTTCCTTAGTTCTGTTTGTGCAACGAAAGAGATAAGGTTATGGCAACAGTATAGTGATTTTAAACCAGGAATTATGGCGGAATATGGATATTTAGGTAAATAGGTAAATTTAATATGATGTGATTCTCAAACTTACTTATATATTATTAAATTTATAATATTTTTTGTTGTTTGTATAGTATATAAATTATTTACTCATCTATCGACTAAAATCACTCAGAAACATATTATTTTGTAAGTACTAATATTATAATAAACAAGCTAACTTAGTGAGTTTGATAGAAAGTTACACAAACTTTAAGAACCTCTGGTCGCATACTCAAAGTGGACACGCGTCGCGTGTTCTTGGCATCCCACAAGGGGTTCGTTTTTAGTATAAACATAACTTCTTTCAAAGTAGAAACCACGTGAATATATGGTTATTCGTGTGGTAAATACCATGTACACAAATTCTTATTAAATTTTTCCATGTACTTTTCGAGATATAATCGAAAACTAATGGACACGCGAGGCGTGTCCGCGGCGTGGCGAGTAGAATTTTAGTGGACACGCGAGGCGTGTCGTTGGCTCCGAATGAGTTAAAGTACATAATATTACCAAGTACAGATATTTATCTAACTTCCTAACCACTATTTCTAATGATTAATAACTAAAGGGACTTATCGCGTCAGTCAGTCTGCCCGTGACCATGGCTGCTGCAATGTAGCCGAAACGTCGGGTTAATAAAGGTAACCTTATTATATAAAAACATACGCGCTAAGTCCCGTTAGTTATTAATCTAGAGTGTAAATCGCGAATCTCTTAACACTATTTGTAACCTTTGTAACGACTATTTGTAACCTTCGTAACCCTTGTTGCAGCCCACCCCACCCAAGAAGCCTCCGAGGCGCAACCTGTCAGTGTCCCCGACTCATGTGAACAGCCCCTGCTCGTACGAGATGCGGGCGCATGCCAGGAGCCAGGACGACCTCGATGAGATACAGGTGCGTGAAGATATAGGGTTTATACCTCACTGGAGTATGTAGGAATTCTATGGCCATACTTGGATTATAATTTGCAGTATAAATGCTAAAAGTGACCTAGGTGTGGTTCTGTCCATCACGAAAGGGATTAATGGACGTGAATGTATAAGTAATGTGACTGTGTAACATAAAATATACATTGAGAGAAAACGTTGTGAATGAACCAAAAAATATCAAAATTCAAAACGAAATCTACGTGGCATTACGTGTATGTTAGTTGTATACACATCGAAAAGATAAATATATAATAACTAATTTTCCCAAGTCAACTTTAAGCCCAAAATCCAAATGTTATTCAATTCATTGACAAATCAATGTTCAGTTGATAGATCAAGATAGTAAGAAGCCAACCGGTCTGTCAATATAAACATTATTGTTTCTCACGAAAAATAACGTGTGAACTAAACTATTTACGTATATACGTCACTATCGTGGAATGTGAATGAATGAAACCAAATTATATAATAATAAACTACGGGCTAAGACTTAGTTTGTTATTTGATAGCTATAAATAGTTCGTATTTCTGATAGTTTTATATATTTTAGCTATCAATCTTTTAACCATTTTTAATAGTCTTATACATGTATTCGTGATCGTTAATAAATTTTTGAGGTAATCAAGGTTAAGTGTTTACTGAGTATTGTGATGGCCTTTGGTCTCTCGGAACCAACCTACTTACTTACATACATACATATAGGTTCATATCACCTTAATTCCTTAGTCACTTTTAACATTATAAAACCAAATTTTTACCACATAATCGGTATCAATGAGACAGGTGGTAAACCATGTCGCGGTTTTATATACTGATATGTTTTTATATTTCTATTGTCAGTGAACATATATGGATATATATTTAGTCTTTGTGTAGAAATTTAGACAAACTCCATTGTTACAGGGCCCGAAAAACTACCTAAAACACGGCCGGTCCGTAGACCAATACGTCGACGGTAAACTATCGTACGCAGACTACGAAGAAACGCCTAGAGTACCGCCAGTACCTAACCCAAGACCTAGTCTCAAGCTAAAATCACCTCCCGTAGCAATAAACGCTATGTACGAAAACGTAATCATCAAGGAACAGAATCCTAGAAGGAAACTCAAAAGGAACAACTTTGGTGACGATAATAAGTACCGAGAGAGGTCGCTTGAGAGCCTGTTAGACGAGACTGGGTATTACGAGGCTCAGAAGATTGAGATTCCATCATCCCCCTCCCATTATGACCAGCCGCCAACACCAGAGCATCCGCCCCCCACGGCGAAACAAGCGGAGAACAGTATACATGAAAGAATTAGACCCCTCAGTCAGGTTAGTAATCAGTAGTAAAACTGCAATGGATAGGAAGCATGCCTGTAGTGTCGTTTTCGTTTTGCTAGTGCATGGTTTTGCATGTTTGTAGGGAATGTTAGAGATCCCGCCACATAAGGTGGCAGTAGCCAAACTTGGAACTAAATTTGACGTTACCGCCATTGCGTGTTATTTTGTATGAAAGGTAAATTTAGTATTACCAGCGTTGTGTTTTTTGCCCACTCTTTGTAATTTTTATGTTTGTTAAGGGTGATTATAATAAATTGATTTCCGGAGTTTCTTGTTAGTTCTTCTCCAAGCTAGGGTCTCCGCTGATCTAACCTCGGTAAAAAATATGTAAAGACAATGCTCAGTGCCATGTTTGAAATAATAGTTTTAAGAGATTCGCGATTTATACTCATGATATAAGATATAAGGGTGTGTATAAGATTGATTGCAGCTGTGGGAAATCCTACGTCGAACACACTAAACGGTCTATTGCGGACAGAGTGAAGGAACACATAATATATGTAATATATAATAAGAAGGATAAGTCCCGTTAATTATTAATCATGTTTGAAATAGTTTAATAAACATATTTTGACTTTGATATATTAATTTGTTTTATTTGAGTTTATAGCTCTGCAACCAAAGACCGTTACAAATGAAACCTATAATGTATCGAGCCGTATTGGACAGTGAGTGCTAGTTTTGCCGTGTTTACTGGTAACACTGAATTACGCGACTGTGGCGACGCCTCCAACTGCCACCTTATGTGGCGGGATCTCTATGTGATAGTTAGTTGGTTTGTAATGAATTAGTAATCTGTGGATTTAAATAGTTAAGAAAGGTTTAAGGAAAATGTAGGTTTTTGAAGGTTTTGTTAAGTTGAGTAGAATAACGCTTTAGATTGGAAAAGGTTTATATCATTATTCATTACTTAATCATATAAAAAAACGTATATTGGTTAACATTTAATACTTACATAATTATTTTTATATAAAAATTGCAGATGTTTTCTTTTATCTCTACAGATAATTTGACCCCGTTTACAAATGACATATGTTCTTCTATTTTCTCTTTAGTTTAATTTGGGTATCATTTAAGCTATCACCAATTTAATTAGTTTTGTGTTTCTTAAATAATAGGGTTTGTCCTCAAAATAGTAGATCTGTCACCAAAATGTAGTCACCAAACAATGCAAAACCAGTTCCACAATAAATCACCTAAAATCCTGAGATATAAGGTCTAGTACCAAATAAATGTTTTTGTATGTATTATAATAGGTGTGTCCTAATAAGTATTTAAGCAAACTAATTTAAAGAGATCACCAATAAATCATATTATGTTACTAGAAAATTGCATTAAGTGCAAATAAAAACCTAACCTAACCTAACCAGTTAAGTGATTAATAATATATAATCGTAGTATAGAATTAAATAATTATATGTTTAAAGGATCATAATAAATAATGATTTCATGTATAATATAAGAAATTTATTAAGTAGTAAATAGTAATAAAGTATTAATTTGGTAGTATAATAAAACTGGACTATATGAGTATTCATGTTAAAAAAAAACCTACCTAACCTACTACCCATCGTTGAGGCCGGATTGGTAAATTTTTAAAGCGCGCCAATTTGTCTCCGCCGCTTTGATCATTTTTTCATTAAAATTATAAATTGATGTATTAAATTGGTAACGAATACTATTAATTTAATATCTGAACGAAATAAAATGTTACTACTGTATTGGTGACAAAATATCAAATAAAAAGGAGTCGCAGTCAGGGATCGATAATCGATTTATTTGGTGACAGATCTACCATTCTGAGCACAGAGCTATTATTTAAGTAACAAAACTGTTATTATAAGAACGAAATTTATATTCATGTAATGCAATATAATTTTATTGGTTATGGATCTCTTATTTTACAAATATATTAACATTAATTTGATAATTCATACCTGGGAACAATTTTTGTTTATCTGAGAACGAAAATATTTCGTGGCGATAGATCTATTTATTAGATGATACAACTTGATGACAAATATAAATTTTGGTGATAGAAAATATAGTTCCCGTTTAATTTAACCCTTAATTTTGTATTTTTTCAGACGTTAAATGCATGGGATATTAATATTTAGTTGCACTGCTGTTAAAACTCGTTTCATCATAAGCAATTTAAAACCTTTGTGCTTATTAATTCTTACCGCTTACCAAAGCTTTTGTTTTATATACATATAGCACCTTACAGCATCGAAGCATGTTAATACATTGTATATTGTACATTAGCGACCTCACATCATCAACCAAGTTTTTGTAATCGTCTTTAATCGCTTGAAATAATCAATATCCAACTAATATTTTGCTGTATACATATTGCCAATTTAGATATAATTTACTTATTAATTTAATATACAAAATAAATATATTGTAATCAAAATGAAAAATAAGCAAAAATTTGTACATCACTAACTTACATCTACAACAAAGTCTTTCATTTATTAACAGCATTTAACTTCATTTACGTATGCTTTAGCTATGCTTTGTATTTGCACGCATGTATAGAATTTAGTTATTAAGTTTTCAATCCGAGTTCGCACAATTTTCGTTTTATTTTATGTTTTTATTCTAATCTTGCAGCGAATAATGGAAGTTGTTGAAGAAATAAGGATTAGGAAAAAATCTTTGGGTGATATTGCTGAGAATTCGTAGGCTTGTACTTTTAAGAGTTTGGTGCTGTATACACAGTAGTTTTAACTTATACATCTACATTGAGTGTATGGCTTATAGGAGTCTAAAAAGATTTCTTTTTACAAGAACAGGAGCTTTGTAACCCGACGTTTTGACCATGTTAACCCATGACCATTGCCGAAACGTCGGGTAACAAAGGTATAAGTTTATAAAATATACGCGATAAGTCCTGTTTTCTTGTAAAATGAATTAACTCCCCTTTAAGTTAAATCTAAACAACGTGAAGAAATATTTTTTCATATTTTTGACCAAAAAAGAACACTGGTGCTATAGCAAGACTTGATATACAAAAGACAATGATAACAATAGTTTTACAAGATCGTAACAAGTTATAAAGTACTAAGTTTTTAACTAACAAGTTCTCGACGTTAATAAATGTATGTATGTAATTCAATTGTGCTACTAATTGTCTAACGATCAGTACGTTGATGATTTAATATTAAGCATAGTTCTACCAAAAGTTATCGGCTTGAAAAGTATTATCAAATTGAGATGAATTATTAATGTAATAATGTAAATATTAAGTATATCCCTATTTTGAATAAGGTGCTTAGATACTGGGTGCTTTTAAAACAATTTTATAAATAGATACATACTAACAATACGTATTTCCTATTATTTAGCAGTAAGATTTTCGTTTGGCTGAGTATATTAATACAGTATATCGTAAATAATTATTTAGTTTGCATTCTACGTAAAATTATACAATGTATGGTGTGTGACAAAATATAATTTAAATATGATATATAATATTTCAAAAATATCCTTATTTATCACGATACATTTCATTAAATATCTATATACATGCTAGATGATAAATACTACATAATACTGATATTTCTAACACGCACAAGTTAACAATTCCATGAGATTGAGACATGATTCACATGAGAGTAAACAATTCCATTAACGCATTTAAATTGAAAAAACATTAAAAGGTTTTTTATGGGATCAATGAATTTTATTATAATTTACTATTCTGGACCAATTTAGTTTTTATGCATTGTCTAACATACTTAAAATACTTTATTTTTACAATTTAATATGATTTTACATTTACCAAAAAGACTTCTTATTATATTCTTTAGCAATGAAATTAAATTTTATATCATTTTACTTCAATGCTAATGCATTTTAAACTACAACACAACATAAACTATTCTATTCGTCAACATTTCACTTAACACGACAAATAATATTCCATTTTTAATAAAAATACCAATAACATTGAAATATATTGATAGAAAATATTATTAACTATGATACGTTAATATTTAGTAGATTTTTACCAGGCATAGACAGTTAAACCTTGCTATTCATTGAGGTCTTACTAAATATATAATTTGTAATATTGAGAACAGTATTCACAAGTAAATGCTTACGAATAATATTCCTCGCAATAAAATATATTCCAAAAACTGTCTAAAATATTATGTACTGAACTAGTGTGTCGAATGAATTTAAAATTGTATTCTTTTCCAATATATTTTTTGTGTATATAATTTCTTTATGTACTGTTTGTGTTAGATTTTAGTTAGTTTTTAAGTTGAGAAATAAATTATTTAAAATTTTATTTTCGTTGTTTTGTTTTATTTTTATGTTGCTTGTAAGTTTTGTTATTCCTTTTTTGCTACATCAGCACTCAAATTTTGGTTTTTATTAGTATGTATGTAAATGGCTAGTGCTTATACGAACAAAAAAATACGGAATCACATATCAAAAATACTTCAGTGTACAACGCAATAGTACAGTCCCTAATCTAACTTTGATATGTACAGTCAGCCCTAAAAGTGCAGTCCCAATAACTTCTTATATGGTTTAAGTTTATAAGACCTACGCCACTATGCATTGTCATTGCCACTATACGTTCGCGTGCTTCGAAATGAAAAATATTGTCTTTTGTTCTTATAAACGTAAATCGTATAAAAAGTTACTGGGACTACATTTTTAGCGTTGACTGTACCTATATTCGGTGTACATTTCAGTAAATGTGATGTGAAATGCACAGAACGTTGAAGATAATATCTCCTCAGTCTTCAGTTTAGTTTCTAGGATCTTGAAATACAACATGAATTGCCTATAAATTACAACCAAACTGTACCTGGTTACAATTTATTGTAGTCCCATCTAGCACTGGGTATACGTTCTCATACACTCAAATACTACTACCCAAATCAGCGACATTCTTCTCAAGGCGGGTGCGATGCATGAAAAGATCTTTATTGTATTAATCTGATAATAAATTGGTGTAAAATAAAGGTAATCAGATATCTTTATAAATTTATCGTGATATGACCCGGTCTCACATAGTTAATAAAATGAGTATAAATCGCGAGTGTTTAAAAATAATTAATAAATTGGTGGTTATAGATTTCATGTACAAAGGTTGCACCCACGACTTTCAACGACCTACATATACATTAACGTCAATTTATTCCTTTTGAAGTGGACAGAACCCTGGTGGTACGAAAAAATCCCTCAGGTCAATATTTATCATAATATTGGGGTTATGATGTCATATGGAACTTGGTGACAGCATGCTAGCCTGTCGCTTAATGTATTCCATTAAAAATAACGATACATATATCATGTATGGAGGAACAAAGATGTCAATGACATTAATATAGCTTGCCAATAGAGAGAAAGGATGATCCGTGATCTCTGCCTACCCCCTGTAGGGAGATGATCGACATTTGTATATTTATAATCTATTTAATCGAAAAAAATTCCTTATAACTTGTAGTGTAACTTGTGTGACTCGACATACATATATTCACGCCTCTACGTCTCAAAGGGAATAAGCAGAGACTCGATCGCCTGCTGGAACAATCGTAACAAATCTCTCTTGCTTCACACACACCCATTAACCTTCTCATACATGTTAATGTTCTTCACACTACGAACACCCGCTTTATGTTCTACGTATATGTTCTACGCGGCCTTTCCCGTGCAACTCTACCTTCCATTTTGACTCTATAAATTGCTTTCGTAACTCCCCTATCCATCCGCTCCATGTGCCCAAACCACCTCAACCTTTACGACATTTTCTCATACCACAGGGTTAAGGAATCACACAATTTTACATTAGACATAACCCTGAGAGACCTCATCTCTGCCTCAATTCCGCTTTCATGACTGTTCTGATAAATCCAGCACTCAGTACCATACGTAAGAGTAGGGAACAGATCATCGTTATGATAGTCTTTCCCGTTATATCATCAACTGACTAGATATTAGGTTCACCAATCTGTAAAAATCGTACGCCATATCTTTTTTCGTCTGGCCTGAACATTTGACGTCTTCCAGCCGCCAGAGCAGGCCGGATTTCGAAAAGGTTTCAGTACCGTAGACCTCATATACGGCACGGCAGGTTATACAGAAGTCTCATAAGTATAACCAGCCGCTGAGTCTTGCCTTTGTAGACTACGAGAAGGCCTTCGACTCCATCGAGATCTGGGCTGTTCTAGAATCCTTGCAGCGATGCCAGGTCAATTGGCGTTATGTGCAGGTGTTGAGGAGCCTATACAGCATGGCATCGATATCTGTTCAAGTTCAGAGTCCTATACAGTTGCTCAGAGAACGAACTGTTTACGAACGCCCCGAAACTGTTTACGAACGCACTGGAGGACGACTTTAAAACTCTGGATTGGACTGGGATGTCAATGTCAATGGCAGATACCTCACACACCTTCGCTCCGCTGACGATATCGTCATAATGGTGGAGTCGCTGCAGAATTTGCAGGGAATGCTGCACAGTCTTAACGCTGCCTCACGGCCGGTCGGTCTCCGGATGAACTTGGACAAGACGAAAGTTGAACTCGTTGTCCCGGAGCCAATCACGTTCAGTGGAGAAACGCTCGAAGTGGTCCAGGAATATGTCTACCTGGGCCAGGTTCTGCAAATGGGTAGGGACAGCTTCGAGCTTGAGATTTCCAAAAGAGCGCAGCTGGGCTGGGCAGCATTCGGGAAGCTGCGTTATTCTTCTTGTCGCCACTGCCGCAGTGTCTAAAGACCAGGGTTTTCAATCAGTGCGTCCTACCTGTAATGACATACGGTGCCGAGACATGGAACATGACAGTCGGGCTTGCTCACCGATTACATTTCACTCAACGAGCAATTCGATGCTGGGTATCTCGAGATTATCCGGTAGAGGACCAAAGTCGTAGACATTGTCTTTCGATGTTGCAAGCTGAAGTGGTAGTGGGCGGGTCACGTCTGTCGCAGAACCGACGACCGTTGGAGCAAAGCGGTTCTCGAATGGCGACCGCGTCTTGGTAAACGTAGTGTAAGACGCCCCCCTGCTAGATGGACCGATGACCTGAAAAAGGTCGTGATAGTGGTTGGCTGAGAGCCACGAGTGATCGTGTTTTGTGGCGTTACCTTGGGGAGGCCTACGTCCAGCAGTGAACTGACATATGCTGATTGATTGATATCTTTTTATAACCAGCTATCCAAGTGGCCAAACACTATGTCCATGGAAATGAAATACGCATTGACACTTGACTGTCAAAATGAGTTGTCAGTTTGTATTCGTCTGCCTGACAATTGATTTCTGTCGCCATAGTGTTTGGCCACTTCGCTAGAGGGTCTGATGCACTGTTCTTTATAAAGTCTGAAAGTTAGCAGAAAACGCTCACTATGCTCTAACCAATTTCCAACAGAAAAGGTGTGATCATTGTGATTTTGTTTGTGAAACCAGAACTTTACAATACATTACTAAGCATCTCCTTATATAACTGTGCCATGCTAGCTGAGCCATAAAAAAATGCTAGGTGCCGTTCTTCGAATGACGAGGTTGTAACTGAGGGACTAGGCCAAATGATTCCATTTATTATATACCTATTGGGCGATGGATTACCACCTGCCAGCAATATTCCATATGATATTCATGCTAATGACCTAAGAGATATCATGTCTCAAAGCTTTTGTCCCAAATAGGATTAAAGGACGTGAATTCATAAGCAATACCATCATCAATTTACAATACATACTCTTCCTACAATTCTATATGGAGCCAATCTATCTCGAATTCATAACGTATGATACAATAGATTTACTTTCCTTTTCCCCAGGAATACAAGCGTCGTTCGGCCCTCCGTGACAGCTACACGGAGATGGACCTCTGCCTCCTGAGGGCCACCTCGGCAGTCTCCGTGAACAGTGGGGCTACGGACCGCAGTGGGACTGACTGCGTCGAGGAGTATGTGGGGGACATACCCTTTGCAGGTCAGTTTAGGGTTAAGGGTGGGGTTAAAGATAAACGATTTCAATACCAGTGACGAAAATGCATGCTTATTAGTTGCCGTTCCTACGGGCATGTAGTAAGAGGCGACTAAGGAACTAGGGGAAAATGGAATTAGTGATGGTCTCTGTATTCTTATAACTCTGGTAAAGATATTTTATCTCACCGTATTATTTGTTGAATACTACATATGTGTATTTCTTATAGCAATAATTAACATGGTAAATCAGAAATTATAATTTTCATTGGTACATGCTCTAACTTTTGAACGATTAAGTACGGTTTTTTAATATTTTCTTTACTGTGTAAATATTACATTACATCGACCCCTACTCTATTTCACAATAGAACAAATATTTCTGCTATACAGTTCGATTGTTCAATACGTTTTGTTCCATTCGTTTCGGTGACTTTTGTTTGCTTGCCCCACGACCCGTGACCGAAGTTTGCCTGCAAATATGCACATAGTGAAAATTCAGGAAAATTCTCCGTGAAGCACATTTTGCTACGATTACGTTGGCAGGAGCATTCACGTAAATAAATTATATTATACGTTTACTAATGTAACGGCTGTAGTTATGTATATTATTACAATGAAATGGAAAAAAATATACTTCACGACTATAATGCCTTTGTGTTGGGCAGAGGTTCATGTTTCTGCATAATCGTGAAGTGCTTAATTCTTTTATGGCTACATCGAACCTATTTTATGGCACTACGGGTATAAACCTAACTCGTATGTAGAATAGACAGGTTTCCACACGATGTTATCTGCCATCTTAGAAGTTATGCGTTTCGTAAATTACGAAAGTTTAAAGAGACTTCTAAAATACAGTTTTTTTTCTATTTTTATGTTCTCTCGGTTTCCAAAGACTGTCACACCTCGTTTCTTTTATGCATATCAAGTTATACAACTTAAAAGTTACATTACTTGTTTAATTTCCTTATCTCACATTAATTACTAACCCAAGATAGTATAGAGATAACACTTCAAACTCATACAACTAATCCTAATCAGAGCGTTAGAATTCGCTATAAATTACCAACTAATTAGCAATCTCTTTCCTATCACAACGGAGTACAAAGCACACTCTAGCTCCATCTGCTTTTGAAACAGGTGCATTTCAACATCTCAAAGATGCTAATCTCCCCGCATTAATTAACGCTAACTAGCACCTATGTTAGTTAAATAAGAATGTCGTAAGCAAGATAAGATTAACAGATAGGTTGCGCAAGGAATGACTGATGCATCACTTTATGACGTTTTACGAAAGAGTCAGTAAATGCAGGTTTTATTAGAATAAACATGTCGCCTTAAGTTGGTAATAGAATGCTAATATATACCTTTCTAAACGAAATGTCGTAAGAGGTAATAAAGGGCTTGAGTTTAGTAGAGAAAGATAGATAGAATAGCAACCATTCATACTACAGTTACTTCGCAATTTAAATTATATATATAATTTTTATGGTTTTTGTATAAAGAATCCGTCTGCGTGACGTGTCGGGGTCTATCATAACATCAGTGCTGGCAGATTGGGCTACCCTTTCTGCTAGCAAGGAACTGAGACGGATCCCTTTCGCAGGGGCCCGGGGCCAGCATACGGCGCCACGCCCCTTTCTCCATCAAATTCTTGTTTTCCGTTTTGTTTCTGTCGTGTTTGGTAAAGTGTCTTTGTGAATGAAGTGAATTATTTTAACGCATATCTTTTATGCATTTCCAATGACTTGAATTTGAAATTTATTTGCCTACTTTGCTGCTGAAAATTCATTTTATCTTCAAAGTTTTATTTACTACCTCAAGAAATATTTTCCCCATGCAATAATAATGTAGAGTACATACATACATACATTACATACACACACAATATGTATTTGTATGCCAACCACACTTTGTTTATTAATAAAACAAAGCAGAGGTTAACAACCTTCGAAATTCGTTTTCGATCTTTTTATGGCTGAATGCACATCACACCTGGCTCGCAAAAAAGGATCCCATTTGACCCGGAAACGGAAGTTAAGAAGGAGGTTGGACATATGGCTATAGCATAAAGGAGATTATAGCTACGGCACAGATAATATAATACTATACAGTAGGCTACGGCTTCTTTTATGTAGAGATATAATAAAATCTCTAATACCAATTAATATAATAATAATATAATAATATTTGGACATTATTTAAGTACTCTAAGAATGTTTACAATATATGTATGATATAATATTAGCTTTAGGTATCGACAGGACCTCGAAGACTATTTATTTGATAATTTTTGGCATTTTTGTAATTTAATATAAAAGGAAAATATAAAACTAAAAATACCATATAATTTGGTTCGCCACGCCTAATAATTTACGATGATCGATGAACAATAATCGTACTTTGTATGTCTATTATTATATGCGTCAAATGTGCGTCAAAGCAGGGTTACTAGTCCACCTCAAGAAGTGAATTGGCTAAATTTAGCACAATTACTCGAGTATTTTTAGCAAACTGACTAAAAAGGCGAGCGACAATAAATCCAAACATTTAAACCACCGGAGTGTGGGAGATGCACAAACAAAAGCCACGGTTACACTGGCATGAATATATCGGAGTGTAGTTAAAATGATTTAGTTATAATGTGTATCTTTTGTAAAATAGTTATATGTATAATTGAATGATGTCATGCAGTGTTTAATAAATACCAGATTAATTCAATAATGTTAAGTGTTAAAGTAAGATTATTTTGATATATAACTATTAAGGAATCTTTTTAATATTTGAAGAAAAATACTTGTTATACATCTAATATTAAGAATTTAAGTAACTAACTCCTCACATTTTGTTTGGATTATTATCAGTTTATTTGGGTAAGAGATCATAAGTATACAAAATATATATTATGAATTACAAAAAATACTCACATTTACCACTCTTCAATCACACTTACCTAGCCTCTTCAATATTAATATTAATTCCCCATTCACCCATCTGAAACCGCGCCTTAACCGCAGAAACAAGTCCTCACAAAAAGGACGACTCACACAACCGGCGCCGACCACTCATGTTGCTCTTACACGCCGCGAGATATTAGCTGAGTAGTGTAGGATAGCCCTTATGAATTATTGTTACATTATACTACCCCTATGCTAGCTGGGACGTAAAAAGAATGCTAACTAGCTGCCGTTCTTCCCGGCATGTCATACGACTGAGGGACTAAGGGTTATATGGAGTCAATAGGGAGATGGGCTAGCACCCTGTCACCAATGTTCCATATGACATTACAACCCTAATATCTATGCTAAAAGTGACGTAGGAGATACTAAATCTCCGAGGTTCTGTCCACTCTGAAAGGGAAGGAAGGACATAATATATATTATTATGTTTGTATTTTACTATTCATAGCTTAACATATGCTTCAAACAAAAATTGTATACACACTCCCTTTTTGTTGCGGCGGGGGAGGTCAAATGCTTAAGTGTCTATGAAATTTCGGAGGTATGAATAGTTAAAGCCCGCGTTTCACTAAAAGTCATCATCCAACGTGATAGATAGTGATCAATATCGCTGTATACAGGCACTGGCTATTACCTATCCCGAGGGAAAGGCAGGTTTCCTCACGACGGTTAATAGGTGTAAATCAGGCGAGAGAAATTTGTCAATATCGTTCAAAGTGGTGAACCATAGACTCTGTCTATCCCTTTTCGTAAGTGTTTTCGTGAAATTGAATTGAAATCTGGTTAAGATACTAGGACAGTTAACTGTAATCAATAATTTTAATATCATTCTTAAATACAATATAGTTTCGTATGAGCTTAACGTGCCACTTGATGCTTCTGGTCTTTCCAATTTATTAATCCAAAGATTAAGTAGTATTCCTAACAATTTCTTACTAATTGTCTACAATTCTAATTGTCTACTGATAGTTTTTTTTATTATTCAACATAACGATCATAAAATCACTTATTGAAAGTCGAAAAAAAACATTTCCACATGAAAAGTGGTCATTATAATTAGTTAATCTTAAAAAATTAAAATAAATCTAATTAAACCAAGAAACTGTGCAGACATATTTCGATACAACTTCAGTTAAATAATCCATCAGAATGAGAGTGCAGCCTAACCAGCAACCAACAAATATTATGAGCAACATATTAAAGGGGTCCCAATAAGAACATGCATCGTGAGGCTGCAATCACACCAAGATGAAACGTCACATAACATCATTTAGATACTATATTTACATGTCTCCAGTAACATCTAAATGAATTAACATTTAAAGTTCTTTATAACTTCCGTCTACTCATTCCTAAATTATAAACATATAGGCATATCATTAGTTCCCAAATAGACCCACAAATATGGCCATGATTAAATACCATATTAAGGCCAAGTTCATTAGAACCGAATGGTCGTCGACCATATTAATAATTTCGAAATAACGGCTTCATTTGGAAACTAAACACCAATTTCCAAATTGAGTGAATAACGGAATGAAATCAATCATTCGACAGACGCAATTTATATTGGTGATTGCACATATACGTTGTCTAGTATGGGACGCATATATATTGTTAACTAGCTGCCGTTCTTCCTGGTATGACATTCGAGGCGACTAAGAGACTAAAGGTATTTAACACTATATCACAACTCAGATAGTTATAACATAAATTCACACCTCTATGTCCCCAAGGGGATAGGCAGAGACTATTGATCGCCACGTGGAACGATCCTGACAAATCTTTTCCTTCACTCACACCCATTAACCTTCGTATACATGCTTTTCTATTCTTCACTCTATTATATTATATTCTATTCTTCATGGTGAATAATGATGTAGTAATCTGTGTCAGATGTCTGCCTACCCTGAAATGGATATAAGAAAGTGAATATATTCACATATAAATCTCACCTTCTGCATAATTATAGAGTTTTGACGGCATTTATCATCCAATAAATTCCTATTACATGTAATTTCTTAATCGCTTTACATTAATTTACTTATGACTATAATGTAACACTGTCTCTATCATTGGGAAGTAGAGACGTAAATATACTCGTATGTATATACATACACATCACGCCCGTTTCCCAATACGAAAGTTAGACAGAGATCAATCTTAAACTCAGGTACGAGCGAAACTATTCACTCAACCTAGCACAAATCACCTTTGAAAAGGGTTCCATTCCATCGCAACACGGCCCTTGACACAATGGGCTCTACCTGTGAATACGGGGACTAATAATAGATGGAGCAACGTGCATTGTGTAACGCGAACTAGTTTAAAAGAGTTTAGACATAACGGTAAACAAACAAACATAAAGGTATATTATAGTTATAATCTCTTCATAATAGTTTTACTGTATATCATTCTTCTACAGTCCATTTCATCATTAATAAATGTGCACAGTATCATATTATGTATGTATAGTATTCATAGATCCATACTACTTTGACAATCGGCGTCGTGTAAGGAATATTGACATGCTAATAATGTCAATATATATCATTTCTATGTTGAATAGGAAGGCAGCTATTCTTAATCTAATCTCATCTAAATAATAATAAAAACTAGTACTTATAAAATCCCTCATATATCTTTAGAATGGAAAAATAATCTCAATATTCTCAAATCATGGTAAATCATTTGGTCTTCCCTGAGATCTGTACACCTCTACATATACATTCGACGATTATGTGTACTCCTAATATCTTTCTTCTATTCATACATCGCTGAATATATTCTTCTGTCACACATATAATAATGATACGTTTCGGTGTGGAAAGAACCTTAAACACCAATTATTTCTTCATTTACCAATACAATGTAATACAATGATCTAGCATCGATTTTATGTATTTATTATCATACTACATCATAACTCTATGCACCCAAACGTGACTTGAGCCGTAATATTTATTCAAGGCAGGTAGTAGCTATATTTGCGATTTGCGAAGCACCTTTGTTTCTCAAACGAGCGAATGTAATATTCAATTTGGTCGCCTTACATGCGCGCGCGCAGAACTAAATCCAAATATCATTCAGTCGCGACCGAGTTGCGTTAGATTACGGACGCGTATCGATCGTCGGTTTAAATTTATCGATATTTCTAATCAGAATCTATGTGCTGTGAAATTTGTGTCCAAATATATATGAATGTGTGAAACTAGTGTTGTGTACAGGATTTTTAATCGAAATTTAAGTAAGTATAGTATAAAAGATTAATGTTTTTCTGTCATGCATCGTTTCGTTAATGCAAATTCAGCTTAGATATTAGTGTACCTAGGTTATTTGTTTGATGGCATAATAAAGGTCGGGTTAGGTCGTTTAGTGTACTTCTGAGGTTATGATTTAGGGTTTGGTTTAATTGACTTTGTTGGTATGCGAGATATGTAAACAATGAATAATATTACTGTTTATATAAATGATATTCGTTCACGTTATCAATATGTTACGTGACATTATTTAATAATAAATAGAATGCTATACTGTTTGTTTTTAAAGTACTTATAACTTTTCATTGGGGAATTTATATTTATTTACATACATATTTACTAAGATACATGTATACTCGTATAATAAGACATATACCTTATATCCATAGTAATATACAAAAATCTTAAAGTAATTTAATCCATACTTAAATATAATCCTGTATAATTGAGGATATATACATACATTCACATCACGCCCGTTTGCCTATAGCGGTGTAAGCAGAGATCACTGATCCCCATCTGTCCCGATCCTGACAAACCACTTTCGCTTCATTGACACTCATACACCTCATACACACTCGGCGGTTATAGGTACTGACGATACATAATTGAGGATGTACCATATCAACTTAGTACATCCCTTACTCATCTTTTACGTCACTACACAGAAAAATGAATGATTCATTCGACAATCATCTTAAATATTGCTAAGACGTTGGACATAAAATATGTATGTATGTCTCTATTGAATTGTTTTGCTTTGGAATTAGTTTAACAATAATCCTTGTTAGTTTGGGAAGTGAATATAATGTTAATTAGTTGTATTTCTTCACGATGTGTGTCAAAGAAATTTACTTAGAGACTAGATGCAAATTTTAATGTGCTTTCAATTTTTTTATAGTAAGTATTATTTGTAATGACAATATTAGGAATTATTTGTTGTGATCCCGTGCTAGTCTGTGACGTAAAAAGAATGCTAACTAGCTGCCGTTCTTCCCAGCATGTCGTATGAGGCGACTAAGGGTCTAGGGGTAAATGGAATCTATTGGTCAATGGCATAGCAACCTATCATCAAGTTACAAATGACATTACATAGCCAATATTCATAACTAACATATATTTCGAATTGTTGTTGAATTTGAAGTATATTTTTGGACCCAAAGCAACTAAGCATAAATATAATAATTCTATATAACAATTTACTTGTACTTAAACCTTCTAAGTACGTTAAATTTATCAAGACAATTAATAGCCAAACTGGTTTTAAGCCAAACAGTCTTTGATCACGACTTAATATTTATTATGACAAAACAACAAAACGCGTTCACGACCATTTACCCTTGCGGGGTGGTCAGAGGTTCAGGTTTCCATCTCAATTGCGAAGGTAGTAATTCTATGGCCACCTCGAACCCAAGTGTTGACTAGATAGTTATAAATCAATGTGACAGGTGGTAAGCCACGTCCACGTGTTGACCAGATAGTCAGTACTCAATGTGGCAAGCCGTGACGCCTTTTACAAGCACTAACTATTACCTGTTCAGGGAACAGGTAGGTTTCTTCACGATGTTTTCCGTCACAACATTACAACATAACAAATATTTTATCCAGAATATTACTTTCATTCTATCATCCATACATTCTGACCACTACATGTGTGAATCATGTTTCCTACCTTAAGACTTCTGTCTACACACAAGGAACAGTCGTGATGTGTATGTTTACACCACGATTAGTTGCCAATCCATCGCTTCGTGACTCAACGTTTGTCAGTACGTCACTCCACATTAACATGCTTATCACATAATTGGCACCCTTATGAAGGATACAAAACACAGAAAAATAACATACATACGCTTCACGACTTGTGTATACACTCTACCTTTTTATTGTAGGGGTAGTCAGAGGCTTGATTGCCCATCTCCGGAATTTCGAAGGCATGTTAGGTATGGGTCACTCGAAGCCCGCGTTTCACTAAAGACAGCACCCAACGTGATAGGTAGTGAACCGTATCGCCGTATGTAGGCACTGGTTATTAACTATCTCAAAAGATAGGCGTTTCCTCATGATGTTTCCCCTCACTGTGACTAAAAAGAACATACATACATACATATAAAACATATAACTTCACGACTGTTAAGCCTTTGAGGTAGTCAGAAGCTTGAAATCACTGTTCATAGTACAAATATTTTATATCTCTATAATACATAATTTAGCTTATATTTTTGTATACATAGTTACATACACATCACGTCTGATTCCTTATAAAAGGGTTGGCAGAGATCCTATAACCGCCGAGTGTATAAGAGATGTATGAGTATCAATGATGCGAAAGTGTCTGTCAGAATCGGGACAAATGGGGATCCGTGATCTCTGCCTACCCCTCTACAGGGAATCAGGCGTGATGTGTATGTATGTAGTATGTATTTATTGAGGTTTTGATGTCATATCAAACATTGGTAGGTTGCTAGCCTATCACCCAATATATTCCATTCACCCTAGTCCCTTAGTCGCCTCCTACAACATGCTGGGAAGAACGGCAGCTAGTTAGCATTCTTTTTACGTCCCACACTAGCACGGGACAACAATAAAAGATTCTACCTTATCTGTCAGACCTCATTTAAAATTGTGATAAGAGAATTAATATGACATTTAATACCTTAGTCGCATTTTACTATAGTTATTAATAGGAATATGATAACATACATATATACATATACATTCACGTCCTTTAAACCCTTTCGGGGTGGACAGAACCTTGGATACTTAGTCAGTTAAGTCATTTAGGATGAATATTGAGGTTGTGTTACGTATATGGAACCATTGGTGATAGGTTGCTAGCCCATTGCTGAATAGATTCCTTAGTATAATATTGCGAGAAACGTATTGTATAGTTAGTTAATAATCTTTTTACATATAGCATAAGATCATATACTCAAATTTATAATACCCAAAGTGATAAACAGTACAAAATGTTTCAAAGAATTGTATATTTCATATTAATTAATATTCGCTTAATGTATTATTAAAAAAGTATCCAACTATCTGTTATATCCGTGGTCTTGTCTACCTCAAAAGGGATTGAAGGATGTAATTTTTTAACCATACCTTATATTTTGGCTATTTTTCTTTAATTTAGGAACATTAATAATTATAGCCATGTTTACTAAATATCTCTATATATTATATACTCTATAAATACCTAACACACTTAAACATTACGAAACCGTACCCACTGCCAACCCAGTTAAAGAACAGGTCGTGAAGATTAGATTAATGGCATTCTTGTGAGCACCGGATATGCTCAGCTGATAAAAACAAGCTCAGAGATCATTCAAGCTGTATGCTCACGACTGCATTTAACAAGTAGGGGCAGAGATGTAAAGGTATAATTATATCACTACATAGTATAAAACAAACCGCTTTCTCTGTCCCTATGTCCCTTTGTATGCTTAAATCTTTGAAACAACGCAACGGACTTTGATGCGGTTTTATTTAATAGATAGAGTGATTCAAGAGGAAGATTTATATGTATAATAACATCCATTAAATAGTGGAGTAGGCTATATATTTTATACCCGTGCGAAGCCGGAGCGGGTCACTAGTTGTATATAAAAAGATATAATTATTATTGTTTAGTAATAATATTAATAACTTTGTCCTAAATAATAAAGATTAGTTAATTAACTATTTGACGACCTGCGTGGCGCGATTGATTATGCACCTGCACGCTAATCGTGAGGTCCCGGGTTCGATTCCCGGTGGAGGCAGAGTTAAAAACTACGCTTTTGTACTGCTTTCCAGTCTGGATGTTGATTATATAATACTATATATGTATTTATCTATGTATAATAAGTATATATTTCTTAAATATACGTTGACTAGTACCCTTAACACAAGTTTTAAATGTACTTACCAAGGGCTAGGTCAATTGGTGTATTACACCTGAATATTATTATTAACGTAAGTTAATGGGTATTGGTTAGGCAATAGAGATTTGTCCCCTGTCTATCCCGTTAGAGAAGTAGAGGCGTGAATATATATATTATGTATGTATGATATGACATATAACAGTCAGATAGACGCTATATTGAAAAAAGGTGACGTTAGGTGTACCTATAACCGCCGAGAGTGTATGAGAGGATGTATGAATGTCAATGAAGCGAAAGTGGTCTGTCAGGATCGGGACAAATGGGGATCCGTGATCTCTGCCTACATCTCTACAGGGAATCAGGCGTGATGTGTATGTATGTATGTATGATATCATATCACTTTATCGTAGTTTTACAATCATTGTGTAATGTGTTGCCAGAGTGTATGAAGTGTATGATGTAATATGAAACCTGTTCTTCTAACTGTACTTTTCGAGTTTAGAGGTCTGATGAACATTCACGTATGTAATCTCAGAAAAGGTGGATAGGGTAACTGGTTCTATAGATTAACATATTTAACCTTTATTTTTTGACACTGTAAAGTAGAATTAAATATTATTATTTAGGAATAACTTTTAGTGTATTAGAAATATTTTAGTATATTAATCTAAGTAAATTATAATCTTATCCTTCACTAGATCAGAAACTGAGTAGAAATACATTTATTTTGCAATGTTTATTTTTATTATTTTATATTTATTTAGTCCCAAAGAAACATAGAACTTATATTCTTATTCAATTATTTCTAAAGTAATTGACGCCATATTGAAAAAGGGTGACGTTAGAAGTACCTATAACCGCCGAGTGTACAGGTGTATGAGTGTCAATGAAGCGAAAGTGGTTTGTCAAGATCGGGACAGAAGGTAACCCTGATCTCTGCCTAACCCTCTACAGGGAATCAGGCGTGATGTGTATGTATGAATATTAATTGCGTGCGAAACTACTATTGTAGTGAATAGCTGTTTTTCGCTTTGTTTTTTTATATATAATAGTCACATACATACATATTTAATTAATTCTACAGGAAAACGGGCGTGATGTGTATTATGTATGTAAAATATATAAATCTACTTAATTTAAAGTTTTCGAGTAAAATTTTTGAGGTGTTTTACAACTTATATACATCGTAATTTTATCTACCCTTTACAGTATACCATACGAGAGTTAGTATGTTCAAAAGAGTGCTCCTTAACCTATCTCAATCACTATCATGTTACCCCAAAACATTACCCTCATCACATTTTTTGTTACGAAAGGATACATCACATCCTGAATATTTGTTTCAAAATATGTTTTGGATATTAGATAGAACAAAAAGAGGTTGACTTACATATAAAGCAGATGGTTACGTTTTATCCCAGTCCCAGAGTAACATGAATTCATACCTTCATATACAAATCACCACTACTTCTCTATTGAATCTAGTAACCCTTGTAATATATGTATTAGACTAAATTTTTTCTAGTATTCTACAACCATACGTTAAGTGAAAAATTATTTGAAATAACTTCAGACAGGTAGATACTAGAGACAAGTTAAGCAGTCTTGTGAATACATACGTACATACATGTGTTCACGCCTCTACGTCCCCAACGGGATAGGCAGTAACTATCGATCGCCACTTGGAACGATCCTGACAAATCAAATGCTTCACTCACACCAATTCACCTTCTCATACACCTTGAGAAAAAACTCTCCAATTTGATCTAATTTACCCCGTCCAACTTTTTCTTCCACTTTGGCTTTATAGATTCCTTTTGTAACTCTTCTTTCATCCATCCGTTCCATGCTAAAAGTGACTTATTACTTCTCTATAAGAGTATATCATCAAAGCATGTAATGTACGTAAATGTACGTACTAGTTAGTTATTACGAATAGTTTTAGTATAGTATAATTTATTTATCTGTGGTAACTAACTATAACAAAGCAAAAACTAAACGAGAGATGGCGTGTGCGTATCTAAGTGGTGTAACGTCAATTAGAAACATCATTCAAACAGATCATATTAAGGCCACAATATTTCACTGATGGTTTTCGAGACATTCAGTAGATTAATATTTAAGAACATGTATTGTAAATTAACGCCCTTAAATCCAGCCGTCATGGACGAAATCTCGTAGACATAAAATGTTGTCCTTTATGATACATATTGGGATTGCAGAGACATTCATTTGGAACATTAGTGATAAGTTGCTAACCCATCGTCTAATAGATTAAATCACAATTTAAGAAAAGTACTCAATATTTTTTTAATTGTTTTTAATAGGTAGATCAATAATACCAATGCGTTAATATACAGACTTTTATATAAGCTTATTTTATATATTATTTTAAATAACTGAATCTAACCACGCTATTATAACTAAACAATAAGAACTGTGAGAAAATGGTGATACGTATAGAATTGAATGGAATTCCTAGGTATATCGTAAGATCTGCGTCAAAGCGACGAAAAAAGACAAACGCGTTCACGACCACTAACCCTTGCGGGGTAGTCAGAGGTTCATGTATCCATCTCCACAACTACGAAGGTAGTAATTCTATGGCCACCTCGAACCCACGTGTTGACGAGATAGTTAGTACTCAATGTATGCTCTCAAAATATTTATAGAGTATTTCAAAAACCTTTACGATATAGTATCATTTTAATCCCAGACCAGTAATAACTAATCTTATCAATGCAAAGGCCCCTTAACAGTAGATATTAACCATCCAAGGTTTGTTTGCCAAGGTCATTTATTAGGGCAGCAGTACACTGTATAAGTTGTTAGTTTGAAGCAAAAAATGTATGAAAAACTCAAGTAGATCCTCGCCATAGACAAGTGATTTTTTGCTTCCTCTCGAATGTATGTTATACTTTGTGGTTCTGAGGATGTGTAAAATTGTACCACCTGTTCCGTTTTTGTTGAGTTTAGAAATATATGTTGTGTAGATTACTGTTTTGAAATATTTTACATTTAATCACGTTCTTCTGTTCTTTTCTAATATGTTCTCGGTTATTTTTAGTTTTAAATTTGGGAATTTGATGGCAATAGCACGCAATAGTACTGAGGCTCAAATCTACTAATGTATACTTGTGTATGTAGTACTATTAGTGAAGTGATATTGAACTGCGATTGTGCTAAAAAGCTTTAGTGGACTTGGGCCACTGGTAGACTGCTAGCTTATCACTTTATACCTTAGATTCATCCTTTGTCTCTTAATCGCCTTTAACAGTGTTCGGGGCTCATATACAAGTCGTAAAATACAACATTATAACATTGAATTATATGTTCTTAATGTTTTTCCCACTTGCCTAATTGTGATATAAGAAAAGGCAGTTATTCAGCTTTTTTTTACTTCCCCAATAACACGAACAGTATTTTAATCACTCTAATTAATCTAACAATGACAATCAATTTCGCCACTAACATTAATTTAGAAATTGATTGATAGACCACGTTCTGCGTTAAGTTCATTGTGTGGAATTCCAAAATGGCGCCCTGTCAGATCTCCCGCCAATTGTGCTAATTGCGCGTAATGGCGGCTGCGCATGCGCATCAAATTGCCCGAATTAGCGCAATTGCAAGCCTTTTGCTGTATGGGCAATTGTAGCTTGTATAATTGTATACATGTATAGGTTGCTTTATTACATCATACAATACATCACATAGTAAACTCATGTGATGTTCTGTTTATGAGATAATTACATTGATACACTTTGTAACTATTATCCGTTGCGAAATAGATGGTTTTCCTGACATCAACCCGTTAGTAGTTTTTGACTAATACAAACCCATTTTTCATTAGATTGTAAGATAGGGCACTGAACATTGCATATTCCGAAAAGACTATAGTATTTGAAAGCTTATGCAACCCAAATTAGTGTACCAATTAATAAAATTGATAGCATTAGTACTTAAATATATTCAATAAACTAAAACCACTAAGGTTTATGCTAAGACTTGATATGAGTAAAGCGTAAGTCACTCTAGCATCGTAAGAATAGACACCTTAATCTCTGCTTTTACAAAGAATCAAATTTACATACATACAGATTCCTACCCATTCAACGTACTCTTGGGAATCATCTACACCCGTGTCAACTTACCCATCACATCACAATGGCTACCAGAAACCCATATCGTATTAAAATACGCCCACTAAACCAATGAGCAAGACCCTTCTTCCTAAGTACAAACCTTTGTAGCAGGGGTCAGACAGTGGTCAAACACTGGTGTGACACCTGGTTCCATTGAAATAACTTTAGACTATAACAAACAGGAACTGTGTGATTAACATTAGTTAACTAGTCACCATTTCGACTGAGTAACTAGTAAAGAGTTTTAAGTTAAGTAAGTATGAGAGTATAGCGATTTGAATGTAAAAATGACTATTGATAACTAAGTTTTCATATAATAAAGTTACCTTTATTATTAACCCGACGTTTCGGCTACGTTGCAGCAGCCTTGTTCACGGGCAAAACTGGCCGTTCTACTGCTGTAACGTAGCCGAAACGTCGGGTTAATAATAAAGGTAACTTTATTATATAAAAACTTAAGCGATAAGTCCCGTTAGTTATTAAGCATGAGTATTTAAATCGCGAATCTCTTAAAACTATAAAATGACTTATTATAAAGGATTTTGTTCGGTTGTAGTCCCGTGCTAGTTTGGACGTAAAAAGAATGCTAACTAGCTGCCGTTCTTCCCGGGATTAGAAGGTGACTAAGGGACTAGTGGTAAATGGAATCTATTGAGCACTGGTCTAGCAACTTGTCACTAATGTTCCATATTACATCATAACCCACAATTCACGCTATAAATTAACACGAGAAAATTCAAGAGAAATTATACCGCAAAGGTTCTGTCCACCCTGAAAGAGCTTAGAGGACATATATGTGTGTGTATGTTATGGTTTATATTTCCGGAGTTATCAAATTATTAAATACATTGATAGTGAACAAAATAGTTGTCATTCATTATTTTATCACCGTTAGGTACATTAATTTAAACATTGATGTGTAATCAAATGGATTAGTTTTATCTAGTCGGAGTTAGGTTGTTACATACATATATTTTGGCATGGGTCATATGAGTTTGCCAAAGCCGATACTAAGTTATTAGATAAGTAGCAGTAGTTAGTAGTAATTTTTATGTGTATATTTTTTGATAATCTACACTTATTAGGGTTAATCTTGCAAAGTATCTGATTTTGTGAAATAAATATTCACCAAAGGGATAGACACAAACAAAGATCGTGTGAAATCATACGGTAATATTTTGTCTGATAAATTGGAAACGAAGATATAAGCACGCTAGTAATAATTTTCATATCATCTAGCCAAACCGCCCGTACTTAAGCCATTCCCTTAATCCATTTTAACTTATTAAAGTCAAAGTCAAATGTTTTTATTCAACACAAGTACAGTACATTCATTGAAAGTCAAAACATTTGCCCGACACTGGTTGTCTCTTATCATTGAAATTCTACCGTATACCGTATTAAATTAAACCGCTTTAATCTTATGATTGGAATAGGCTTTAAAACATTTAATTGTAATTTGTGGCTTTATCGTAACTTAAGCCTTAATTTTTCCGCTCATCAGCTATTAAGACATAAACTTGAGTATTTGGCGTAAGTACAAACTTCCTATGTTATGTAACGTTATTACTTAAGCAATTAACGTGCAATTATGGGTGATAAATAACTGCGATCTACGAGCGTAGCATAGCTTAGAGTTCCGGATTCGATTCCCGGTGGAGTGTGAAATGGGAAATTGATTGATTGGTAATTAAAAATAATTTGTGTTGTTTAGTCTCGCAGTGTTTATTGGGTTTTTAACTGTGTACTTACTTAGAAGGATTATATTTAGATGTCATTATATCCAGATTAGTGGTTCTATAATATGTATTTTAAGGTAGAAATTTAGGCACATGCCAGAGCCGGGATTCGAACCTACGAGCTTTATCATAAGAAGTCTGAGGTCTTACCCACTGGGCTACATTAACTATATTCACTGCACTCATAAATAATAAATATAATTACGAGACATAAAATAAGTAACCGAGCAGTGTAAATTTAGTATTTATAAGAGATTATAGACAGCTGATATTTACGTTCCTGGCATTTATTTCTAACACTTCATTTCACTTTTGTGTAAGTTCATTATGGATGGTTCAAACTAGTTCATTCTAGTATCATTTGAATACTAGCATTCCTAACAATATCGTTATATTTGTTCTAATTAAAATGATCTATACAATCTATTCTATTTCTCTGCCGCAAAATATTTAATAAATTACGACAAAAGCTTTTAAATTCAACCATAAAACTATTAGGTAAGAATTCGAAATATCCCGTTTCGAAACCAAACTTTTTCGAAAACAAAGAAGTTTTTTAGTGGGTTATAGTATACCAAATTTATGTGTGTCAGGGTCGTGAATCTTCAACATGTTGGATTTAACGAGATCACTCTTTCATTGAGTCTGTTTTTAAGTCATGTAAACATTAAACCCTTAATGGGTAACACACGTGTTAAATGACGTTAGTTTGTTGTAAATTGAGATACTTTTGAGGATAAAACCGAAATTTTAGCGTGTCTTCTTAGTCATAAAAAGTAATATAAAATAAATTATTATATTATTCATATTATTGTAGGATTTTCCTTTACGAGTATGATAGCGTTGACGTGTGTGTATGTTATGTAGAATAGAACTTAGTAGAATAGTAATTTACTATAAAAGTGGAGCATATATGTAGTATACTTTACGTGTATAATAGTCAATAAATCAATAGTTAATGCAATATCGGCCTCAATAAAACTGACGATCTACTAACTCAGCATATTCTACTAAACCTATCAAAAAGATGTGTATTATGCATGTATACATACATACATTCACGCATCTACTACTACTAACTAACTATTACCCTAACTATCGTTCGCCACCTGGAACGATCCAGACAAATCTCTCTTACTTCACTCACACCCATTAACCTTCTCATACATGCTCTTCTGTTCTTCACTACGTACACCCGCCTTGAGAAGAACGCATCTAAAAGGAGCATATTATAGAATGCATTGCATTGCGATGTATCGTGTATGTGCAATCACACAATGGACCTGACGCAAGTATCGTACGTCAATTACTTTGGCAAACGATTGTATGCAAGGTTGCTAGCCCAACATAACTGTACATACACAAATCGGACTCTACTTACGTTAATTATTTGTAACCTTAAGGGAGTTAAAATGGATTAAAATCTATTAAGTGAACTAGGTATTTAATTTGTTACTTGTTAGATAATACTTAATTGCAAACTATCGTTGTCGTGATGACATTGTTACACATATAATATTGTTTACAGATTGTCATTAACCAATAATTTACTCCTAGTTCCTAAGTCATATACATACATACACTTTACATACGCATCACTGTACGTAGAGATCACCGATCCCCATCTGTCCTGATCCTGACAAACCACTTTCGCTTCATTGACACTCATACATCTTCTCATACAAATTCCTAAGTCACCTCGTACGACATTTCAAGCAGAAAGACAACTAGTTTGAATTTCTTCCTATCCCACGTTAACATACAATAATCTATAAATATAGACAAACAAGCACTAAAGTTCTAGAAAATTCTCCTTGATTGCCACTTAACGACTTATAGTAACATATTTTTTGATGAACTAGAAACCTATCACCAATGTTCCATCACAACCCCAATATTCATGCTAAACAGGGACCTAGCAGTATCTTTTAAGTCCTGTCCACCCCGAAAGGGATTAAAAAACGTTAATGAATATGTATGATTGCCACTTAGTTTACAGATCTAAATCGTGAACTAGATCCATGAACTATTTTGTTTATCTTGGCATCTGCTCGATCATAGTTCAAACACCTTGGCGTAAGACGCATTTTTTGCTCTCAAACGCTATTCGATGTATTTAAAATAGTTTTAGACCAATGCACTGTAGGTCGTTAACGTGCTCTAGTGTTAATGTAGTTGGGTAATTAGTGCTTCAGGTTAGGTTGTGAGAAGAGATATTATCATTGTTAGAAATTAATTGGCAAGTTAGCCTTTTTACACCGCAATACAAACACAAGCACTACTTCTGCGTTTGTATTAAAATCTGTGCTATTTAACATATAAGTTGTTTTATGTCTTCGTGTGTCTTGTTGTTGTAAAATAAACGTTTTATTATAATTATTAAGTTCTCGTATCTTTTTGAGATGTAGAGTTGAGAGTAAATGTATGTATGTAAATATGTGTTCTGTGGCGTACTCTTGGGGAGGCCTACGTCCAGCAGTGGACTTACATAGGTTGATTGAATGTATGTATGTGTTCGGTACTTTTATGATAAGTAGTATTCATACATACATACATACATATTATTTAGAGGAGTTTCTTTCGAAATAGTTATACATACATTAATAATATATGTAACACTACATAGTATAAAACAAAGTCGCTTTCTCTGTCCCTATGTCCTTTTGTATGCTTAAATCTTTGAAACTACGCAACGGATTTTGATGCGGTTTTTTTTCATAGATAGATTCAAGAGGAAGGTTTATATGTATAATAACATCCATTAAATAGTGGAGTAGGCTATATATTTTATATCCGTGCGAAGCTGGAGCGGGTTACTAGTTTAAGATAAAGCGTTAATATATGGATATATAATAAAGCATTATCATATAGCTGTTTTATATACTGTACTGTTATACTGTTGTATATACTGTTATACATAATATAGCTACTCCCGAAAGGGTTAACAATATGTAAGATACGTGTGTGTGAATTTATAAGTACCCCAGTTTTGTTTACTATCGTTATGTGTTAGTTGTTTTGCTCGGTGAATTTCAATAAACTCTTTATTATGCCATCCATACCAAATCGAATACCACAATTCTCAAGTTAATTTACTCATGGCGTATAAATTAATTTCTAATTGTTTTTTTTTATAGTTATCTAATATCTTTTGCATATAATGATAATTTCTTAGGACATAGTCATTCATAGACTTTGATTTTATTGAAATTTTTTTTTCTTATTTTAATTTTTAATTTATTTTGTTCATAGGTAATATTGACTTTGGCTTTGAAAATAGAAGTTTACGGTTTTGTGTAAAAACAAAGCCTTTGAACCACTTTTGCTTTGATTTTGGATATAAAGGCCTAAAAATTCCCGACTACGTGAATTCCGAATGTCTCATGGGTATGTCTTTTATTTTTTTACATACATACAAATCACGCCTGTTTTTCTGTAGAGGGGTAGGCAGAGATGACGGATCTCCATTTGTCCCGCTCCTGACAGACCACTTTCGCTTCATTGACACTCATACATCTTCTTTTACACACTCAGCGGTTATAAATACTCCTAACGTAACCGTTTTTCCATATTTTTTAATTCATTTATATCTTTTTTTATTTTCATAAACTCGTCAATATTTTTAATTGAAATTATATTTGGAATATTTGCGAGTATAATACATAAGTAGCCCTTTTCTATGTATTTATTTTGGGTGGTATATGCACATACAATATACCTATATACATTTAATTACTAGAATTGTTATAGTTGAATATTCATTTCCCCAACATAAGAAGAAAAATATGAAATGTTAAAATAATATAACATAAAATAAAGTAAACTACTGAAATTTAGAACTCTAGACTTAAAATATCTACTTATAACTATCTACACACACAATTTATCAAATACACACACTATTACTAATCATTTCACACAGTTCTGTACACCTCTTTTGATAATAAACCTTATATAGACATATAATCCTAACCTACCTCAATAGTCACTCAACACAACAATAGTCTTTGAGCATCCGGCCGCCATGACCGGAAATGAGCAGGTAAATGAGACGAGACACTTCCGCTTCAATAACAATACATCAACGTGAACATTATCGTTTTTTGTTCTCTATACACACATATACTTTCACGACTTTTATGTCTAGCGGGGTAGTCAAAGTTTAAGAGTCCATACATATCTGCAATAGCTAAGTGGTTGTTTCAATGTAATATAGGTGTTTTTTTTAATTCATTGTCATATAGAACTTTCTTTTTACTTATTAGACGCATTTCGCAAATGTATTCGTAATAAAATACATTATTTACGAAATGCGTCGAATAGTTACTACGGTGAGGGAAAACATCGTGAGGACACCTACCTGTTCCCCGAACAGGTAATAGTTAGTGCTTGTAAATGGCGACATGGCTTACCACCTGTCACTTTAAGTACTGATTATCTGGTCAACACGTGGGTTCGAGGTGGCCATAGAATTGCTACCTTTGAGATTGCGGAGATGGAAACCTTAACCCCTGCCTGACTAGCCCACAGGGGTTTATGGTCGTGAACGCGTTTATCTATTGGTAAGAGAAACATTTTGACCTAAGCGAAATTTCTATTAATTGGTTTAGACAATAGTTATAATGAACAATAACCCATACCATAATATGTCACGTTGCTGACTATCATATGAAACAATAGTCGCTATATAATCATATGCCATTATTAAAGATTGAGACTCGAACCTCTGACTACACCTTAAGCTATAACAGTCGTGATCCTTGCAAATTTATTTCAAACGATCTTTATGCCGTATCACTGCCCATCCCTTAAGGATGTAGTAAGCATATGTATGTATGAATTAATTCAATAGTTTATTGTTCTAAGACAAGACCGGAAATTCCGGTGCATTTAAAATTTTGAATACGGTAATTCTAAAGGAAGTTCTAAATTTAAATAACACATCTTAACTGACAGTTAAAAAGAAGATTTAGCTCTTAAACACATACACATCACGGTTTTCTCCATACAGGGTAGGCAGAGATCACGGATCCCCATTTGTCCCGAACCTGACAGACCACTTTCGCTTCATTGACATTCATACATCTTCTCATACACACTCGGCGGTTATAGGTACTTCTAACGTTACTCTTTTTCAGTATGTTGTTTATTTGATCATAATGACTTATACAAATTTATCATGACCGTTAATACTTGCGGGGTGGTCAGAGGTTTGCGTTTCATGTTATTATTAGTGGTTTAATAGCTACTGCTATATGTACTGCTATATGTATGTATATAGTATGATACGATTAAAAGATAGAGATATATAAAATCTATAGCACGATGGGCTAGCAACTTGTCACCAATATTCTATAATGAAGCTGTCATAACACTAATATTTTAGTAACAGGTACTGTAATATATACGTATACATTCACGTCTTTTAATCCCTTTCGGGGTGGAAGGAACCTCGGAGATACAATTTAATCTCCTAGGTCACTTTTTAACATGAATATTGGGGTTGTAATGTCATATGGAACATTGGTGACAGGTTGCTAGTCCATTGTCCAATAGATTCCATGCATCCGTAGTCTCTTAGTCGCCTCCTACGACATGCTGGGAAGAACAGCAGCTAGTTAGCATTGTTTTTAAGCATAGGACACTAATATTATACTTTTATATTAAATATGTTAAGGAGATATTCTGTTTTCAAGGTTCTGTACACCCCAAAAGTAATAAAAAGAGGCTTTTATATGCATGTATATTCAGCAATCAATATTCCAATCAAAGAATAAGTTACGGTTGAACGAATTTAAATTAAATCGTATTGTGTTGCTGACGGTACAAGTCAGGTACGGTTGGCAAAAAAACATGCTATTCATTCTGTTTTTATTGTTATTTTGACTTCTTTTGGCATAAAAGTAAAGTAAGATTGTTTTTGTATAATATTAAATATTTAGGACACCGTAACACCATTTGAACTAGCCCATTTTACAAGGTCATTAAAGATTATAATAGTTAATTCAACAAAACAATAAGACGCCATATTGAAAAAGGGTGACGTTAGAACTCCCTATAACCACCGAGTTTTGGGGTCTATATGTCTTTTTACCCCTTTAAGGTAATGCTGGTCCGTGGTAGTATAAAAATATATAACCTACTATATTAATGTAAATAGTATATTGAATAGATATACTCGTATTAGAAACATATCACGCCCGTTTTCCTTCAGTGGGGTAGGTAGAAATGACCTTTATTTCTTTCGATACTTGCAAACTACTTTCACATCTGTCATTCATACACCTCGTCATACACACTAGGCAATTATAGTTTCGTTAAATCTCCTATTTTTGCGTTAGAATACATAAATAAATAGATAAGTCACATTAAAGTTAACATCAAAATGATTTGTCGTGAGATTTCTATTCATTTGTATGGAGAAAGATTTGCTATTCAAAAATATACCTTAATGCGTGGATATAAAGAAAATTATTGGTTTATTTGGTGATTTCTTATACTTATTATTATTCAACGCATGTGTCATAATATAAGGATTGTACTCCACTATATATTAACCGTTAGTTAGTATACGATTAAATTGCTAATAATTAAGTGTCTTCCATACATGTTAGAGGTGATGGAATAGCAAATAATTAATCTTATTCGCGTATATTAATAACTCATGGAGTGGACAGAACATCGAAATCGTAGCATAATGTAATATTATGTACGTTTCTGCTAGCAAAATAATTATTTATTATAACATAACATACGCTTCACGACTTGTGTATGCACAGTCCCTTTTTTATAGTGGCAGGGTAGTCAGAGACTTGAGTGCCCATCTTCGAAATTTTTAAGGCATGTGAGGTATGGGTCACTCTAAGCCCGCGTTTTAGTAGATAGACAGCACCCAACGTGATAGGTAATGAACTGTATCGCCGTATTATCTATTAATGAATGAATATTTTAGTTCATTCCCAAACTTGCACGAGACATAAACGTGAAATGTATGTATGTGCCTATATACCTACACATCATGCTTTGAACAGAGACCCTACGGAGGGGTAGGCAGAGATCACGGATCATAAATTTTCTCTATTGTAGCAAATTACTCTTGAACCTAGTGTGTATGTGAGGAAACGTATATCCTTCTTATACACACTCGGTGTTTATAGATACTTAAAACTTACAATGCATATTAAAGCTATGATTAGTGGAGAACCAACCTTATACCATCACGTTCGATGTGTCGGCATTAACATATTTATCACCTAACAAAATGACTATTAAAGTATAATAAATAGTCTTTTTATAGCCTGACCACTTACTGCCAGAAATGAATTGGAAATTATGTGCATAACTGTACTTCCTTTGTGACCTGTTTACATATTAGACAAAAAGACGACATTCACGACCATTAACCCATGCGGGGTAGTCAGAGGTTCAGGTGTCCATCTCCGCAATTGCGAAGGTAGTTATTCTATGGCCACCTCGAACCCACGTGTTGACCAGATAGTATTCAATGTGACAGGTGGTAAGCCAAGTCGTCATTTACAAGCACTATTACCTGTTCGGGGAATAGGTAGGTTTCCTCACGATGTTTTCCCTCACCGTAGTATTCGACGCATTTCGTAAATGTATTTTTTATTATTAGTTACTTAGGTGTTAAGTGTGTGTAAGATTAAAGTAACCGGCAAAAGTTTCTTGCTGAGATTTTTATGTATTCAGCTGATGTATTGGTAACCCATTCTAGTTTTTTTAGCAATATTCAGTAGTCAATCGCATAATTGTGGTTACAAGGTTAGAAAAGCTAAAATATAGGACTCTCACAACTTACCTTAGGGTTTACTAAACATAGAATAACTCAAAACTAGTAACATTATCATAAATACCTTTTAAAGTTGATTGCAGTAAAATCTTATGTTATATTTTTTTGTCATTTTATCTTTTGCTAACGCCGGCGAAAATACAAACACTGATGCCATGGCGTTTGTACTTCTTCATATTCCATCGTCATGGTAAAACAATAAAAGAGTGTGTAAGTGTGTGCGTGTGTAATTAATACCAGTGTAATCATATTTCGAGATAAATAATAAAATAAGATATTTGCCAATACTAACTAGTGAGTATCGCAATTTAATATTTAAATTGAGCTTCGCGTTCTATCCAACCCTATTAGGCCTAGAGTCGTGATCCTGTCTTATCTATTAACCTTAAGGGCTTGAATATACCTAAACACAGAAGCATTTGACCTTGTTTGTTAAAGGTGGTAAATAATTCACTTTTAAGTAGTCATAGGTGTTCAAAGATAAGCCTTATCGTCACGCAAGGTACGCAGTCACTTACGTCCTTATCGGACCTTTATCGTCAATACTTTTTGGTTCATGTTCGAGGTTAGGAAATAATGTAATTGTTGAGTTTGGTTCTGTAGGTATTTTCAGATAGTGGTGGTTGTGCTCTGACAATAATGATACATTTTTATCTATATTAAAAAAGAAATGTCTTGACATATTATGACTGTTACCCCAACATTTGTCGTATCTAATCATTTCAAATTTTAGCTACTAACAGTAAAATGAAGGACATTTCACCATTATTGTAACCTTTTATTATGTACATACAATATTATAAACGAGTCCTATTTCAGTTTCGTCAAAAAGCACATACCTATATTTTGCTCCGTTCTCACCAAAATATTCATACACGCATATTATAGTAAATCCTTTTATGGACGTATAAAACTTAAAAACAATAGAACTCCTATACTTGCCATGATAATAATATATAATATTGATTTTAAAAACAATTGAAATTAAATACAATTTAAAATATGAATGCGTATAAATTTTCTCAGTACGCAACCCCAAGTCGTAACCGAAGTAGTGAGTGGCTTCTCACCACTCGATGATTGCAACAATTGTCTTCGTCACATGTTATTGGAACTTTAACGAAATGTGTCCGGCTAACAATGGGTAGTAATGAGAGCCAGCTCGTATCGAGTTGTATTCGAACGAACGAATCGAATCGAGTCGGTGATTTGTGTTAATGGAACGATATATTCGTTGTTTTTTCTTATTTTTAGTAGTGGTATATCGATAAATAGTGTTGATTATTAGAATTTGTAAATCGATAAATATGTTTTACTTAACTGACGATGTGAATATTTTATGTTTTGTAGGCATAATTCGTTTGAAAATACGAGAAAAATCTTTACATAGAAAGTTGTGTGATAGTAAAAGGATTCAGTGTGTAAATAGATAGATTAAAGTGATAATTATAGTTGACGTTAGTATTTATTAAGGGTTGACAGAGATTTGGGTTCATAAGTGTTTAGATATTATTTATGGGATAGGGTTTGAATCTTAAGTACTATCCTTTAGAGCTAATAACACTATCATCATCTATAATTTCGATGTAAATTATAAATCACTTCGAATGTGTAGAGATATATACAATAAATAATAACTAAATAAATTATTATGTCTGTCTACCTCAATAGGAATACCCGCGTGAAGTGAACGTATAAAATATAAATCTAGACTCTACCTTTAACTTAAAAGCCCATATATCATTTTTCAAATCTTATCTAATACAAATACGTAAAAAAGTATGAAAAACGATACTTCAAATTCATTTTTATCTTCAGTTATCAAAATGTAAACATGGCATGAAAATATTCGCCACATTTTTCAAAATTATGTCTTATATATTTTGTGCATAAAATGATTCCTCAAATATAAGTTTTGCGATGTGAAAACACCCGTGTGAACAGGAAACTAATGGGAAATTGTGAGTATTGACTTGCTACTTGCAACATTTATTTTGGTCATATACGGATATTTTGATCGATCAAATCAAACTATCAGTTAGAAAGAAAGAAAGAAAAACATTTATATATAAGGAGTTGATACTTGATGCATTGAAAAGGTGCTGACTCTGTATTTGATGCAACTAAGCTGCATCACTGATCCTCCGACAGCACCCAAACCTAAGTCTGTCACTAGCTGCATACTATTTACATATGTTTACACATACATACATATATATGATAAAAAACTGATTAACGTACTTAGATGGGTTAGATATTTTATTATAATATAATAGTTAATATATTTTTGGGACACTATTACACCAATTAAACTAACCCCTTGTTCTAAGTTCATTTACGACTTGTGTTAAAGATACTAGTCAACGTATATTTAAGAAATATATACTTATTAGATATAGATATATTTATACAACCAGACTGGAAAGTAGACGAAAAGCTTAGTTAGTAAATGTTAACTCTGCCTGCACCGGGAATCGAACCCGGGACCTCACGATTAGCGTTCAGGATGTTAACCAATCGCGCTACTGAGGTCGTCATTTTGTAATATAGTACAATAACTACTAAGAAAAAGTACATACATATACAATATACTATCTACATGTACTACTCAATTGATATTAATTAATTGTTCAAACCACGAGTGATGTGTGTCAATTGTAATGTCATAATAAGTTAATAATACATGTAATAATATTTATACGCTAAAGTTATTTTAAAGGCAGTGATTCGTATCAATATTATAAATATCTACTCTTCAACAATGGAGTTTGTCATTGATGGATTTTCAGTTTGTCTTCTTATGCTTTTGAGTATATGTATAGAAGGCATTTGTTTTTATAAGTATATTAAACACCTGTTCGATATCCGATTGTAGTAACATTGATATATTGCTTATGGTATATTGAATGGTGTAATGTGGTGCTTAAAATAGGCAATTTTGACTATTTCGAGTTAATAGACGAAAATTACTTTTTCCGCAATTGTGAGAACAGTCAAAATCTACTATGTGAAGCATTCGTGATATGTATGTTAAAGTAAATATCTCTTAGGCAGCAATAAATTCACTATTTCATATTCAACTGACACTCGGTCCCATGTTACTCCGGGACGTAAATAGAAAGCTGAATAGCTGCCGTTCTTCCTGGCAAATCGTCTATTAGCAAAGCCAGCTAAATAATGAGCTAGCAACTTATAACCAATATTCCACATTAATACCAACACAACCCTAATATGAATGCTAAAAAAAATCTAACAAAATTTTATGTCTCCGAAATTCCGTCAACCCAAACAGGATAAAAGGACCTATAGTCTATTCGCGTTAAGTAAATAGTGACGTCATGATAATCAGAGGTCAAACTGACCAATGAGACGTGAGTAAATGAGAAAAGAAGTCACATTGACCAATAACAGACAACTCCAGTAAAATCTCATTGGTTAAATCATGGAGACCTTGATGACGTCACTATTTATTTAACGCGAATAGACTATAAATGTATAAAT
>JAMBLF010000454.1:0-268652 GCA_030578115.1 Leucoptera coffeella | reverse complement strand
GTAATTTATGTATATCTCTCACGTTTCAAATGTAAAGTTGAAGTAAAGTATTTTCTGATATCATTATTACAGAGCAATACATGCCATTATATTTTTATGAAACGCTAAAAACATATCTGATACCATATTAATTTGATGTTTGTTAATTTATTGTATTGTTAAATAATTAAACATAAGATTTTTAAAAGAAATTAAATTAATTATTTTTCTATGTTTCTTAATTTTAACTATAGTCTGTTTTTAACAAACGAGTACTGAGTGTGTCTCTCGCACATTTCCGATATTGACACAGTGAAATGGCCCATTGTAAGGGGTGTGACCAACGCTTTTGTTTTGTTTTGAAATTGTTAAGGTTTGTTCATATAGAATAGTTCTAAAATTTACTTATTAAATTAAAATACTATTTTATTATTTACATTTTCTGTTTGCGTTCTATGATATTTTCATAAAGATGCTGCAGATATGTCAATAATATTTTCTAGATGATTGTAGAGTTCATGCATTTTGGTTTCGTTCATATAGAACTACAGCGTTAGTGGAAACGAACTTTATGAAGATTACGTGGACCAATAGCAACAATTAAAATTTTTGGTACTCGTTTCATATAAAAAATAGACTATAGTAAGAAATGAAATATTTGTAATATAGATACGTAGTACAAGCAAGTAATTAAGGCCATGAGTTTTATTGACTAGAGTATGTTTAAATTAAAGTATGAGAAACCAAATCATTCCAGTATCTGTCACAGTCAAATAGACTATATATTGTTAAAGTAGGACATTAAAGTACGTACAACCTCGGAGTGTGTATGAAGGTATGCATGTTAATAAACAAAATTGGTTTGTCACACCCAAGATAAATGGGGAACCATGTCTTTTGCCATTTCTGTGGGGAAACGTCGTAGTATATGTAAATTGTTTGTGAGTAAATAAGTTGATGCAGTCCTTGAGTGTTTTATGCGTCACCAATAGAAAGTAGTTAACAGTTAAGGCATTGTGATATTGTTATGTTAATTTATGATTGTAGTCTTAAAAGATATGACATCATCTTATATAAATTAACAGAGAGTACAAATCTATTAATATGAGTATGTATTGATGTATACATATGTGCTCATAATAGATACTTAAATTAACAGGAATTTCCATCCATTTGTAAATATTTTTAAGTTATTATTATAGATTATTGTCATGTATATAGATTTAGAAATTCAATTCATTTTGTATGTAACATACTGTATTCAAAATTTCTACTCCATTCAGGCCTGGTCCCTTACCACCATAACGCATAAGTATACAGTAGAAATGCAAAAATTCGAATTCAGAGAGCACTGCAATTCGCTTAGAAAAATACGATCATCATCATTTTAAAGCCAATACTATTGACCAGTAATTATCTGTGATAGGGCGTGAATATATGGAGCAAGTGCTATCACAGCATGTCATACCCCTTCCGTACTTTCAATGACATTGATGAGTCACTCTTGGAAGACTGTCCAATAATGAACAGCACTGAACTACCAGAACAGACAAATTGCACTGCGACTGAGCCACAATTGAATCCAGAAGTGCCTTGTGACTTGGAAACCTGCGACCACACGCCAAGAGTGCCACCGAGGCAGGTGAAATGCAACCCTCCAACCAATGTGCCTTTGAATAACACTGATGCTGAGAAGCCAACTGCTGCTAAACTTGTCAGTGGCTGTAAGGCCAATGTCAGTATGTATGGCATGATTTCTTTGAAGGAAAATGATGTTTGTTATACGAGTGGCACTATAGAATGGGTGGGGAAGAAAAGGAGCTTTCCCATTAATACAGGGTTTAAGATAATCAATGATGGGGACTCGCAGCCTCAAAAGAAGTTCAAACAGATTGATAAGAACACTCTTGATACATTAGATTGTACTTGTGCAGATGTGTTGCCAACAGTGCATGCTATAGTTGATCATCTGAATGCTCTGCATGAGGCTGTTGATATAGTTGATTTGCGTCTCAATAGCCTAGAAGAAACATATTGCAAAAAGAAGGACTGAATTGGTTTAATATATGTAACTTTGTATTTACAGTCTGTGATATTATGTGTTTATCTGTTATGCTAATAAATAGATAAATAAAGAAAACAATCTTTTATTTTTAGTGCAAAAATTTATAATACTTATATATTCTTCAACATCTGTTATCAGTGATAAATTCAGGATGACTGGAAAGGGTGTAAAATTGACTTTACATTATCAATACAAACTTTATAGTTTACAAATGTTGGATTAAATCCCTTTCAAACTTATGTTATAGACTATGTCTTTATAGTTTAATGTCAATAAAACATTGAATATTTACATCTGTATACTATCATAAAGCTAGATCACTGAGAGCCAACATATTCAGTTTTCTTTCCACACTTTTGTATGAGCTCAAGTAGTTTTTCTGAAGATAATGTTGATGTAACATATACTTTCTTCTCAGACAGGGAAATATTTATTTTCTCTACACCTTGGCCAACATATCTGTTTAAAATTCTTTCAATGGCACCTGAGCAACCCTCACAAGTCATTTCCACATTGAATATATGAGTCTGAAATATAAGAAGACAAAAGACAGAAAATTAGGTACAGTTTTATGACAATGGGATAAATAATTCACCGAATTGCTATTGTAATCCCAATTGCGTATCTATCTGAAGCCGGTTAAGCTTCTTAAGTTTCTTAATGTTAAAATTAAAATTATTACATTTATATCGGATACGAGATAACTAAAGATCTCAGAAATCATAATTAGGACATAAGTAATTAGGACAGTGAAAGCCTACAAATAGATGAAAGTTTACTAAATCGACATAGTATTATTAAACAAAAAGTGAAACGTGTAAAAGACTTACCGAAGACATTTTGGGTAATGATAGGTTCAGCTGCCTATAGAAACTCTTAATAAACGATTTACAGTTTCAATTTGCAGTAAGTATAGATTATCTTATTATTTGTTATCAATGATTGATAGTAAAATAAGTTCAAAATACAATATGCAATCCAGTCAGATACCTACAAACGAGTTGGTTGGTTGCTGGTTGAATTGTTGACATGACTGACAACAGGGCATAAAAAAGATATAACGTCACTGTAACAGTAAAGTTACCTTGCAATCTGAGCTTGCAATGGACTGATACAAAAGAATTCATTTACAATCCTATAAAATATAATCCTGTGATATAATCCTTTTTAGTAATGAATAAAATCCTCAAAACATACATACCCGGTGAAATTAAAGTGTTTTCAGGCAAAATTTATTTCAGATTTCAAAAGTAGGCAAGGAGGTTTAGAAAATTTGATATTGATGTACGTCAATAATAATATCTCTATAATGTTGTAAAAATCTTAGAAATTTTGTATGTTGTTTCTATTATTATCATGTAAACTACGACTAGAATTTATTTGTTTTATATATTATTCTATCACAATTTATTTCTTTTATAAATAAAAAAAAATACGTCACTTATTTAAAAAAAATGTATATTCTTCCCATTAGATTCATCTGTGTGCAATAATATTACATTTTACGTTATTTTCGTGTATTTTATGTTAAATATCTATTTCTAATGAGAAAATGTCGCTCAGAGATGCTCTTAAAGAATTGGGCTGGTATGTAATTTGTGTAAATTTGCTGTGAAATCATGGTTTACGTATGTATTTCTGTGATCAAATCATTGATTCTTTCAGGCACCTGACGGAGGAAGGTATTGAGATCATCACCGAAAATGGTCATATACAAGACGTGAACGCTCTCAACAAAAAACTTTTGGATGTAAGCTTACCTAATACAATATTTTCTATGTTGTTTGTGCGTGAAATTAACCTTAATCGATACTGTTTGATTTCAGTACGATTTGCGAGATTTGGGCGACGAGGCTTTTCCTGAAGAATTCACAAAAGATCTCACTAAGTTAGAGAGGCCCATAATTGTACAGATTCAGAAGATTAGGAATGTTTCTGCTCCGAAAGCCAATGAGGAATCTACGTCGGCACCTCGCATGTTAAAGCTTACTTTAAATGACGGAAAGTCCTCTGTAACTGCATTAGAAACGAGTCCAGTCAGTTCCTTAAGTATTAACACACCACCTGGCACTAAAATACTGTTAAATAATGAGGATTTGGAAGCATGCCATGGTGTATTGTGGCTCACACCAAAAGTTATCACAGTATTAGGTGGGAAAGTTACTCATATGATTGAGAAATGGGAACTAAATAGGAGCCTGGCCAAGCATAAAAGGGGTAGGTAAAATATTAGTTCATATTGTAAATGTATTCTCAAAATTACAATGGAGGAAAGCATCCAAGAATTGAGGTTACTTGCTTCTTCATCTGAATAGTCAATTATTCAAGCTCTGGGAACATGTAAATCCCAACCTAGTGATTATTCTTGCCAGTATGTTATAGGAAGCGACAAAGGGACTATATTAATACAGTCACACAACAATTGTTCATATTGGTTAACCAATATCAAATAGTGTCTGAGTTTCCCTCCATCCTAAAAGTGATTAACAAGGTTATTGTATACATATGACAGGTGGCTTAGACGTGGATGGAGGTCCACCACCTTGGATCCCATTTGGGCAGAGGCTGGACCCTCAGTCAGTGGACAAGCAGTTCAAGAGCCTGCAAGAGGCGGCCAAGCAAGACAACGCTGAGTTTGAGGCTCAACGGAAAGGGGCAATTGCTGAGGCGCAGCGAATGTCAGGAGTTAAGAAGGCAAGTATCCTCAGAGAGGGATACTTAAATGTCTGTTTTTCCTGCAGGGTTAATGCTTGTGAATGTTTTAGTTGGCTTTGCTTATTGATAGACTGGGTTGATGATCAACCTAAGCATTAATGAACCTTTTGAGAATCCCTAGTGAGTAATGAGGCATTGCATGTATGCCTCTTAATGTTTCTAAAGAACAGAGTTTCGTATTTTCATATGTAATCTTATAATTTTATCATATACAGATTCGAAAAAATATATTATTTTGCCTGCTGTTTGAAATGCTCTGAAACTGCACATGAATGGAAAAAAATAAATAAATGTATGAAACATAAGTTAACTTGAAAAGCACCCAGTAATATTATAAGAATGTAATAAAAAATAAAAGATAATTTAATAATTTCAGGTGTTTGGGGGTGGCACTAAGCCATTGCTTGATGCAAACGTGCAAAAGATCATTGATGCGGGTTTCACAGAAGAACAAGCCGAAAATGCTCTCAAGTACACAAAGAATAATCTAGACCGTGCATTACGTATGCTGCACAAGAGAGATACTTCAGAGAATAGGGTGAAGGAGAAACCGCCCAAGGAGGAACCCAAGAGGAAAGGCAGGAACAAGGACGACGAAGACCTTCCGACGAAACCCACCGCCAAAGTGTCCCTCTTTGATTTCCTAGAAGATAAGCTCCCCGCGTCCTCCGAGAAAGGCCCCGACAGAGCTCGCCACGAAGCCACCTACCACAGCGACGACAGAGGGGAGCGCAGCGACAGGAACCACAACAAGAGCGACAGGGACAGGAACAGTGCCAAACACAACAGAGCGCCACCGAGCAGGTACGAGAACAACCGGTTCAACCGGCAAGAGTTCAGAGGCAGCGACAACTTCCCAAGGGAGCGGCCCACCAGCGAACGCCCGCCGCGCTTCCAGAAGAAGTACGAGGAGAAGAACAGACACAACGTGTCCAACGCGCCCTCCGTGCCCAGCTACAACCGCAACAGCTTCCCCAGCATGCCGCCAGTGAACAACCGGCCGGGCCACGTGGACGCCCCGCAGCCCGCCTTCAGCAAAGCGCCCCTCGACAGGTTAGTGGACGCCACGGCCAACCTCAATCTCAACACTGCCAGGCCACTGGACGAGCAGATGCAGCGGACCATCTACCAGAACGATTACAAGAAGCAGTTCGTGCCGAACGCGGCGCAAGAGAACCCGCCATTCCGGAGGAACAACGCGCGGCCGGAGCCCTACAGGAACCAGGTGAACGGCTTCGTGGAGCAGCAGCCCATGTACCAGCAGAACATGGGCTACGTGAACAACTCCATGTTCCCGAATCGGCAGCAGTTCCAGAGCTACGGCGCGCGCGGGCCCTTCCTGTCGGGCTCTCTGCTGGGCTTCCAGAACGCCGCCGTCAACGAGCAGGCCAGGGCCATGCTGGGCGTGGCCGACATCAGCTGGAAGGTGGGCGACCGCTGCCTCGCCTTGTATTGGGAAGACAATAATGTGAGTAATGACTGATGATGACGTATGATGATGAATGACGTACCTATGAGAGTTGGATATTGTTTTATAAAATCTGTTGCTTTTCAAACTCGAGCTGTTATTTCCTGCGTACCAAGTGTCTTACAGACTCAAGTGTCTCGTTAAGGGACAGAGTCCGGAACGAGATTATCCGGCAAAGAACCAAAGTGAGTGACATAGTCTATCGCTGTTGTAAACTGAAGTGGCAGTGGGGCGGCCACGTCTGTCGTAGAACCGACGACCGCTGGAGTAAAGCGGTTCTTGAGTGGAGGCCACGTCTCGGCAAACGTAGTGTAGGACGCCCCCCTGCCAGGTGGACCGATGACCTCAAGAAGGTTGCTGGTAGGTGCTGTATGTGGGTCACGAAAGATCGTCTTTTGTGGCGTACCCTTGGGGAAGCCTACGTGCAGCAGTGGACTAGCACAGGCTGATTAATTGATTGAAGTGTCTTAGATCAATTTCAAACCGAAGCTAAGTTAGCCGTTTTAGGGTCTGTGATTTGTAGGTATATTGTATTATCTGGCGAACGAACGAACTTTAACCCTAGTAGCGTGTGCTTGGTCCATTGTTTTTATGCCTGCAAATAAAAACGAAGTATTTTATTTATTTATTATATACTTAAATATTCTTAATATTACGTACATGTTTTTATATGATGCAGTTCTACGAAGCGGAGGTGACCGGCGTGTCGGCCAACACGGTGGTGGTCAAGTTCTGTGCGTACGGCAACCACGAGGAGGTGCTCAAGTCCAACTGCCTGCCCTTCCCCACACAAGGTGCGGCCCTCAAACAATATTCATATGATAATAAAGTACATTGAATGCTCCTCTTAGGAGAATTGGGTTTTGACAAACAAACATTAATCCCGAATGACTGCGAATGAGAAAGTCTGCGAAGCAGTCTTGGTTTGACACAGCTCTGTATAGTGAATGAGTTCTTCTCAATTACGAATGGTGTGCATTTGCATCATTATGATGAGAACCACCATTCATTCATTGATATCCCACAGAAACAAAAAGAACTATAATTCTCGTCATGAGTCCATAGTCATAGTCATGAGTTCCATGTACTAATGGAAATAAAGTTTAATGAATTTCTATGTACATTTTCGTAAAATAAATACATTTCCGAAATGTGCCGAATTCTACGGTGAGGCAAAACAGCATGAGGAAACCTACCTGTTCCTCGAACCTATCACCTTAGTTAGTCAGTGCTTGTAAATGGTGACATGGCTTACCACCTGTCACATTGAGTACTGACTATCTGGTCAATACGTGGGTTCGAGGTAGCCATAGAATTACTACCTTCGCAATTGCGGAGATGGACACCTGAACCTCTGACTACCCGGCAAGGGTTAATGATCGTGAACGCATTTGCCTTTTTGTGCAATAGTCAGCCAACGTGTCGGTCCTTGTATGTTGTGCCATTGAAGTGTGTTTGCATGCAGGGCCGGCCAACCCGCCGTTCGTGAGCCGGGGCCCGGGCGGCGGCGTGTTCCCGGGGCGGCGGCGCTAGCGACGAGGCGGCCCCGCCACTCGCAGTTGGATAGGGCCAGCGCATCTAACAATCTCCTTGTATAGCTGATAGTTTTTGTTTTAGGTGCTTTATGGACTAAGCCTCAATATTTAACTTAACTGTATGTAATGTCTGTCAATAACAGTATGATAAATCGTTCGTTTTCACTCTTGTTGTTTCATTTTTGAGGTGGAAGTTAGCTTCAAGTTGAAGAGAATGAACATTTGCTCCTTTAATGACATAATCCTGAGAATCATAAAACTACTATACCTTAGTTACAAGAACTAAGATACATCATTAAAAAAAATTTCACGGATTTTGGTAATTATAATGTTTATTGGACAACTCCAATTGACAAAAACATGACTGTACATCAGTAAATAAATTGTTATCGCTCTAGAAAAAGTGAATTTCAATATGATGGTATTTAATAAAGGGTAATTCATCTGTGACTATGAACGACATATTTGAGCGAGGTCCAACATCGTAAGGAGACTTACCCAGTCTACAGAATAAGTAATCATCGCCTGTCCTATTTAGATACTATTTGGTTGACACGTGCGCTCGCAAGCTAGAAACAATAACTCCGTATTTGTTATATACTATATGTATGTCATATAAGTTGGACATTCGAACCTCTGACTACCCCGCAAGGAATAATTGGCGTGAAGCGTATGTCTACTAATATCTACTCCAAACATCCACCTATTACAATAGGCTATTTGACACTATTAAAAATATGTTACTAAATGTGGTCATCCTATTAGGTAATAATATAAAAAACCATATTTAGCTCTATTTTATCCGAAAATATTTATTGATTTTGCAAAATAAACATAATAAATTCATGAAATTTTTTGAATTTCTTCCTTCACAAGAACGCTCTGTGATTGGCTACGCCTCGCGTGACGTCACAGGCAAGTAAACATTGTTTATTGTTATGCACTTAGTGTGATTTTATCGTATTTCCATCGTTTCTTGTACTATTTTTACAAGAATTCCGCAGGACACTATTAACCAGTGATATAAACAATAGTATTTGCTGTCAAAATGGACAAGAATTTTGTACAAGTCGACAATAGATTTAAAAATAACTCTGATTATTATGCTGCAGAGCTCAAAAATATAAAAGATGGTATGTAAGCATCTAAGTATTTATTTATAAAGCTACTTTTATATTAATTTCCGTCGCTGTTTCACAAAATATATAGGTTATGTTTATTAATCCCCTTCAAATAGTGCACATGCAATAATAATAACATGGTGAAGTACACAAAGTATATTTAAATTAATTACTGAATGTTGCTTAACTCATTCGGAGCCAACGACACGCCTCGCGTGTCCATGAAAATTCTACTCGCCACGCCGCGGACACGCCTCGCGTGTCCATTAGTTTTCGATTATATCTCGAAAAGTACATGAAAAAATTTAATAAGAATTTGTGTACATGGTATTTACCACACGAATAACCATATATTCACGTGGTTTCTACTTTGAAAGAAGTTATGTTTATACTAAAAACGAACCCCTTGTGGGATGCCAAGAACACGCGACGCGTGTCCACTTTGAGTATGCGACCAGAGGTTCTTAAAGTTTGTGTAACTTTCCATCAAACTCACTACGTTAGCTTGTTTATTATAATATTAGTACTTACAAAATAATATGTTTCAGAGTGATTTTAGTCGAAAGATGAGTAAATAATTTATATAGCATACAAACAAGAAAAAAAATTATAAATTTAATAATATATAAGTAAGTTTGAGAATCACATCATATTTAATTTACCTATTTACCTAAATATCCATATTCCGCCATAATTCCTGGTTTAAAATCACTATACTGTTGCCACAACCTTATCTCTTTCGTTGCACAAACAGAACTAAGGAAATAAACTACCACAATGTATTATAAACGTATTTAGAAACATTAAACTTGTCGCAGAGCCAGTGGACACGCGTGGCGTGTCCATTTTTTCTTAGTCGCAGAGCCGCGGACACGCCTCGCGTGTTCATGACCGTTTGTATGGCGGCTCCGCTAGTAAGACGCTGAAAAATGGCGCGGCGTCGAATGAGTTAAACATATGGAATTCTCTGATACGCCTTATTACACACTCTATGTGAATCCGCAAACTAGCTATTATTTTTGTTTGTCGTACTTGATCTTTGTGTTTACTTGCCTGTGACGTCACGCAGATCATATGGCGTCCGCCATTACAGAAACAGCGTTTTTCGCGCGAATATTGCAATTTAAATTTTAACTTAATATTTTACGGAAAATACTGCAAAATTTGCAGAAATATACATGTGGTGTATTAATCATATACCAACGAATAATTTGAAACAATTTTTCAAAATCAGTCAAATAGCCTATTATCATATCCCATGCTCTAAATAAGTATAGGGTTGTATTCGATTTGCAAAAACGATCTAAATGTGTCGAATGGTCGAAAAATTTGCTTATTTAATTTTGTTTTAGAATTTAAACTAAGACTATAAAAACTTTTGTAGGTTATTATTATTTAAACCTACGTACATTCATTTTCAGAGAAAAAATACTATAAACATTAATGACCAATAACCATTGTTGAGTCATAGATTTCTATACTCTTACCAAAACTACAAAGTTTGTATGACCATACAGTCAACCTAATGGAGATTCTTACGATATCCCTATACTGAGTATAAAAGTATTTTTAAAATGTGTAAACATTCCAGTCGCGTGGGCTAAAGCAGAGATTGAACCTACTGATTCAGAGGCAAACGCCCCAACTACTGAGCTTGTATTCATATGTCATATTTTTCAGGTGTTACGAAGTTAATGAAAATTTAAACCATAACATCATAAAAATATTTTATTATCGATAATATACATTACAATCATTTCTCTCTACCAGCATCTCAAAAATGACTGACTAGGTGACTATACATTTTTTAACCTTTCATAATAGCTCTCTGAATAAATAGAACACAACTTTAACTATGAAATTTTTGTAATTTACAAAATGTACGAAAACGTACACACACCTACCATAGTTTTCTCACAGTGCATTTATCAATAGTAGAGTAGGTCCGTTGCGACTGACTCGTCTTTACCCAGAACTTTGAGGATTTGCTAAAATTGACGACTTTGGTAAACTAGCGAAGCAAGGAAACATTTGAAGCTAACCAAAAAGGTAAAGTGGCAAATATAAATTTACGACTCAATATAACCTCATTCAAACCACCACCAACTCACAATACAATTAATTCTGAATAATACATATATCATGTTTTTGATTTTATATCATCATTAAGCGTACTATTAGACAAAAGATAAATCAAGCTTGTATGTAATCAATGTTTTTATTAACATTTGGTGGGTAATATTAATTCTAGTAAAAAACCGGTGATCTTAATAATGCCTTGATTACAAGACTTGTATAATTAGTAATAAAAACTTTGATTAATTCGATAACTTAACGATAAATAGTCATAAACTTATTCACGCTCAAACTAATTGTGATCCTATGGTATTTCAGAGCTCGAGTGACCATTACAAAGATCTTTAATTCTGTGAAACCATTCACTAGAGCACGAGGGTAATTGTAATGTCATATAGCCTAAGTTGACAAACGAAATAATTCACTGCTCTAAACCTTATTTAAGTATAATCTATTATTACAAGATGATTATTTCAGATGAGTCCGATTACAATTCCGATCACGATTCTGATATCTCATTTTGCATGTCGTAACAGGTAACTGAGAATAACGACCTCTTCTGCATCATCTGCTCTGTAGTAATCCCGTCGCGTCGTAGGAAAAGATGTACAAGAAAGAATGCTAAATAGCTTCCATTCTTCAATAGAATTTATCGGGTTATGGGCTAACAATCTATTATCAATATGCCATATGACTTCGTAACCCCCAATATGCCTGCTAATGAGTGAATTAAGGTATATTATCGTGTCTGCGTGGTTCTTATATAAAAGATGTAAAGGTTTATGTATGTACGTAACAAAACAAGTACCTACCCACGAACGACTACCCCTAAAAGCATGAACCATTATCTCCAATGGATAGATTATGCAGTCGCTGATTGAACCAGAGGTCTTAGGTTCGTAATCATATGACTAACAACTTAGCGTCTCATGGATGAGATCATCGGAGAATTGAACTGTAGTTTCTACGAAATATTTATAAGTTCCCCAAAAATAAATAAGATAGATTTTGAATATGATTGTATTCTTATCTATCAATATATGTATCAATATAGGTACGAGTAAGTCTTAGTTCAACTTCCGAAGTTACGGTTAATCTGTTGGAAATAGTTTGAAACAATATCGTCTTGTTCGCTGGCATAATAACAGTAAGTATTTATCTGCTATGACAGCGGAGTTAGAATAGAATAGAAAAAAAACACAAAAACAGCACAAGTACAAACACATTTACAATTACATTTATTACATTGACAAGACAAGATACTGCACTGTCACTGTGAAAGTTTTAAAATTAAAAGAAAGAGTTAAAATTAAATAAACATTTTGGTAAAACGTGGAGCTATATGGGAGTTAAATACTAATTAATTAACCGCCGTTATTCTGTTAAGAAGAATGATAATATATTTTAAGTTTGGAAAAAGTTAGCATGGGATCAAGTATTTTCTGTGTAAATAGTTGGTAATATGGTGTAGAGGAGAGATGCATGCTAGTTTCAATTAAATGCAGTTATCATTATTTCGGGTGTACCAACAGATGCTTCCTGTAATTAGGGAGTCCATTACGTTAATTGACCTCATAAACCAACGGACCAAGTGCTTTTTTAACCTTTCCTAGCTTGCTGTGTTTCGTAACCAAACTAAATTTGAACGTACGTTGGTACATGTCCAATTTACGATTCAATGTTATTGCACTTGTTTTGAAAACTTATTCAGTTGAAATTTTAATATTTGTAGGACTTGAAAAAATATGATTAGCTGGTTTTCCGCTCAGCGTGTGCAAGTTATATGGTAAGTGTCTGGTTCAAATATTTACCATTATTTAAAAAGTAAGTAATCTAGGAGAGTAGAACGGTGGATCAGACAGCATCACAGCACACATGTGATATTAGTGTAGTTTTGTTATAGATTCAAGGCAGTTGATAATCACTTAATATACTTACTGTCTGTTATTTTAATCTATATATTTATACAAATAGGTAATAATTAAACGCTTACTTAACACAATATAAAGACAATGTTTTTTATATTAGTATGAGTATTAGTGTTGCATAGAGTACCCGCCACATAAGGTGGCAGTTGGGGGCGTCGCCACAGTCGCGTAATCCAGTGTTGCCAGTAAACACGCCAAAACTAGCACTCACTGTGCCATACGGCTCGATACATTATATTGAGGTTTCATTTGTAACGATCTTTGGTTGCAGAGCTATAAACTCAAATAAAACAAATTAATATACCAAAGTCAAAAGTCAAAATATTTTTATTCAAAATAGGCCCCATCATAAGCTCTCTTTGAAAGTTATTTTATGATCTAAGTACAAATTAAAAAAACTATATATTGACAAAAGGAATATATATGAGTGAAGTGGAAGGGCGGTTACGTAGGGGCCGGCCTAATAAGACATATATGTAACAGTCAGATAGACGCTATATTGAAAAAAGGTGACGTTAGGAGTACCTATAACCGCCGAGAGTGTATTAGAGAATGTATGAATGTCAATGAAGCGAAAGTGGTCTGTCAGGATCGGGACAAATGGGGATCCGTGATCTCTGCCTACCCCTCTACAGGGAATCAGGCGTGATGTGTATGTATGTATGTAAAAAAACTATTTCAAACATGGCACTGAGCATTGTCTTTACATATTTTTACCGAGGTTAGTTCACCAACCATTTCGGCTGCTCAAGATGCCACGTCATGAAGACCACGACCGCTCTGATAAGAGCGTAACGATTGAGAAGAAGAAGTTCAGCGGAGACCCTTGGAGAAGAACTAACAAGAAACTCCAGAAATCAATTTATTAGAATCACCCTTAACAAACATAAAAATTACAAAGAGTGGGGAAAAAACACAACGCTGGTAATACTAAATTTACCTTTCATACAAAATAACACGCAATGGCGGAAACGTCAAATTTAGTTCCAAGTTTGGCTACTGCCACCTTATGTGGCGGGTACTCTAGTAAGCATTTCAATTGTACCAAGTTCAATTTATCATGCCAAACTAAATATTAGTTTTGACCTACTAAATTACACTGTATCAAAGCTTTATTATGTGTGAAGTCCTTGACATAAGATTAATGATTCGTAAAAAACTATATGTATCGCGATCGAGTACTCGTATTCTACAAAAAGACCCCAAACACCGGTAGAATATGCTTTGGATTGAAAGGAGTTGTTACACCTCCTTGCTTGAATAGGTGGGGGAAGGCTTCGCGTCGCCTTGGCGGCAAACGCAAACCAAACTAGTTCGTTAGTAGGTAGTTAGTTACATACTTGATATGACGCGCGCTGCTCGCTCTATGTCAAAATGTTTCTAAAAGCACCACAGCACGGATCAAAAAGTGAACGACGTAACTTAAAATGTTTATAAAGTGAAAAGAAAGTGATATTTGAGCATTTGTAGTGAGGTTTGAACTGTTTATTGTGATATTCCGGCTCAGGCAGAAGAGTTTGTAAACATTTGTCACGACTTTCGAAAAGAGGTAAGAATTAATGGGCTTGTGTGTAGCCGTAGTTTATAACTTGATTAAACGCTATGTTTATATCTGAAAAAGCACTTTCTTTCTAGTCTGGAAGTAAGCGATAGCTTAGTTACGACATAGACGGTTGACATGAGAATGAGAGTTAACTTTCACTTTAGGTCGTCGTTAATATAACTTTAAATTGTATGCTGTATTAAATACCAGTTTGCAGGTATGCTTGTTTCTCTTTAGGTACCAATGCCGCTTGTTTATCTTTCAATACACTTAAATTTTAATAAAAATGATGATAGTCTAATTATTAATATCTTTAAAATAATGTGACATTGATTTACAAAAAGAACTGAAATATACATACATTATATCTGATGTATATTTATTTTAATGTTTAAAATAATAGCCATATTTATTGAAGATAATGCCGCAATGAGTTAACTTACTAAGCCAGGTCTGCATGAAGTGTAATTAGTAACGAAGGGACACCTCAAGCTCGACATTATTAAACTCGCATAGGTAATAGATGTTCTCATTTACATATTTTAACAAATGTGAGAATTAAAACAGATGTACGATCTAAACAAGGGTGAGTGTTCTAAATGACCAACTTTATCAAGTAAGTTAATATTGGAAGCAGGAAGTTTAGCGTACATGATGAAGGCAACTACACATTAAGCCTGATTAAACTCTTTAAGTCGACATGGTGGTATCTTCATTTCGGCCATTGACGTCTCACGTTCAGTACGAATCTAGGGCCTTCGTAGAATTTTAATAGAACCGACTGACGACTGTGTGATATATTCCGTGTAATGATTTAGTCACGGTCGACGACTGTCATACGGAACGTTTAATTTTAGCCCTCAAATGCCCATCATGACTAAAGGAGTTGGTCCGTCAACCCCATAAATGCATTTAATTATCCTAAGGATCCTGCTTCTATGGGCGGTGATTAGGTATGGAATCAAGTACGTGAAAGAAGGTGGTTTCCATTTTGTTGGCTATGTCATACGTAATTTAGAACCTTCAAGTCTTTCAGACGCGAAGGTATTGTTACACAACTTTAGATAATCAAACATTGATTCAAATGATTTTCTTTGAAAAACGTACGCAAATTGATACAATAGATACTACGTAGACACGTTGTGATACTGCCTACACTACACGTGTCTACACTACACGTGTCTACACTACACTGAGAATAGAAATGAAAACCAAATTTAATCATATTATTCAGGGTACAATGTCAAAGATATTGTGACACATGTGGTATGTGAATGAGTAGCAAATATTCAGTTTTCATATACATTCACGTTCTTTAATCTCTTTAGGGCGGACAGAACCTCAGACACAATAATATCTCCTAGGTGACTTTTTAGCATGAATATTCGAGTTGTTGTTTAGTTAGTTACTCCTTACCTTTTTATGCATAAAAAAATTGTAATGACAACCAGGTCATTTATATATATAATTCTTTAAATGGTACGCTTACCATACTTGTCTCGAAACAATTCTATGTACGTAACACCATTTCTATATTAGATATAAAAATACTGATACATACTTCATTCATACATTCTTAAGTGAATAACTAATATCCATACGAAACACAGATTTAGAATCTACAGCTGCCACTGCGGTGATATACAGACATCCTAAGAGCGAGGCAGTGTGCCACTATTCAATACATTCCTGACATACTCGCCGTTGTTACTAAGTAATACAACTTGTAATACGTGATTCAATGTCACGTAGAAGCTCACAGGCTCTGAGTACCTACATGACACTGAAACTATACGGCAATAATTGTGCTAGGATCGGACATGTATCCTCAGGTCATATAGCAACCAATCAGGTGGAACAAATCACTGATTTGGTGTCAAGGTAATCATAGATTTAAATTTACAAGCACCTGTAATGTCAGTGTTAAAAACCCACACACACACATAAGTGTTATATTATGACATGATTTTTGAGAACTACACTTCTTGAAAATGAAAATAAACAATATTTAACAGCCACCGTAACCGCGTTCATACACCGTTTCTCGTTCGACAAGCGAAATGAAGTATTGAATCTCCCCCGAGCGCGGGAAGTAACTATCTGGATGGGTGACGCGACGTTACTGGTTGTTGATATCGGTGAGGGAAAACATCTTGAGGAAATCTGCCCATTTCGAGATAAACGTCGTCTACTGCCTATAAGTTTACGTGGTTAACCTATCACGTTGGCCATTGTTTATCAGTTAAAAAGTGTGTTCGAGTTTCCAAAGACAATCGCAAACTAAACTGATGGTGGACACTCGTCTTCTTATTTCTTTGAAAGGGTTGTATGGGGGATGCATTTCCATTGGTAGGTATTTATACGGTTACTTGAAATCCTTATGTAAGGTACATTACTTTATTAATTAATTGTTATAAATCGTATCACTGTTTAAGTTTTACTGAAGAATCTTAAACCAAATTCCTTTAGCGATTCGACAATTACTTTTTTCTTTTTAATCTTACTTTGGTGGCATAGAAACGTTGTACAAATACCCCTTGCTTACTCGGTAGAATATTCATGTTGCTCTATATTGTTTGACCACGTTTCTAGTAAACCTTTTTCTGATTTACCAATGCCTGCGATGCCTGACTTTGACGAATTGAATATTGGATTTTTTATGAAGGTTTCGAACTATGGTGGTTCTTCACGGGCGATGGTTACATTTACTAATTTTCTTTAAAAACATCCATTTCAATGCTGAATCAGCATTAAGTAAACATAGCTTGAAGCTAATGAAGTTTTTTACTCACAGACTAATATGCATGTACGTACCTAACGTATATTTAAAGGCCCTATTTATTAACGTCAAGCTCTAGGGCACCGGAAGTTCATATAGCACTCGGATCGACTAAAACCTGACGGTAACCACCGAGGTGTAAGTTAAGTCCAGCTGAGGCCAGAGCCGATCCCATGCTGTCCGGAGGAAACACCCCCTACGCAGCCAAAACCTCGAGACTCTAGGCTGAATTCGAAGGGGCAACTAAACACTAGCTTGCCATCCCACCACCTCTAGGTAATGGGGGCAGAGGATACGGCAGGCCAACTCTTTAATTGGTGTGACCCTCTCTCCGCCACCCAGGCCATTTCCAGGGCCAGCTTCCTGAACCCCAGTTAATTATAGAGGATTTCTTCCTCGTGGTCCACGGCAACCCCCAAAGACTCTTGGCCTTAACCAGAGTAGAACTCCAGCACATGGTTATGAGACTTGACAGTGGCAGCGCCAAGGACTGATCCCACCCGCCCTACGACAACGCATCAATTGCCGAGCCCACCTTCAAGCCAAGATACGCTCCCGGTATCCACTTCTCCAGCACTCCGGCGGGTCAAACGATATAGGCGGAGATGCCGTGGGGCATTTGGTTCCACAGTCGTCCTCCTGACCGCTTATCCCAGGGTGGCTCCCGACTATGATTAATGTTTATTATATGGATGAAACTTATGATCATCAGGGTTAGGGCCGTCACTCACACCTTTGACTTCTGTATAAGGAATTGAAATAGGACAGCTCTTCCGTAATGATGATGATGAATAAATGATTAATTGTATTTCTTTTTCAGATAACAAAACTCCACAATGGACAGCTGCGGGCGGTGCATGAAGTATTCTCTGATCGGCATCAATATTGTCACATTTGTAAGTATGAACTCAGTACGGTATTTTATGTTAAATTAGTTACCTGCTTAGCTGAGGTGAATGTGGTTTAGATCGGGTTAAATGGAGATCCATGATCCTGCCCTTGTGCGACCATTGTGGCGCGAATGGTTAACCAATTGAACGCAAATCGCGATTCCCGGGTTTTATTCCCGCTGGAGTTGAGACAATTAATTAACATGCTTTTCTTCTACTTCATCCAGTGTAGTCATTGATAACATTTATTATATTTGTATATACTTAAATAGAATAAGTGTATGTTTTTTAAGTATACGATGATTACTATCTTTATCACCAGCCTTCAATGTACTTAGCAAGGGACTAGTTTGGTGTAATTGTGTCCTTAAATATTATTAATAATAACAATACGAACCTTATATTGATATTTTTAAGGTGGTTTATACTCGTTATATCACATGTAACATTAAAAAGGTCAGAATAGAACCTGGGTTGTCGTGCCTAGTATGAATTAAGTTAAGCTTCAGTAAATTTACCAACACATACGTACAGTCATACACACTAAGGTATTTTCTCCAAAGACTAATTTATATAATAATTATTAAAGTGGAGCCTGCTTATTATCTATTCCAAAATATATATCATTTACTCACCTAACAAATACTATTTGTAAAGTGGTATTTTCTTAAATATTGATGAGTATTAAGTTAACAATAATTATTACAAAATAGCCCATTTGATACATAAATAAAAAAGGAATGTTTTTGCTATGAACAATTTTTTATCTAGAACCAATTTAGATTAATAATCAATCAATTAAACATACAAATACAGTATCATACGAGTAAGTAAATGTGTATATTTCTAGTTCTTTTACCATAAGCAGGTTTATTAATGTTATAAATCAATAACACGACATCTCGATCCATGCTGTCATAAATAAAAGTTCTAAGCGCATAAAACAAATATTAGCGTTGACTGTACTCGTACGAAGTGTGTTGAAATTACTCTTTCACAATAATGTTCGTGCATAACGGAAGCACCTCGCACCCGATGTTTGACCTTTGCGTTTAAGGGTACTATAGGAGAATCACTCAAATATTAATGTGTTTAACATGTAGTTATTAAAGTGTCCTGACCCTGTATTAGGACCATTACTTCCTTGTTACAAATTATTGATTTGAATAGCACATATCATTTAAATTTTGAAGATCTAAAAACATCGAAAGCATATAAATGGCATAGCGATGATTTATAACTGAATTTATAGCCATGGCTGTAATTGCCGAAGAGTCGACCAGTCCAAAATATTCCAAAGTACCGGTTAGACAAACATGTCGATCAAAAATACAACACTCTTACATGTCGCCTATTACGACATACAAGGAAGAAGGCAGCTTCATCTATTTCTTTCTATTTAAAAAACAGTCCAGAATTAGATAAGATTTAAATATAAATTCAATATGAAAAGGTACATACGTTGACTACTCGTACGCCAAAGTCGACTTACTTACTTGACGATACGTTATCTATAACGGGTCTTGGTAAAAATAAATATCAAGTTTAATTCACAGAACATCTCTGGCAGAGATAACGGTTTCTGGCTACTGGATTAATTAGATCAGGTTATGTGTCAAACTTGTTACTGAAGATTGACACCTAACTATGAAACAAAAGTTAACAATGATATATATATATATATATATATATGTATGTATTAACTTATATTTAAGTCCAATGTTGCAGTCCTACGCTGGTACGAATACAGCCCCTAGTTTTCCCGATTCTGCCTTCATTTACGCTTCAGTGATTGATATCCATACACTTTCACATATGTACACTGCGGTTGCAGGTACCTCTAACGTCATCAATCGTTGCCTTGGCTAAGCAATAAACTTGCATGTAGTAGTTTTAATGCACCTGGTTTTTGTTGACTGTGTATTATATTTGCGAGCTAGTTTTCCTGTAATTAGATCCATGATGTTTTGATTACGAAATGAATGTTCCTTTGCGGACTAATGCGTTTCCAAGTCGTTTGTACTTGCAACGAGAATTATCTTGATGAACAATAACATATTAATATGATTTTGTTAGGGTACGATTTAATCTTTTTTGTAATGAAATAAATTTTGTTCTTTTATAATAAATTACAATTTTTAAATATATTTCAAATTGGTTTGTCAGCCTTCGCATGTCTCGGAAAACATCGTTCGTAATCAGTGTCCATTAAAAGGTTTAATATGCCGAGGTCGGATTTCAATGAACCGCAAGTGGTTAGCAAGAATCGGAAGTAATGGCAACAGATGGCATATTTGCCTGTACTAATCAAGCAGTTCGCAAACTTAGCATTCTTTTAACGTCTCACCAAGCAGGGGTCTTTATAATACCAACATATCATGTGCTACCCATAAAAAATGATATAATTACTACATAGTATAAAACAAAGTCGCTTTCTCTGTCCTTATGTCCCTTTGTATGCTTAAATCTTTGAAACTACGCAACGGATTTTGATGCGGTTTTTTTAATAGATAGCGTGATTCAAGAGGAAGGTTTATATGTATAATAACATCCATTAAATAGTCGAGTAGGCTATATATTTTATACCCGTGCCAAGCCGGAGCGGGTCGCTAGTTAAGAATAAAATGACAAAGAATAAATGATAGAAGGCTCCTAATGCGCTGTCAGATCGGGGGGCTGTTGGCGGTGGCGCTGGGCTCGTGGGTGTGGGCGACGCGCGCCTTCTCCAGCACCCTGCTGAGCAACGACCTGTTCATCGCGTCGCTGGTGGTGGTGGTGCTCATGGGGCTGCTCACCATGCTGCTCTCCGTGGTGGGCTGCTGCGGCGCCGCCAAGGAGGTCAAGTGCATGCTGCTCACGGTAAGCCATCGCATACGTACGTGCCTACTTGACCCCTAATGGGACGTAACAATGATACCTAGCTGCCATTCTTCCTGCGTGTTGTAGAGAGGTGACTGAAGGATCTGGGGTACACGAATCTATTGGGTGATGCGCAGACAACCTGTGACCGATGTGTCGTATGATAGCTAGACTAGCCCAATTTTAATGCTAAAATGTGATCTAGGAGAGGATTCGGTCCACCTCGAAAGGGATGAAAGGTCGTCAATGTGTATATGTCTACTTCACGCTTCTACTTCTCTCTTCCCGATCGCAATATTGACCGATTCGTGCAAATCTCGGGCGCTTCACTCACAACCAGTGGCCGCAAGGTTTTATTTTCCACAGGCTTCGTTTACTCTTTTAATATAAATAAAATGCAAATGCATCACTATGCCTCGAGTGCTGTTCGAATCCGGGCTACTTGGAACATCCTTTCTCCAGATAGTCAGATGTAACGTGGATGTACGTAAAACTGTACTATACCAAAGTCAATTATTTCAAAATGTTATGTAATTTCGTCTTCTTTGCCAATGGAATATCTAACCCAAGCTATATAAATGTGGTGCTGTTTATAAATGCTTATAAAGTAGCTTGTGTACCGACTCATATTAATGCAGTGTCCCTTTTGGTTGCAGTACTACATAATAGTGTTCATAGTGTTCGTGGCGATGCTGATCGGCGGGATAATGCAGTTCGTGTTCCGGGAGAAGGTGGTGACGGAGCTGGACCGGCAGCTGTACGCCTCCATCCCCAACTACGGCGCCAAGCACGAGTACACCAGGGCCTGGGACGAGACGCAGACGCTGCTGCAGTGCTGCGGCGTCCGGAGCCACAGGTGATGCCACACTGCCAAATACAACTACAGTATATTCGCTTTAAGAAAATAGTGACGTCATGATAATGAGAGGTCAAACTGACCAATGAGACGTGAGTAAATGAGAAAAGAAGTCACATTGACCAATAACAGACAACCCCTATAAAATCTCATTGTTTAAATCATGGAGACCTTGATGACGTCACTATTTTCTTAAAGCGAATATACTATAATAGCAATCGCCCCCTGCTAGCTGGGGCATTTTTTTTGACGACCTCCGTGGCGCGATCGGTTAAAAACCAGAACGCTAATTCGTGAGGTCCCGGGTTCGATTCCCGGTGGAGGCAGAGTTAAAAACTACGCTTTTCTACTGCTTTCCAGTCTGGTCGTTGATTATATACACTATAATATGTATTCATCTATATATAATATGTATACATTTCTTAAATATACGTTGACTAGTACCCTTAACACAAGTCTTAAATGTACATCTACTTACATCTAGAATGTAATCTAGCCGCCCTTCTTCCTGGCATGTCGTAGGAGACGTCAAAGGGGTCAATTGGGCAATGGTCACCTAGCAACCTGTCACCAGTGTTCCATATAACATCACAACCCTATTTATGTTATAAGTTGACCTAGGAAATACTAATTCTCCGAGATTCTGTCCACCCCGAAAGGGATTAAAGGACGTTAATGTATATGTATTTATTAATAGTAATCATATTTAAGACATTATTACACTAGTTGAAACAGCCCTTTGGTAAGATAGAGGTATTTAAGATTTGTCTTAATGGTACTAGTCAACAAAAAAATATGTATTTATTCTAATATATTAGATAAATGTATAATCAACGACCAGACTGAAAAGTAGAAGAAAAGCGTAGTTCTTAACTCTGCCTCCACCGAGAATTGAACCCGGGGCCTCACGATTAGACTTCAGGTTGTTAAACATCGCACGACGGAAGTGCTATTAGGCTTGATAAAAGTGGGGTTCGAGTGAGCAAAGAACGTCACATAAAACTAAGTTGATAGTCGACACTCAACCTCTGAGTACCCCGAAAGGGTGGTTCGGTCGTGAACGGATATGACTAGGTCATGCTATTTACATTAAATAAATGCTAACTTTCACCGGCATGAAATGAAATGATTTTTATTCAACATGTCGTAGGTGATTAAGGAACTGTAAATAAAGTAAAACGATTAATATCCATTTCAATGTAAATATGTATTTGTGTTTTCCAGGGATTGGAATGACAACGTCCCAGAGAGTTGCTGCAGAGAAATCTACGCTGGTAAAGTGAGTATTCTGTGATAGGATACAAAAACCGGCTTCGTAGATGTATTGATCTATCATGGATTATTAATATTCATGTATTTATTAACTACTTTAACATAACAATATTTAAAGTTATTCGATCATTTTCTTTAAATGTCACAAAACCGTGAAGTTTATCAAACTGCGAAGAAATAAATAATTGATCGATGTGCTAACAGGATGTCGCCAATATGCTGTAATGCTTGTCTTCGGCCCAATAGTTATGCTGTTGATGACGTGGATATATTTTGTGTCCGAGGTTTATAAAACATGATTTTAAATAACGTATTAACATGAATAATTCGACGTAGCTCAATTGTTTGGGGCTTAACTCTGTATCTGTGGGTATGAAATTTAATTATTTTCTATGTACATCTTCGTAATAAAAATACATTTACGGTGTTCCACGAACAGGTAATAGTTTGTGCCTGTAATTGGCGACATGGCTTACCACCTGTCACATAGAGCACTGACTGTCTGGTCAACACGTGGGTTTGAGGTGGCCATAAAATTACTACCTTCGCAATTAAAGGTCGTGAACACGATTGTCTTTGTATTAGCATGAATGAGCATCTCTACTCATTCTAAGTTGTACTATATTGATTCGTACCATTAATAGTACCACTGGCTTTTTTATTTTATTCATCGGTACAAGCCAGAGGGGGGATTCGAACCTAGCACAAGAATAAGTTAGAGGTGTTGCCCAGGAGATTGCAGCCGCGTGTATATGATGTATGTCATTGAATGCCCACGTGTTATTCTAGCGGCTGGACTGCAGATACAACCAGAACCCCACCACCATGTACATGGAGGGCTGCCTCGAGAGGAGCGTCGACTTCTTCCGGAAGAACGCCGAGTACGTGGGCATCGCCGCCATCATCGTGGCGCTCATCATGGTGAGACATCAGCCAACTTCATTCTTCCCGACACGACGAACGACTAGGGCTCGATGGTATCCATTGGGCAATAGGCTAACAGACTGTATGCAATGTTACCTGTAATACCATCACAATCTTAACATGAATTCTTGTAGAGACCAAGGAGATTATATGTCTGCGATATTTCATCCAGGAAGAATGGATTGGGCGTTTTTTGCTTACATGCATGGGATGAACTATGGAGCCGTCACTAAGAAGAGAGAGCCTTCGCAAAATTTGTATGGAAAGTAGCGTGTCAACGCGAGGGTGAGGCTAGGGACGCCTAAGGTGAAACTATGCCACTTTGTGAGGCAAAACATAGGTATCTATTCGAAACGTCCGATCAAATAATGAATGATAATTATTCGTAAATAAATAGAAGCTTAACATACTGATTCTACTTTCAAGCAGACTGAAGCCCCGCCCCCATAGACAGCTGTTTGATGACGTCACGGACGTTATTTATCCTCTAATCCTCGCCACTTCGGTCCACGAGTTCCGCCGGGTCCTCTTTGTATTTTTATGGATAGGATAACGATAAAGTTCGTAGGAACTTTATGAAAACACAAAACATTGAAAAAAAAAATTTGCACTTGCTCTAGGTGAGATTAAATTCGGAACCTTTAGTTTCGGACCCTTTGTCCCTAATATTTGTAAGAATATACGCATTTATTTACCTAATTAATAAAATGTTTGTCTGTTTCAGTTGGTGAGCTTAGTACTGTCCTGCGCATTATTTATGAAGATAGAGTAAGATAGCTTAAGGAAATTCTACAAAATCGTTAAAGCAGTCTAATATTTGAGGTTATTTGGAAATTTACTTCATTCAGATAACAATTTATATGTTTTAAAACCTTGTTCTCGATAAGTTGTAATTAAATGTGTTTGTTACTTTACTGAATAGTCATTTTCAATATGTATTTTGTGAATCTATAAATAGCTCATAATTACCATCTCAATCAAACTTGAATTCCGTTTTGTATACAAAATTTTGAAGACTACCTTAAATATATTTACAAGTAAATATAAAATAACGTTATTATATTAATTATTTAGTTAGTAAATACCTTATAACAAAATATTGTTTGTGTAGTATTATTGATAATAATTAGGTACTAACCTAATTTATCAATTTAACGTTCAGCCATATTTTAAATTCTATGTTCATATAATGAATATGAATTAATATTAAGTGTTAAGGTATTTTGACAAAATAATGCACGCCGAACGAAAAGAATAAACGTATATTATCTTATTATTATAGATAGTCATAACCACCTATAAAAAGCTTTTTGTTTAAGTATACTCATTTCTACAATTTGTTGAGAAGGTACATTTTTACATTTTTGATTTTACAACATCAATCTTAGAGATCTGAAATGTTTGTCATACGCGTACAAGCAGGTGCTTATTGTGTTTGATTATGCACAGCAGAAATAAATGATTTACGTTTGGAAACTAAGGATAACATTGTTCCTATTTTAATCCTAAAGTGTGCAATGTTTTGTCCAATGTCATGATAATGCTAATGTCTTTTTAAATCTCGTCATTTACTGAGGCTAAGTCTGCTACTGGTTTATATTTGCTAGTTTTATTTAACTCTGCATACGGCTGTCGTGGCTGTCACAGATAATTTGAAATTACTCCTCGAAAAAATCATGCTTATTATTTATACATATGTATATCCTTACCGATACTGTAACATAAGTTGTACTGGGCCTATTACAATTTGATCTCTCATCTTCAAAACTCTATGACAGTATTTGAAAATTAACTTTTATATCAATATTATTAAATAGTAATTTTGAAGCGTTTGTTTGGTTAAGGTAGATTATGAAATAAGGGCCGTTTACTATGTATTCATATAACAGATAGTTTTGACTGATATTTTCCAGCTCTAATTTCAAGTCATCAGTAATCGTCTTAACATCTTAGAATTTTTTTCCTATTAAACAACTAAATTAATATTTGTTTAATAGGAAGTTCGAGAATGACAGATTATTCTTATTACTGACTTAGAAAACTCCGTTTCGTAATAATAGCGACAATTCTATTTTAAGAGTCTCGAATTTATCAAACATAGTTTAATATCATTCTTTTATTATATTATAATAACATGAGTATTAGAATTGTTTCGTAAATCTGATTTTTACGCATACGATTGCTTGTTCAAGTTAAACAAGCACAAACAAATATTGTACAAAGAGTTAATAAATTTTGTAAGTTTCCAAATGTGCCCAAGGAGCCTTGTTCGGTTTGCCCTCACTCCAAATGTTGTTGGGGTCCAAGGAGGCGCACTTGGCCACCACCACCTTCGCCTTGGCCGCCCCCAACGCGTTGCCCATCGCACTGATGCGCTCCAGAGTCTCCTCGTGCCCTCCTATTATCTGTGGACATACGTAGAGGCCTTAGCGTCCATCCGACCCACAGCTGCATGGACATCGGCCGTAGCGCCGTTCATACAACGGTTCTCGTTCGATCATCGAAGTTGAGCAACGTGGCTGTGGAAAGTATCTGGATGGGTTCTAAATTTACTATGTGCTGTTGATTTTGATGAGAAAAACAACGTGAAGAAAACTGCCTATTTATTGGAATCCAAAATAGTTATTATCTTTTCCGGCGACATGGTCAACTATCTCTCGCGTTGGATATTGATTATCAGGTAAAAAATGTGTTACCAGACAGACCATCACAAAAATCTAAGTTGATGATGGCCACTCAACATCTGACTACCCCCGGACTGTAAGGTCTTGACTGTATCTGTATGTGCTTGCATTGAAAACAGTCACTTACTCTTCCGAACACGACGTTTTTCCCATCCAGTTGTGGCAGCGGTTTGAATACGATGTTGAATTGACCGTAGAGTGACCCGTACACCACCGGCATCGATAACACGCCTGCAACATTCCAAATAGGTACCGAAACATAACTTTCAACATATTATATCGGTGTCTTGCAGTACAGTGGTTCAATAACATAAACGGTGATGGAAAACATTGTGAGGAAACCTACCAATTACTTGTAATCGTGGTCAATAATTGTAAATGGTGGCACGGCTTACCACCTGCAACATTGAGTACTGCCTTTCTGGTCAACACGTGGGTTTGAGGTATCCATAGAATACTACTTCCGCAATTGCAGAGATGGACACCTGGGCCTTTGACTACCACGCTTACAAGACAAATGGTTTTGCGACCATCAACCGTTTTCGTGACGATCTTTTGCCACTCGCAACCCACGATTTACTGATATATGTACAGTATCCAATGTGACATATGGTAACCGATGCAACTGTATAGACATTGAATAATACCTACTTATTTCGGGGAATATTACTGAAATGACTACGATGGTGCTAAAACGCATTAGTAGACTTGGCCCATGTTTTTCCTCCCTCCTAATCCTAATCACTTGGAACATCTAGAAGGTTGTCCACCCAGACACGGCCACGTTGCTTATCTTTGGTGAGCGAGTGAGAATTGGAATGTCTTTATGGCTGCGGCTATTATATTAATAGATGATGTCAAATACATTAGGTAGCTTATAACCACTACAGCGTTGGTTTCTGCCTCACCATTGAACGACATTGAAGAAATTATTATTTTCCGCGATCCTGTGTTGTGAAATGCACAACCAAATTATAGATAACTAAAAAACCTATATTTGCCTTTGCCCTCATTGAAATAGTATCCATTACTATTAGCTATAGCAAATCTTTTGTCTTACTGTTTCATTGCCTGAATAACACATGGTATTTCTAATCTCCCTGACCCCAATATATATGTTTGGTGAGGGAGGGGAGCTTACCTGGCACCGTGTGGCTGAGCGTGAAGTTCTCGGGCTTGAGGTCCTCGTGGCCCTGCTGCGTGCTGGGCGTGGGCGGGTAGAAGCCGAAGCCGTTGTTGTGCTGCACGTCGCCGCCCCGGCAGTACAGGCCCGGGATTATCCTGGAAACACGTACAAGTCCTCTAATACCCTTTTGGGTGGACAAGTGGAGTGAACCTTCCAGACACGATCTACTAGGTCCAACATATCCTAGGTCAATTTTAACATAAATGTTAGCTTTGTGATGTGCTGACAAGTGACCTAGGACTTATTATCGTGTCTCCAAGGTTCTGTTCACCCCGACATGAGTTAAGGGACGTGAATGTGTATGCATGTAATAGTGTACCTGTAAAACTTGGTGCCCGTGTAGGAGTAGCCGTCGTCGTCTCCCGCGATGAGCGCCAGGAACAGGTCGCAGGTCTTGGGGACGATGTCGTTGAACAGCTCGATGGTGACCTTGCCCAGCTTGCCGCCGCCCTTCACTCGGATGTCCAGCATCACCCTTCAGTGCAGAGAGCAATCACATTTGGGTTATTAAGAAAAGAACGATAGAAAAACATTTATTCACAGCTTATATAGATTTTGACTTAACACTATTTATACACACTTTACACAACAACAATATATTATATAAGGAGTAGACACTGTCTCAGTATTTGATGCAGCTAAGCTACATCACTCATCCTCCGACAGCACCCAAACCAAAGTCTGTCACTAGCTGCATACTATATATACACGTAGTACATACATACAATGATAAAACTTACATAAAAAAATGGAGAAAACTTAGATTGACACGCGCAGCATTCTATATTACACCAAATAGCAGAGATGAGGTTACGAACGGTCCACATGAGTAGTAGAGCCGTGACGTAAGAATCGTCCTAAAAGACGTGTGTCGCAGAATCACGTGAAATACTAATGTTAGCTGGGCTAAGTCGGGAGCGAAAGTTGATATCTGTATCTCTGCCAATACACTCTATGGGAATCGGGCATGTCGTGTATTTCGTTAGTAAATAAGCACATTATTATCGTTTCACTGGTTTCTTAAGCCTCTATACACCCGGTACACACTATGACCCTATGTAAAAAGAATTCATTTTTTTAATATAATTTCTTTATGAATGTTTTTACCTTTGGGACGACTTGTCATAAATAATATACCCAAGCTGGCCTCTCCAAAAAACTTTTTTAAAATTGAGATTTGTTGGTGTCAAGTAATTTCTAGTGTATTGTATATTAATCACAATTATTAAAAAAAAACTAAAAAATGATTGTTTATTATAATTTTTTGGTGATACAGTCGAAGGAAAATAAATTCCCTCGCAAACTTACTTGGTCCTCTCAGCGTCAGGTGGTTTGTCCATGGCAGGGTCCTTCATCCCTTTGTCTATGGCCCCACGCGTAAACAGTATGAATGGTAACCTGCAGAGAGAGAACTTAATAACATATACGACGATACAGTTCACTACCTATCACGTTGGGTGCTGTCTATCTAGTGGAACGCAGGCTCCGAGTGACCCATACCTAACACGCCTTCGAAATTTCAAAGATTGGCACTCAAGCCTCTGACTACCCAGCCACAATAAAAAAGGGAGTGTGTATACACAAGTCGTGAAGCGTATGATTTTTATGTATAGACTTAGTCCTTTCTATTACTGGCAATGTGTGATTAGAGTTGTAATAACTGCTGCATCTAGAGCTCAACGTGTCCTAAAAGTCAACTAAAGAATTCATAAGTTTTAACCATAGAAAAATCATATTTTTTTTAAAAACGTTTTCTAAACTTACGATGATCCTAAGATAAGTTTCCGTTTTTCTTCTTTCCATCGTTCCTCATACTCCTGGGTCGTCAGCATATCTGACAGCTGCAACATGAATGAATATCAACAAAAGAAGAAACGAAAGTCTCGCTTAAATATTTCAGAACTTTAATAGATACTAGAATTTCGGATTCGGATTTATGGTTCGGCATCCTCAAGAAATAGGTAATGTAAGTTTTGTTTTGAGCTAAAAAATAAAATTAACTCATTGCGATTCTGCGTGCAAAGTAATGTACGTATATATGTACTTACATAATATATATCGTTTGGAGTAGATAATTATCTTACCGCCATTTTGATCCTGTACAGCATTTTCCAATTTTCATGTATAATTTTCTTGTTCCTGGCTTCCCGATCCTTAGCTTTTAAGTCAGTAACAAACTTAATAGTTTTAAGTATTTTGGTATCTAGCCAGCAGTCTATTTCACCCTGTATGGATAATTATTGAATACCAAGATTAGATTATATATTACTATAATACTCATCTTACACACATATACATTCACGTGATAGTTTTAGGGTCGCGAGCTATCACTACATAGTATAAAACAAAGTCGCTTTCTCTGTCCATATGTTCCTTTGTATGCTTAATCTTTGAAACTACGCAACGGATTTTGATGCGGTTTTTTTCAATAGATAGAGTAATTCAAGAGGAAAGTTTATATGTATAATAATATCCATTAAATAGTCGAGTAGGCTATATATTTTATATCCGTGCGAAGCCGGAGCGGGTCGCTAGTTAATAGATAATTGGTGACAGCCCCTCGCCCAGTAGATCCCGTTCACCCATACTGCTTTTTTCCTCCTATGACATTTGGAGAAGATCGGGAGCTAGTTACCATTTTTAAAAACCTCATACTATTACCAGACAGGGCCGCAAGCCAAGTGGAAAATGAGATAAAACTTCAGTCGAATACCAATTGACATTGCGTTCTGTCAGTCAAGCGTCAATGCGTATGTCGGTAGCGTTTCGGCTCGTACTATCTGTGTCAGCCACCGCGGCACAGAACCTGGACAGTTAGGTATTAAGGAAAGACTAACATCACTCCTTTCGATCTGGTTGATGTTCTGCGCCAGTCGTGTGTTCTCCTCGAGGGTTCGCTCCAGAGCCCTGCCGTAGGCGTCCAGCGTGCGCGGCTTCAGCACCATGTCGGGTATCATCGGCGGAGACTGGTCGTCCACTTTGTGCTTCATGTTATATACCTGCACAAACAAGGAGTTAGTGAGTTAGTTGCCTCTGCGACGTCATTGGGCTTACATGTCTAACTACGAGTAAATGGTCATTGACATAAGACATTAACATTTTCTTGCGGCGTAGTGCAAACTTCAAATTTCCTTCTCCGAAACTGCGGAGTATGTTGCAAAGTACAAGTCAGCACCTAAGCTAGTAAAATCGGTTGCCATTATTGCTTTGACTAATAGCCAGAAATTAAATGAATATATTTTTAATTATAATATGGAAACAAAAACAAAACAAACGCATTTACGATCACTAAACCCTTAGTCAGTCGGGAAGTCAGAGGTTCAGAGCTCCTTTTCCGCAAATGCAAAGGAAGTAATTCTATGGCCACCTCGAACCCACGCGTTGACCAGACAATCAGTATTCCACGTTACAAGCCGTATCACCATTTATAAGTTCGGGGAACAGGTACATATGTTTCCTCGCGATGTGGTCCCTCACCGTAGTATTTTATTACCAGATGTGCATCAACTAGTTCTTTTGATCAAATCTTCAAGATCTCCAGTACATTGGTAAAGTTTATTAAAAGTTATATATTATAGTTATATACGCATTCACGATAATACAATAATTTCGGGGTAATTAGAGGTTTAGTGCCCACCATTAACTACCTAGTTTTATCTAGTTTTTGTTATGCTTTTTGGTCACTCAAAACCCAGGTTTTACCTGATAAATCAATATCCAAAGTGACGAGTAAATGTGCCCGTCGTCGTATACAGATGAAATGAAATGAAGGCAGATTTTCTCACGATGTTAGTACAGTACTTCGGTCACCCATCGAGAAAATTCCCATCTCTGCGTTGCTCAATTCGGTGACCGAAAAATACACAATTGTATCAACGGGATGTCTGCCATTGTTGTACTTGCCTTAAAACGCCTTTGATGTTATATAATCAAAGATTAAACTTACTTCTTTCCTGTGGATGCACCACGACTGGTAAAATTTCTCCTCCAGCAAAAAAAACTTGGGTGGCTGAAATACAGTTCAAAATGATAAAAAGAAACATCAAGATAAAGCAGACTTATTCTAATCTTAAGATTGTAGGCGTACATTGAGAAAATAAATAAGTCTCGTCGGTGCATAATGATACGTTTCAATTTAGTCTCTACTTTATTCGGCATGTACATACAGCGTAGCATACGTATAGGATACCTGCTTAAGTTAGCTTAATAATTATATAATGATATTTATAAATATGTAGAGCAGCTGTAGTCCAGTGGGTGAGACCTCTGACTTCTGATGGAAAGGTCCTAGGTTCGAATCCCGGCTCTGGCATGTACCAAAGAATGAAATTTAAATATGTGTTTTTCATTTACGTACATAATTTACAGTCGCTGACGGTGTGGGAAAACATTGTGAGGAAACCTGCTTATCCCTCGGGATAGATCACAGCCAGTGCCTATATACGGCGATACGGTTCACTACCTATCACGTTGGGTGCTGTCTATCTAGTGAAAGCGCACTTCGCTTGTCACTTTGCCATTTATAATCTTAGAGGGAAAATCAGTGTCGAGGCACAGACACACGGTGTGCGGAGACTCTTATTTCTCTGCATCATGTGAACTAATCATAAATGTTTTTTTGCTCATCACAGTGACCCAGTAAGGCAGTGGTGGCCAACCACTTTCATTTCACCGAGATTGCATTGCTTACATCTTTCTGAGGCGACCCTAAGTCACCTTTACATCAGAGTAAACATAACGCCTTATTATCAATATGCTAACTATAACCATTGCCGATCTTACCAATTTCAGTCCCCGTTTCTTTTTCTTTTTTTTTACCGTTACCGATACCATTTCTTTGACTGTTGTTTGAGACTTTTTCAAATTGACATCTGACTCCAAAAATGAAGATTTTACAGACAACATATCACTTAAATTCATCGTAAATTTAAACACAAAAATATGGAATTTCGATCTAATGCTCAAATGAATATCTTGCCAAAAGCAATTAAAACATGTAAAATTTCAATTTCATTTGGAAATTTTAAATTGGTCTCGCCAAATTGTTTACTAATGAAAACAAAAAGATTATTCATTACATCAAATGAGGAAATGACAGAAATTTGACATTAGGTCACATATGGTTTCAAAACATACACTGCAGTCTGACAGGATACAGTATTGTCCACCTTTATGAACCAAGCATATAGAGACAAGAGTGGGACTGCGCCGTTAGACAAATTGGCCAATGCTATAAGAATATAAGATTACATGCCGTAGACTATATATGCTATACGTACATGTATTTATGTATTTACTATAAGCATTTATTTCTTAAACATACGTTCATTAGTAGTCATGGCACAAGCCAAATGAACTTAGCAACGGGATAGTTCAATTGTGTAACACAATATATTATTATTACAGATGATAAAATCAAAATAACATATGGGGTTGACTTTCGCATTTGCTAAGTCACGAAATCGTTCTAAAAGAATACTTTACATTGTGATTTCTATAGTCTGAGGGTTTTGCCTCTCGTCGAAGGACCAAGTTATGCCAGGGACCTCGCAATGCCTCTTGTAGGTGCCACGCAGCTAATAGTATTTATTTGGGATTCTGTGGTTTGAGTGGTATTTCAGAGGCATAAAACGTCAGTTAAAAGGTTTCTATATAGTAAGGTTTATACGACGGGCCAACACATTTAAATAAATGGTAACAACTGATAAATAAAAATCATAGTCTGTAATTTTGAACTCGTTTATTCAAACCAATGCCCTACTGACAACGCCTTGATGTGAAGCAATTAACATTAGAGTGAACCTTCCGTTCATCCACCTTATGACCCAAGTGTGAAGCACATCTAAAAGAACTACACCAACCATCTTAGTACATAATCATGACGAGACGGGCGTTGAGGGGGTGACGGATTTCTTGTGTTGCAAATATGAGTACATGTTCTGCGAAGAGGTAAGTTTGGAGGTGGGCGTGTTGTCGCTGTCGGAGCTGGTCCGGTGGGGAGGGGAGTTGTTGCGCGCCCCCTCCACCCAGGCGCCGCTCGACGTGTAGTAGCCGCAGCGGCTGACGTAGCACTTGTGCTTGGTGCCGCCCAGCTTCCGCCCGATGGAACTCAGCTTGTCCAGGCAGTTCTTAGATCCTGCTATTACCTGAAAACCACAGTACCCATCATTTGAAACATGGACGAGATGAGATCTAGACATATCTTAGTGTAGCTTATGTTTCAAAAGCACAGATACAATGAAAGATAAATAGTTGTGTTTGCGGAATAAGGGTGGGGTAGAGAGATAATACTTCTCCCTTACAAAATACAACTCATCTTCTTTATGCCTTATCGTATGTGAGTACGTACAATCGCGGTCCATAAATTAAAATTAAATTAAATAAAAGCAAGGTTCATATTGTTTACAAATACTTTCTGCAAACTCTAATTTGGAAAATGCTCCTGGGCCAAGAAGCAACATAAAGCAATGGCCAAGCGGCAATGTGTCGAAACCAAATGTCAATCCGATATAAAATCTCAACACGCATTCGGTAAGTGACGGGATCTTCCGACAGAATCCCATTCATCTGAATCGCCTCAGTCAACCGACCCACTGGGCTAGGGACTGATTTGATTACTTCATAATAAAAAGACAAAGACAAACGCGTTTACGACCATTAACCCATGCGGGGTAGTCAGAGGTTCAGGTATCCATCTCCGCAATCGCGGAGGTAAGGTAAGGACAGGTGGCAAGCCATGTCGCCATTTACAAGCACTAAATATTACCTGTTCGGGGAACAGGTAGGTTTCCTCACGATGTTATCCCTCACCGTAGTATTTAAAAAGATTAAGGTTTTTAGATTCATTACATGATGTCTCACTTTGCCGAAGACGACGTTATCATTGTCGAACTTTTCCAACGGTTTGAACGTGATGTTGAATTGTCCCACCGTCATTCCATCTATCACTTTCATGGACAGCATACCTGTTACCAAATGCAGCATTAATCTACTGCCCAACAGCGGGGTAGGCAGAAATCATTTATCCCCATTTCCTTACCCTTCTTAGCCCCATTATGTCTATAAGTAATATCTAGCATATGTTCCTCCAAGTACGATTAATAATTATAGTTTATCAATTTGTAGTAAAAGTTATATTATAATATCTGTAATTGTTAATATTATTGAATTATTTTATGTATGTTTATTATTGATTATATACAGTTTGTGACAGTTTCTGAATCGGGTGCTGCCGGAGGAATAGTGATGAAGCCTAGCCGTATCGTATACTGAGGCAGCACCTTTTCACTGCATCAAGGGTTCCATTTTTATGTTTGTTTTTTTGATATTTTACAATTTTTCCGATTCTTCTAAACACGTTTGCTTCATTGGCATTCATATACACTCGGCGGTTATAATAAAGGGTAAATGTGTTTCTGCCATCGCCCTTTCCATTATGTTGTCAGTTTGCCGTTTCATTATAGAAGTATATAAGCCAGCACCCGACGTTTACTAATGCATTTTAGCAAAATGATAGTTCAGTACTATCGCAATCGCAGTTCAATGATGTGACGATGTTAGTGCAATAGCAAGAAAAAACACCATTGATGGATTTGCTAAATCGCATTTGTGGACTTGGGCACCTGCATCAATGTAAATACCGTAAGACAATGCAACTACGATTTGTATTATAAGTATAGAACATCACTACATAGTATAAAACAAAGTCGCTTTCTCTGTCCCTATTTCCCTTTGTATGCTTAAATCTTTGAAACTACGCAACGGCTTTTTATGCAGTTTTTTTAATAGATAGAGTGATTCACGAGGAAGGTTTATATGTATAATAACATCCATTAAATAGAGGAGTAGGCTATATATTTTATACCCGTGCCAAGCCGGAGCGGGTCGCTAGTGTTAAATAGAGAGAAGGTGGATGTGGTATAGGCACCTCTGGAGGAATGGGTGATGTCGAAGTTCTCGGGGAAGAGCTCGTGGTGGCTGAGGATGTTGCGGTAGTGGTAGCCGAAGCCGTTGTCCTTGTACACGTCGCCGCCCGCGCAGTACAGCTCGGGCACTATGCTGCCGAAGACATTCAAACGCATTGTTATACATGAATCATACAAACATATACATACATTTACATACATGCATTTGCGTCCTTTAATCCCTTTCGGGTTGCTCACTTATTAGCATAAATATTGGGGTTGCGATATCATATGGAGCATTGGTGACAAGTTGCCAGCCTATTGCCCTAATATTCAAGTTCCCGCTAGTCCCTTAGTCGCCTCCTGTTAGATGCTGGTAAGAAGGGCAGCTAGTTAGCATTATTTTACGTCAGAGTAGAAGGGAACGTATTGTGAAAAAAAGTTCACTTAGATGTACACAAGAATAGAATAGAGTATTAATAGTTATACACTTGATATGCAGTTATGAGTTTGTAATTGTATATTCGTTTTTAGTTAAATTTATTAGTTATACACATGTAGTTTGTATTAGAATAGCTTGTAAACATCGATCGAGTGTTGTCTTAAAGACAATAAATAAATAAATAATTATATAATAATAATAATATTTGGACATTATTACACCAATTGAACTAGCCCCTTGGTAAGTTCATTTAAAACTTGTGTTAAGGATACTAGTCAACGTATATTTAACAAATATATACATATTATATATAGATAAATACATATGTATGCAGCATATATAATCAACGACCAGACTGGAAAGCAGAAGAAAAGCGTAGTTCTTAACTCTGCCTCCACCGGGAATCGAACCCGGGACCTCACGATTAGCGTTCAGGCATCTAACCGATCGCGCCACGGACGTGGTTACATATACATTTGCGTCCTTTAATTCCTTTTGGGTTGCTTACTTAATATTGGGGTTGCAATGTCATATGGAGCATTGAAGACAGGTTGCTAGCCCATAACATTCAATTTCCCTTAGTCGCCTCCTGTTCGATGCTGGGAAGAAGGGCAGCTAGTTAGCATTCCTATACGTCAGAGTAGAAGGGGACGTATTGTGAAAAAAAGTCACTTACATGTACACAAGAATACAACAGGGTATTAATAGTTATACACTTGATATGCAGTTATGAGTTTGTAATTATAGTATATTCGTTATTAGTTAAATTTCTTAGTTATAGTTTGTATTAGGATAGCTTGTAAACATCGATCGAGTGTTCTCTTAAAGACATTAAATAAATAAATGATTGTTTTGTATTGGTGTCTCTCTTACCGGAATATGGAGGTGCCGGTGTAGCCGTGGCCCTCCTCGTCGCCTCTGACCCTCTTGAGGAAGAGGGCGCACGTCTTGGGCACGATGTCCGTGAACAGCTCTATGGTGACGTCACCGATCTTGGTGTTCTCGTTGATCGAGAACTCCATGAAGACCCTTCAACAGAAATGCCACAGTCATCGAAGCATATTGCACCTCCGCACAAATATATGCAAAACTAGAAGAGTACAATTTATTACAACTTACAAGCAGGGGTGTTTACGTTGTTTTAGGGTTTATATCATATATAATATGACATATATATGCTATGATAACATACATATGATTAAACCAAACAAGCGCTTTCACGACCTTAATCTTTGCGGGGTTGTCAGAGGTTCAGGTGTCCATCTCCGCAATTGGGGAGGTAGTAATTCTATGGCCACGTCGAACCCACGTTTAATCCAGATAGTCAGTACTCAATATAGCAGATGGTAAGCCGTATTGCTATTTACAACCACCAACAATTACAGGTTAAATTAAATGAAACAGGTTTAGTACGAGTGTGTTATATTAAAGATCCCGGCTGCATAACTTACTTAACTCTTGGCGACAATTGCATATCGTCTTCGAAAGCACTGTCAGTGCCCCCCTCAGGGACATCGAACAGTATGAAGGGCAGCCTGCAATTAATAAATATACATTGAAATTGACCCTTTGGCCTTTGGCAGAGGTCTAAGTGTCCGTATCTTAAAATACGGTGAAACAGATAGTCCGCGCCTACTCAGATGGTCAATCATGTCAACATTTATAAGCACTGACAACCTACATACTGCCCGCTTATGGAATTAGAAGAAAGACATAGAAATTTCGTTTTTTCAGTCTATTTTTGCGTGCCGGGTAATAATATATGCATAGTATATTTTAAAACGCAAATAATATGTATCATCGAACAATGAATGACTCAAAAAGGTACAGAATGTCGGTCATTGAAATGAATAGTGGTAACTGGAATCATTAGGCACACCCCACGGTATAAATCCTAAACCTTCCAGAAGATGACTAAAGATATAAATATACACCGGCCGAAGACAGGTATAGAGCGAATACACTTTTTACGTGAAGTAAACGGGTCTTACTACAAGTAGCAACGCTGTGTCTGTTCCAAATGTCAGTCTAATACATAATGACGAACCCAAACTGTAAATCAAGCGAAAGAGTATGGGAATCGTTATTTTTAAACACTCGCTATTTATACTCATTTTGTTTACTATGTGAGACCGGGTCGTTTTACGATAAATTACTTTATTTTACCCGATGCTTTCACCCAGTTGCATAGGCTGTGGTCACGGGAAGGTATTTAAATCTTTATTTCTCGTAATTCATCGTGAAACGACCCGGTCACACATAGTAAATAAACCGTATGGGAATGCTTGACATTTTGACTTCTATAGTCTTAATGCTTAGTCACTTATCTAGAGCCCCGTCTGATAAATGAGTTGACCCTTACGTGGCATTCATGATGAGCGTTCGCTTGGTCTTCTCCCACTGGGTGTCCAATTCTTTCGCGCTCGGGAGCTTGGAGCGCTGGAACAATAAAAAAACATTCAATATAATAATATTTTAGACATTATTACAACAAATGAACCAACCCCAGTGAGATTATCATTCAAATTCAGACTGATAAATACATAGTCATACAGAATATATGATCATGTATTCATCCGAATCTTACAGAATCTAACCTATTGCGAATCCGGAAAATTACGATTTGCGACTATCATGACAAAGACAAAGCCATTCACGACTATTAACCCTGGCGGGGTAGTCAGAAGTTCAGGTGTCCATCTCCGCAATTGCGAAGGTAGTAATTCTATGGCCACATCGAACCCCAGTGTTGACCAGATAGTTAGTACTCAATGTGACAGGTGGTAAGCCATAACGCCATTTACAAGCACTCCTCACGATGTTTTCCCTCACCGTAGTATTGCTCTTCTATTATGGCATTTGATATTTAATTGGTAAATCATTTACGCTACTGTTGGGTTACGACATTTTCTTAATCTAATCTTCTAATCCAGGAACTGAAAAGAAAGTAAATAATTGGCATTCTGATAACTCGTAAGAAGCGACTGTAGAAGTAAATTTGAATACAACGTGACAGTCATTTTTTAGCCAATCGTATGAAGGGATGAACCTTTCACATGTGTCTCGTAGGTATACTATAGGCACCGTCTACAATGTCATGAATGCTGTGCCGCGTTCTCCCTCGCAATCGAGTAGCTCTACTTACGATGTTCATGAGCCGCGTGTACAGCTCCATGTTTTCTTTCTGTATCTGATACTGTCTCTCCCGTCGATTCCTGAGCTTAAGGTTGGATTTGATTGCGCTCTCCTTCGTGTTCCTGTGATTCCAACAGTCTGTGTAGCCCTAGAAGGAGATTGAAACAAATCTAGAGTATTTCGTACGTAGCGTGAAGAACAGAAGAGCTCGTATGAGAAGGTTGGTGGGCGCGAGTCAAATATTTATCAGGATCGTTCAAGACGGCAATTGATAGTCTCTGCCTAACACGTTAGGGCAAATAACTATAAAATGTATATATTTTTATAGTTATATATATTTCTGGCAACTCTCAATGAATTTATGAAATGTATTGCTTTTACATACTCCAACAGTATGAATATTAAAATCTACCTACATATCACGCCCGCTTCCCTGCAGAGGATAAGGTAGAGTTCATGGATCCTCCTATGTCTCGAATCCCGATGTTGACATACAACTTTCGCTTCATATAAACTCAAACTTCAATCTCATTATCTAGTCTATATGACTGTCATATGTATTATTGGGTTGACCCCTTCGTAACGACTCTTCCACCTCACCCACATACGAGTATATTCCTTTTGTGAGTTACGAGTATATTCTACTATCATTCATGCGCATAACATGTCCAAGCTATTAAAGGATCACTACATCGTCTTTGAACCTGAAACATTCCCTTATTGTTAAAGAAATGCTTCGTCATGAATACTTATCTCCGAGAAAAAGGAATGAGTCACCCCGTTCAGATACTCATTACCTTCATATAGACTAGTTCTCCGTAGTGCTCTATCCTATGCCCATTTGTCTCCGTATTTCCCTTAGCATACTATTTCGTCAAACACGAAACCTTTTCCTAGGAGCCCTGACCAATTGGCCTCGAGCGGAGTGACAATCCAATACAAAATGGCTACTATATTGATCAGCTGATTGAAATTTGGTAGGGGAATGATTATTTATGCCTCAATTTGTAGGCGTATACAGAAGAAAGACGCTAAATATTGTAAAATATTGCTTCAATAATATTACATATACATACATACGCTTCACGACTTGTGTATACACACTCCCTTTTTTATTATGGCGGGGTAGTCAGAGGCTTGAATGCCCATCTCCGAAATTTCGAAGGCATGTTAGGTATGGGACATTCGAAGCCCGCGTATTACTAGATAGACAGCGCCCAACGTGATAGGTAGTGAACCGTATCGCCGTATATAGGCACTGACTATTACTTATCCTGAGGGATAGGCAGGTTTCCTCACGATTTTTTCCCTCACCGTTAGCGACTGTAAATTATGTACGTAAATGAAAAACACATTTAAATTTCATTCATCGGTACATGTCATGGTCTGGATTCGAACCCAGGACCTTTCTCATACGAAGTCCGAGGTCTTACCCACTGGGCTACAGCCGCTTCAATAATATTAATTGAAATGAATAAAGTATTGTTGACATACGCACCCTGTTCCTGACGATGTAGTTGATCTTCTGCACAAGTGACTTGTTGTCTTCCATAATGGCGGCCAACTGCTTCGCGTAGTCGTTGAATCGGGAAGGCTTTATGAATTTGTTGGGGCAGAACGGTGGAGCCTTCGAATCGACGTGCGGTTGCGCCGTTAGCACCTGTGGGGTACATACAAGTCAGCAGCCTATATAGAAATATCACCCCTAAATATGATAAACATATCATTGACATACATATAGGGGTAGTCAGAGGATTGCGTGTCAATCTCGTTTGTCAATTGCGTATCAGCGTTGGCAGTGTGAATTTCACACATTCAACCTTAGCTGAGACAAATCCTATTCACACTTGCGCGGGGTTGCCATGTGCGCTTGGTTCCATTAATGTAAATTATTTCTTTTCTCTATTTGTGTATATGTATTACAGCGTCTAGTGTGAATAAAAGGGTATTTTAAATTTTAATCTCCGCAATTGCAGAGGTAGTAATTCTATGGCCATCATTAGATAGTCAGTACTCCATGTGGCATGTGGGTTTATCATGAAGTTTTCCCTCATTGTAGTTGGTGCATTTCGCAAATATATATTTACTGCGAAAATGAGAAAAGGATTAGATTGGTAGACTATGAACTCAAGGGCCACTGATTCAAAGGGTGTCCCTATCGACTGAGCTTACCGCGAGCTTTAGGGATGAACAATTGTAAAAATAGTAACCTCAATCCGGTGACTACACCATTGGTTGTAGAAACTCTCTTCCAAAAGCAGAAATTTTGGTGGCTGAAAATGTATGATATAGAATTAATCTCTCTGTGTGAATTTTCCCTAGAGTTGTACGGACTCCCCAATGGAGAAAAGACATTTGTGATTTTTTATACTCTCTGAGGCATCGATGTTTCACACGAAAGGAAAATGCTTTTATAAAACAAAAAGTATTATTAAAATCAAATCAACTAATAGTTTAAATTCGTCAAGATCAAAGTGCTAATCGGTAGGGTTATTATGTAAAAATTTGCAATCAGCAGTGATCGCAAAGTGATCGCGCGATCGATTGCTATTCGTTCATACAAATTGGTATTATGTAAGGTGTTCGCTCGCTGGTCGCGTTCTTACTGCTATCCAAAACCATACCAACATAACCAAAATCATTCATTCAAATTGACACGTAGAAACTAGCGCCCTAGCAATCAAGTAGCAATCGGTGGAACTAGCAAGTTTGTTATTGTTTATGTTTGAAAATGTTCAATAGGTTAGAAATTTTTAACTTGAAATATTTGATACATTGTACCACAACTGTACACGTGGAAAGTCAAGAGCTGGCGTATAAGGCATAATTTGAAATAATGGTAAGTATTTTACACTAAAATCAATAGTGAAATGAACATAAATGTGGAAATATGTAATTTATTACTTGAGCACTAAAAGTTTATGTTTTTTCAGGCTGAAAACTTCGATATGCCAGGCCATATCAAGAGCAAGAAGAGGAGAGCTAGCCATATCACTTTGAAAATGCAGGTATTGTCTTCTTGAATAATATATTTTAGTGTAAAAACTTATAACACATAATAACAATAACAACTATACCACAGTTACTTGGACCATCTGAGTAACTTACTTACTAAAATACACTTTACTCATTCTCGCTACACACGGTAAAACAGATATCATGAATTCCCATTGATACCAATCATGGAAAATAACTCTTACTAGATCTACATCATACACCTTTATTCTTTACCCTACATTACTCTTGTCATAGTCATCATTGCACTTCCACGGGCATATGCACGCTAAACCATACCCATAGGTCACACAAATAAGCATGTTAGGAGTGATATTGAATGACAGAATTAAAAATAGATGTAGAGGCTAAGATTTAAAAGGGCATGCTTCGATCGTTTATATATGTTATGAGGATAAAGGATAGTAGATTGACAAAAAATTTGAAATTGAAGAATTGAATATATGTGTGTGAATTGGAAGGGTGATTACCCAATGGGACAAATGACAGTTAGACAGACTCCATATTGAAAGTGATGTTAGAAGTATATATAACCACTGAGAGTATATAAGTGGCATTGTGAGCGGTCGTTATCACACCTGAGCGGTGGTTAACACGTGGGTTCTAGGTGTCCATAGAATTACTACCTTCGCAATTGCGGAGATGGACATCTGAACCTCTGACTACCCCGCAAGGGTTAATGGTCGTGAATGCGTTTGTTTGTTTTTTTTTTGTTTTAGTATATAAGTGTATAATGAAGCAAAAATGGTATGTCAGGGTGGGTATCTGTGATCTCTGACTACTCCTCTACAGGGAATTGAGTGTGATGTGTATGTATGTATGTGATTAGTCAGGATCATTTGAGTTGGTGATCAATAGTCTCTGCTTGTCCCCTTAGGGACATAGGAGGTGTGAATATATGCATGTACTACAAATATTGTTGTTTTCATCATAACATAATATGTATTTAGAAGGTTAGGCGTTAAAAAACATTAAAATCTAGCAAATTGAATAACTTATGACTTCTGGGTGCTAATAAACTAGTATATTTGGAGTTTGATTTCTGGTAGAAAAAAGGTACAATTTAATGTCATATGAATTTTTATTTGTTTCCATAATTGTGTATGATTTAACGTTGTTATTGTGTTTATTAATTTATGCATTGTTTATATTTACTAGGTGGAGGCTTCTTGTGTGTTGAAATCATTGATTAACATGGAGCAAAAGAGAGTGGCAGCTAAAGAAAAACCTGCCAATGCTACCATGACCACTGCTGAACCAGCTCGCATCCAAGCCAAGTCAACTTAATGTATAGATGGAAATTTTAAACTAAATTTAAAAATTAAAACTACATATTTGAACTTTCTATAAGATTTTTTATTTCTTCCTTTTGCCATCTACACAATTTCAATGATCAGGGCGCACAACTTCATCCACATTCTAAATGATTCACTTGATCTGAAAATAAAAAAAATATTTACAATGAGATTACAAATATACCCACAATATCTATCCTTCCAGGGAAAAACCTAATTACTTTCTATCTCAACGCTACTTTTCCCTCCTTGACATACATTCATCTTAACAGACTTGTATGACATACATACAGACATGCCCACTGGTTGCACATATGAGATGAAATATTAATATGGATACATATATTCATGGCTCTACGTCCCTAACGGGATAGACTCTTTTATTCTTCACGCTGCGTACACCCACCTTGACAAGAATGTTTCTAATTTGATCAGTATATGTTCTACGCAGCTTAACTTGTCCTCCTCTACCTTCCACTTTAGCTCTATAAATTATCAATCCCTTTCGTAACCCTCTTCTCATCTATCTGCTCCATATGCCCAAACCTCATAACATACCTTTCTCTATGTTTGTAATTACATATTATTATTCTCCCATACCACAGTATTCATGAATCACACTATCATTGACAAAGCGTTCATGAATCCATTCTAAGCTATCACACAATCTTGCATAATACATTTTTCTGAGGGAGATCATCTCTAACTATTATTCTTCATTCATGACACTTCTGCCAAACCAAACACTCACTACCATACATAAGTGTAGGAAATAGAACATCATTATGAATAGCCAGTCTTCTGTTTCATTCTGAATCAACTAACTAGACATCAGTCTGCTCACAGCCGCATAGTTATTAATATCTTAAATGATGGAAGTGATACACACAAATATTGTGTAGTGTAAAGGGTAACAGTCAAATTATAATACATAGACATGTTAAGCCCGTTTCTCTCTATGTACATACATACACATCACGCCTGATTCCCTGTAGAAGGGTAGGCTGAGATCACAGATCCCCATTTGTCCCAATCCTGACAGACCACTTTCGCTTCATTGACTCTCATACATCTTCTCATACACACTCGGCGGTTGTAGATACTCCTAACGTCACCTTTTTTCAATATAAGCGTCTATCTGACTGTTATGTCTTATTAGGCCCCTACGTAACCGCCCTTCCACTTCACTCATATATATTCCTTTTGTCAATCTGCTATCATTCATCCGCATAACATGTCCAAACCATCAAAGCATGCTCTTTTCAATCTTAGTCACTACATCTTCTTTTAAACCGCAACCTTCCCTCATCACACTATTTTTAATTTTATCATTCAATGTCACTCCTAACATGCTTCTCAGTGACCGCATTCATGCTTCTTTTGCCATACCCAACTTTCACTACCATAAGTCAATGTTGGAACCAGCACAGCCCTATGAATAGCCATACGTGCCAATTAAGAAATCAAGTGGCTACCCATAACACTATACATGGCCCCATTAATCTTATTGCCTGCACACACTCTACGTTCAATATCTCCCTCACACTTTCCTCTCTCTATGTAATAAAAATAATATAAATCTATTAAATTATTATATAATACTGACCTTCAAACTATATACATCCAGTCTGATTGACCCTGAGGAAACTATAATATTTCCTGAATATATTGTTATTGTTAAGTGCAGCTGTAACTTCACGCACAGAGTTTGGGACACTGGGCTGGCCCAAATGTTATCTGTAGCTCATCCCAATAGATTTGTGGTCTGAAGCAGTAGCAAATAAATGCAAAAGCCGCGAAAATCTGTAAAGAAAATTATGTTTTAGTATATAAAATTATGACAACCAAATGATGGAAATTTATATTTGAATATAAGTTACCTTACCTTGCGTTCAAAGCTCAAACTTGTGCAATGACTTTGTTATGGACATAAAGGGCCTTAAATCATCGAAAGGCTGAAGAAACTCCTCGTCAGGCAGAGAATTAGGAGTTTTCGTCTTCTCAATTGTTACGCAGTTTTGCTCGCGCTTTCGCCGATATTCGCCTGCGTTGTGTTTCCCTCTACTATCTCCTCACTCTCCACACTTATAATTTACTAGTGCGACTGCCTAAACTACTTTTTTAGCTTGTTTAAAGTTGCAAAACTTTCTAACAATCTGAAAGCAACCACCTCTTTACTGATCGCTGTTTGACATTTGAGTTTGCAAAATTTTCGCTCGTGATTGCTGTCAAAACTGCTTACATAATACCAATTATTATTGCTTTCATACATTTTCTTCGTTTTCGTTCGTTCTTTAATTGCTGTGTTGTTGTGGTGTTGTTGGCAGCACTGTTTCGATTGCTGTTGCAAATGCTATTCGATGATACATAATACGAAAGTCGTGTTTGACAGCGAAAATCGCACAATTTTCGTCGTTTGCTTACTGATCGCAAGATACATAATAACCCTACGGTTGTTTCAGCCCATCAGGAAAGTAGAGGCGTGAATATATAGAGCATAATTCTCAAGATCACCCTTCGAGGAAACTAACGCCGGGACAGAAACGAGAAGAACTCAGCGACCGAAAACAGTTCAATGAAATGAGCAATGTCTGGCACTGAAGTATATGCCTTGTGCTAATCCGAGACGTAAAAAGAATGTTAACTAAGAGCGATTCTTTCCGGCATGTCGTAGGAGGCGACTAACAGACTTGGGGTAAATGGAATCTATTGGGCAATTGGCTAGAGACCTGTCACCAATGTGCCATTATGAAATCACAATTGATAAAAAGTGACCTAGGAGATATTATATCTCGGATGTTCTGTCCATTTAAGGTCGGGAAGGTATATGTATGTATTAATGTACATATGTATGTATGTTTACCAATTTGAAGTGCCTTGTTTTTTGCACCACTACTTTGCGACGTGCTATCATTGGTGCGGCGATTATCCCACTTTCCTGCATGATTGGTTCTTGTAATATTAATCTGTAACAGAGAAAATATAATCATAATTAATTGAGCGATGGACTACTATCCTATCGCCGATGCTTCATGAGTATGCCATCTCAACCTCAGCTCTATCTACCACGAAAAGGATAAGGATACGTGAATTTATCTATGTATTTTACAAGAAAACGGGAACAAAGTACTGATACTGTTAGTGCTAGTGATACTTTTGGTGTGGTGTGTAAAAGTGATTTAAGAAAGCTTGAAATGAGGGTAGACGGTAAATCTGACCGCTCATTTCGTTGGAGGCGTAGACATGTTTCTCGCACATCAGTTGACCTGTGACCAAGGCCATTGCAACATGGCTGAAACGTCGGGTAACAAAGGTAACACTTTGTTTATAAAATATACGTGAAAATTCCTATTTTCTTGTGAAATTAATAAAACGCGAATCTCTGAAAAATATTATTTATGTATCTAGAAATATTATTCTAGACTAAGAAATAGAATCGCAATCGTACTGTAGTAGTATATCGATAGCAGTTCAATGCGATAGTGTTGTTAGTGCAGTAGCAGAAAAACTAAAATGCCAATTCTACTGAACAACCAATTTGTTTAAATCAGAGTAGGTATTTCGGCCCTTGATTGGGTTCATTGCAAGTGGCTGGGTGACAGCTAAGAGTAATCATGATATGCAACAGGCTGAATACTGAAACTTTACTTACGACGTAAAGTTATAAAAAAAATAGTAGCGAAACTTCTCTATAAAAGTTCCACTCCGTCAATAGAGTGCTTCAATAGACATAGTTGTATTAGATAGACATTATGCAATGGACTACCTAGAATAAGAAAAAAATATTAAGATTAACTTAATTAGTGATTGTAAATGGCGACATGGTTGACCACCTGTCACATTGAGTACTGACTATCTGGTCAACTCGTGGGTTAGAGGTGGCCATAGAATTACTACCTTCGCAATTGCGGAGATGGAAACCTGAACCTGTGACTACCCCACAAGGGTTAATGGTCGTGAACGCGTTTGTCTTTTTGGCTTTATTAACTTAATATACATATATAACAACGTTAAGATAAACACTACATAGTTGCCATCAGTTTCACAAAAATTATATTATAAAAATATCGACATGCCATGCGCTAGTCTTTTTAAGATTTCCAACATTTATGTATGAGGTATTTTTTCGATGTGTTTTTGAGATACTTTTAATTAGTTTTCGTGAAATCCCATAATTTAAACAGATTGTGACTATTCTTGTACTGATCTAGTTATCTGGTGAAACATGGACGAGAGCCTCATCACTACAATCACGACGGTTTACTCGTCAACTCTTGAGAAGTACACCAATGTTCTACTTCAAAACAAATAGCAATAGTTACTTAAAGAAAGATTCCAATTATAAGCAGATAAATGCTTAGAACTTATTGAAAGCCCGCTTTTTAAGTTTCTGTGCACAGTTTCATAATTACCAGAGCAGTAGATAGGTAAGAGAAAACAAGTAATTTACATACTTATACTTACAATTAAAAGCACTCCACTGTATATATAATTTTTTTTAGAGTCGTACAATCATTGCAATATGTTATGTACAAAAGTGGGCTCTACGTGTGAGCCCTATATTGCAACCTTTAACTTTCATTCCACATTGCATCATTTATAGCACAACGCACATATTCTTCGGAAAAGTTTATATAATGGAGTAAATCTTTCTAAAAGTGGGAAATATTATTCCGTATACAGGTTGAATAGTTAGATTTTTATAATTATTGGTTGTATAGTAAGATCAACGAAATGTTTACATTCAACGATCATAAACATTATGTTCAACAATTGATCATATGGTAAAATATTTTGCTCGAAGCGACCCATGCTGCTTTTAAAGATAGCCTCTGCCCTATGCAAATAACTTGTAGGTATTGTGTATGAAATATTTCTATTGGATAGCAAAAGAGGAGACACTCATTTAATAATATATTAACCTGCTTAGTCGAGTGTGATAAAATTTAAACGCTTAATAAAATTTGAGTTATTTCTTGAAACCAAGGTAAAGGTGAAAGTTTTCTTTATGTTATAGACATTGAACTAATGACTAATGCTGCAGCAAAGATGTTTAGTATGTAATGCTGACAGCGCTACCGAAAGGATAATTGGTGCTATTTCAACACATGACGTCACGACATTTTCGCGCGACATGCAACACGCAGACGAAAAACTTAGTGACAATGCAATGTAATAAAAGTTGAACTAATATCAATAACTACTGAATTTACCATCCATCCAGTCATCACCGATGACTCATCAGTAATTTCTTACAAATAGCTAAATGGAATGAAATGCTATAAAGAATTTGGTTAATCCCAGAGCAGCTTGAAAGGTCGATCAAGTACTTTGAAGGGGTAGTAGTTTGAATGAGCACTAGAGTAAACCACTAGAGTTCAATAATTGTAGAATATCATACAAGGTTGATTTTTAAAAGACAACGAAATGATTCAATTCGTACTCAAAATAGAAACTCAATGTTCATAAACTTTTTCATACTGTTATTCTACATCTGTCACACACATATTTGGTTCAAAATGTCAAATTAGACAGTGAATTTTAAACATAATAATTACTTATATTGCTAAAGAATTTATCGTTTGCAGCATTATTGTTATAGTTCATGAAGATTGAAAACAGCCGAAGGAAAATGCCTAACTATGGAAGTGGAGGGTTGTTCCTCTTCACTTGCGGCGGAGTTTTGCTGGTAAATACTGTATAGGACTTGTGAAACGATTAAAGCTGATAGAAGAGTATTTAAGCGTAAAACATCTTGCATTTTCCTTATCTGGTTGGGATAAGGGCAGGGGGATAATGATATGTCTTGTATAAAATCATGAGGAACCTGTTCGGTAATGGCCTTTTACATATAGCTAAGTTTACGAAGCTAATTCATCGGAGATGTATGACTTTAAATATGTTGGAAATTATAAGTAATCGGCAACACCTGGAGCATTCATAGCTTATTAATTACTATCAAATAGCAGTCAACGAGTTGGGTTGTAGGCCAAGTAGAAGTAAATGCACTCTAACTCATTCCGAGAAACAGGCAGGTTTTCCTATTAAGTTTATCCGTGAAATTATGTAAAATATTCTATACTGTAATATTTAAGACATACTAACATGTCCCGTGCTAGTCTAGTGCTTTGTTGTACTAACTAGCTACCCTTAATATCGTAAAAGACGACTAAGGGACTAGGGGAAAACGGAGTCGATTGGACATAGGCTGTCACCAATGATCCATATGACATCTCAACCCCAATATTTATGATTAAACATGACCCAGGAGATTCTGTTCACCTCCAAAGGGAAAGAAACTTGGATATATAAATGTATATATATATATATATATATATATATATATACATTTATATATCTTACATATTTATATCATACATATAAATCTAAAAATGCGTATGTAAGAATAACAGTGACTAGTTTGTAGGTACACCATATCAAGGAAACATAAAAACAAGCATCGCAAATTATCAAAACTTCAATTTTGCTCCACATCTTCAGATATAGATTTTGGGTTACATCTCAGTAGGTTTTTATCAGTTACGCAAGGTCAGCTTTATATCATGTATACTGATCAAATAGATACTAAAAAAGGGTTTTTGAATTTCCTATGGCAGTTTCTGTCGAGTAGCTGCTTTGTAGAAGGTGTATATATTATGTCAATGGAACGAATGTGATTTGTCATAACGTGAAACGGCGGGAGATTGTTTGTTTCCTCACTGGATGATAAAGGGCACGACGTGTAGTGTACGTGCTCACATTGCTTTTATCACATCTTGGAAGACACAATTACATACATGGGTACTAATCTAATACAGGATTACTTTGACATTCTCTGAGAGAGAATATATTGTGGGTTACCTCACCGCATATTGGTGGATATAGGTAAGTGTTAGTATCTGCATACGTCAGTGATTATCATGTAAACATTAAAATTTCCACCACTCAACCGAAAATAGTTTATTTTACAAGAGAACAGGACTCGTCGATTATATTTTATAACGAAGTGTAACCGTTGCTACTCGACGTTTCGACCATGTTGCAATGGTCATGGTCACGGGTCAGTTGACGTACCGTTTTCTTGTAAAATGAATAAGTAACAAGGTCTCATCTGTGGAATTGGTTGACAGAGTGGCGGCACGATCCTGGGCACGGTGGTGGCGTGGGGCCTGTTCAACCTGTCGTACCACTTCTGGCTGTCGGACGTGGGCCCGGAGCTGGGCGCGGGGCTGCTGCTGGTGGCGGCCGCTGCGTTGGCGCTGCCCACCTGCTGGATGCTCACGCTGGTGCCCTATCACCACAAGAACGTGCCGCTGCACGGGGCGGTCAGTTTGCATCATCACTACATAGTATAAAACAAAGACGCTTTCTCTTTCCCCAAGTCCCTTTGTATGCTTAAATATTTGAAACTACGCAACGGATTTTGATGCGGTTTTTTTAATAGATAGAGTGATTCAAGAGGAAGGTTTATATGAATAATAACATCCATTAAATAGTGGAGTAGGTTATATATTTTATACCCGTTACAAAGCCGGAGCGGGTCGCTAATATAGTTATATAGCAAATACTCAATATTTATTGTGTTCATGATTTGGTTCAAGTTATCGGGTAACATCATAAAACCCTATTACGACACAGCAATGTCACTTAATAGTCCCTTAATCTCTTCTGGAGTGCACACAATTTCGGACAAATATTATCTCCTTGGGTTTTTAACATTCATATGCCGAGCGTGAAACATTCTCGACAGATCGCTAGCCTATCGCCCAAAAAATTCAAAGCTGTTAGTCCATTCTAAGAAATATAAGGAAGAACGGTAGCTATTAAGCACGGTCTTACGTCCCGGAATAGCACAGGACTATCTCTAATATATACGTGCAACTACCGCTCTTCCGGCTATCCTGTTTCTCTTACCATGGATACCGCTAACGCACAGGCTCTTACACCATTCAAGGTTTTTTACACTGCGGCAACTGAGAAGCGCGAGACGAGATTCATTAAAACTTAATACTACTTACCGAGACCTGAGCTATCAGTTTTGAATGAGCATATGCTGTTGTATGAGTGCAGCTGCTGTGCCTGTTGCTGTCGGGCGTGGTGCTGATGTCGTCGGGGCTGTCGGGCATGGTGCGGCTGAACCAGGCGCTGCGCCACCCCGCGCACCTGAACGCCAGCCTGCGCCACGCCATGGCCCGCGAGCCCCTCGACCCCGCCGTGCGCTGCTCCTTCAACACCATGCAGCAGGAGGTACGCTCACTTATCGGTTCCGATCAGTTGACGACCTCCGTGGCGCGATCGGTTAGCCGCCGGAACGCTAATCGTGAGGTCCCGGGTTCGATTCCCGGTGGAGGCAGAGTTAAGAACTACGCTTTTCTACTGCTTTCTAGTTTGGTCGTTTATTGTATATGCTATATATGTATTTATCTATGTATAATAGGTATATATTTCTTAAATATACGTTGACTAGTACCCTTAACACAAGTCTTAAATGAACTTACCAAGGGGCTAGTTCAAATGGTGTAATAATGTCCAAATATTAATATTAAATAGTTATTAATGGAACTGGGGCCAAGTCTATTAATTCATTGTAACAAAATCCTAAATTATGAAGTGAGATTGCGATTATACTGAACTACGACTTTGATAAAATGAATTCGTAGACTGGGGCCCCTGGTCCAATGGTCGTGGGGGCGTGTATTAAGGGAACTCGTTTACTTCACACTGCAACGTGTTTAAATACTTGTTATAGTTAAATGCGTGTAAAGTAAAGGGACAGTCAATAAAAATGAATCAAAAGTAAATAAATTAACTCGTAGAAACAAATCGGTTAATTTCTGAATAATTAACGTATATAATATGGCTTGCGACTTGTCACATTGAGTACTGAGTACTGACCATAGTACACATGCGTTTGAGGTGGTCGTAGAATTACAATGTACGCAATTGTGGAAAGGGTCACGCGAACCCCTGACTACCCCGCAAGGGTTAATGGTCGGAGAAGAGTGTGTTGTAGATGAATATAAACGAACAGTTGACATGTACTGTTTCAGTTGAGCTGCTGCGGAGTGGAGTCGCACGAGGACTGGCTCATGTATCGCAGCGTTTACCCTCCGTCGTGCTGCGGCCTCAAGAACAATGTTCAAAATGTACTACTTGCCTCTATATACGAAGTCATGCCTCTAATTCCCGGGATAGGCACCGACTCGCCATCTCGATTGCATCACTCCAATTGACCTGCTCATTCATGGTCTTCATATGTAGTATCTGTGCTCTAAGGCCCCCGTTCTTGTCATAGGAGGCGTGTCGTAAGACGCGACTAAGGGGTAAGGGGTAAACGGAATCAATTAGGCTATGAGATAGCAACCTGTCACCAATGTTCCATATAACATCACCACTCTTATATACGCTTAAACTGACTTAAGAGATATTATAAAAGGATTAAAGGACGTGAATGTATATGTATGTTAAGCCTCAATTCATGTGACACAAGGGTTTTCAAAGAGCCAAAAGATCTTATTTATTGGTCCAGAGTGGTTGAAATACGGGTACTGGCAACTCTTCCATATTATTTATGTTGTTGTATATGCAACATGACATTATATAAAATATGCTTCTCGGTCATTTATCTTTTATGGGTATTCAGAGGCTTGGCTGACCGAAGGGCCATTCAAGCAATTATCTATATCGTGATATATGCAAGTACAAGTAGGTAGAAAGTAAAACACTAATCATTATCGGTGGTGTAGTTAACAAACGCCATTTGTTAACGACACTCCAGGGGTGTCTTTTTGGGGGTGTCGTTCACAATGAACGGGTTAATTAGATAACTACGTTGTTTTATTAATTATTTGAGACCGGGTCATACCACGATAAATTTATAAAGATATGTGATTACCTTTATTTTGCCCGACGTTTCGACCCAGTTGCATAGGCCGTGGTCGCGGGATGATTTATCGTGGTATGACCCGGTCTCAAATAATTAATAAAATGAGTATAAATCGCGAGTGTTTAAAAATAACTATTGCGTTGTTTTGGCAGAGAGACAAGTGCGCGGTGCCCACTCACAGGGTGGGCTGCCTGCGCCCTCTGGTGCAGGAGCTGCGCAGGTTCCTCACCCCCGTCACCATCCTGGGATACGTCTACACCTTCGTACTGGTCAGTACCTTGCGTGATTTATAATGTTTTAATGTATCATAAGTTAATCATTATACTTAGCTTCTTAAACAAGGGAGCATTTCAAATTGATAAATCAGTACGTACGGTCCCAGTATTTCTTTCAAATTGTACATAATCTACACTTCATCTGCCATACATGGTTCACGGCCGTAGCCACTTTAGTCACAGTACTTAAGGGGTTAATTTTGTAGCAAAGTCAAAGTTAGTAAAGTAACAGTTTTTTAATACTGTCGATTTAGAAATTGAGCATAAAATAATAATACATATCTTTGCATGTCACGTCTCTTGCCTGACCAGTTTTTTCCTAGCACTAGTATCTTTACAGCACTTATATATTATTGTCAACGAATAGGCAGGCAGAAGGCTCTCTTTAACGGGTGGTTATCTCCGCAGGCCCTGGCCCTGTTCGGCGTGGCGTACAACCTGGCGAACGAGTCCCTCCGGCCTAGCGTCTCCCGCAAGCCCTCCAGGGCCTTCCAGGCGCACTGCATCGCCGACTTGGGCAGCCAACTCTACCCCCAGCTATCCACTATCTTGCCAGCCACCAATAGTCCAGCATAGGTTGCAAACAAAGGGAAATATACCCACAAAGTCAATGTAAAATTTCATGTGTTTAATGTATATTAAAAAGTTGCTGATTTTCTTACAAAAATAGTAGGTAGTATAATGGATGTATCTGATTCTTAGGTTACCTTAGTGAGTTCAGTGTAGGTCATTCGTTGAGGGTTTGAGTCTGTATCAGTATGTTCAAGGTTTAAGTCCCGGAGAATATAGGCTCGGAAATGAAGTATGCTTATTTTCGGTGAAAAAAACATCTTTAGTTTATCTAATTGTCGGAACCTTAGCAGTCAGTGCTTCAAAATGGCGACACGGGTCACCACCAATTACACTATTACTATTTGGTAAAAACGCGAGGCCGAGATGGCCATCTCTTAACTACCTCGCCAGGATTAAAAGTTGTTATTTTAGTTAGATGATTACTTAATTGTGATAATGAAAGTAATAAGTTTGCATTTGCATTCAGACAATGGAAAAGCTTTTTAGTCCCAAAAATGCGTACATAAACTTCGATACTGAAACAGAGATCCAAGGTATTCGAGGAGGGAAAAAGGCATATAAAACAATTGGGACTAAGCCCGACGTCACCTTTCTAGGGTTCATTCTTGAAATGTCGAACTGTTGTCATAAGCATCCGCCATGTTTAATCCCCTTTAATGTGTTATGCAGTAACTGTTGTGAACTTATTTTGCATTCGTTCTTATGTCGTGTGTATTTTTGTAAACTCAAATATTGCCTTGCAAGACATTTATGTATTTTCACGTATTTTTTATTTTAATGTTAGTAATAGTCAGCAATAATTGAAATTATTATTAGTATTGTAATTTCCTCCAATATTTGCCAAGTTGTAAAATGCGTCTATTAGCATGTCGTAAATTGTCTCGTCTAACAGTGTAATCGCCAGCAGAGTATTCGTTTGTTATGAATATGCGAGCGAGCAGTCTCTCACTAGAATAAAAGACTTCTTCCGGAATATCATTTTTATTTTTAATCATTTGAACACAATACAACATGCAAGCATTAAAATGCTTTGAAAGAAACAATATTTATATATTATCATTCGTATTTGGTGCCTATTTTTGGTACATAATCGTTAAAACTAAACATTTATAGGAAATTCGTTTAAATTACAAATCATACACAGCGCAAGGATATATTCACCAAGTCATTTGTACTAATTACTAATTATTGTATCTATTTACTAATAAGTCGAATAGAATTTGAATTGTTGAATATGTCCTTGAGCATTTCATTACCTATTATAGCCGAAACGCAACTACCCTTCGAGTGAAATGTCCAGAGGAACTCAGCACTACATTTCTGTTTGTTCTAATTGCAGCCTATAGTTCATTCAACTGAGTTGTACTTTGATGAACTCTGGAGTAGCGCTGGGACCTCGCTTAGGCCGCACTCGTTGAATGGAATAGAGTTACAAAGTTGGAGATTGATTGATGAACCGCTTATTAAATAAGATACGTAAAATACCACAAATTTGTTTACATCAAAACTACTGGATTCGTAGAAAAGAAATTATGTGTCTATTAGCAAAAAGCATTTTTACACTATCATAAATCGACTTGGAATATTAATTGACGATTCCTAGATACAATATTTCAAGATGAGGTATAAATGTAAAATCGAGGGACACTAACTGATGTTGATAGGCCGCTGCTTAAAGGCCGATCGCTTTCGAGACATCTCACAAGCAATAATATATTCACTGTAGCTTTTATGAGGTGACATAGTAATTAGTGATTAATTGACTTTTCACTAAGGATTAGGATTTGTCGATGTTAATATCAGATTAACGGAAACATTCGCAATACCAGTGTCATAGTAATGTTAGGGCATTGCGCTTCTGAACAATAGCATACGTGTCCCTCGACTGCTAGAACTAGGCTTTGATTAATTATGATATTACTGAGTGGTTTGTACCTAATGGTAAATAAACTACAATCGTAAGACTCCTGGATTTCGGTTCGTATCTTATTTCATTTCTTAACTTACTGTCTTGAAATAAAATATATTTTTTATTTGTGAGCGGCTAACTGTTACATTTTAAATATCTTTGCTTTTTATTACATGTCTGATGACCGCCAACATACGTCTACGATATAAAATTAAAACGTAAGACGCAAATTTAAACTGTAAGATCAGTATCAATTTTCAAAGTAACTATATTAGATAGGTACAATTCATTATTTTAATTACAAAGGCATTTTGATCAATTTTCGCAGCACACTTCTCTATAAAACTAACTAAACTAATAATAATATTGCTATAACGAAGATAAAATACATTTTGATATTTCGACGCTATTTATATATTCTGCACACCTTGCTAAGCGACTCTTCCGTTGGGCTCTGGGAGTCTGCTACTATTTCGTACGTTTTAGTTTTGAGCTAAACGTTCAGGGAAAGCACCATTTGTCTCATGCGTACCGTCGAGCGGTTGAAGGCTGCGAACACGCCGTCCGACCTTCCTCTTTGCAACGCTTTTCGTGTTTTGGTTAGGAACGCATAAATGTCAAAGGTAACGTTTAATTCGCGAGGTGCAACGGCTATAGACGACAAGGTACCTGTAGTGGTAAAGGCAAGTATTTATTGCTATATTTCCTTACATTAAGATAACAACACTGGAAACTACCTCCGCCGTGCTCTACCGCAACGCACCCGCACTCTCAGTCACTGCTGCGCAGTCGCCCCTCAATTGGTTAACACTTATCTCTATCTAAAATAAATAATATGTCACGTGTAGTGGATCGTAAGGCGTTTTCACATGCACCAAGCGAGCCTCTCGGCGCCTACGGTTACAGGTTCCTATAATACATACTACTACTTTAACGCGTCCATATGACTAGTATTTATACATAAAAAAATTCGACGCTTCACTCATTAGGCATAGACTTTTTATAAAATCTTTTATGAGCACCTTAACGCTTAATATCTGCTGTTTGGTGGACCTTTCATTGGTAGATCGACATCCAAACAATTTGCACAATTGTGTATACTCGTGACTGAACCCAACTTTGTTATGTAATATTGATACCTATTGCAATTGATAGTTGTTGAGTTTTGACAATGAAATCTACGCAGTGTCGCGTCGAAGGTTGAATGATAGTTCCATGAGGTCTGAATAGCAGTAGTGGAAGGCAGCGTTGGCGGCGCGTCGTCGGGTGATGCAAAAACGCCTTTTGCAAGTCCAAGTGAGTGAGTGTGGGAGGCTTCACGGCGGGTCTAGGAGGGCCGCGCGCCCCGGTGCTTCCGATGCGCGGCCGCCTGCGCCTGTCGCCACCACAGCGCCACTGTCGCCAGCGTCGCCACCGCCGCGCTCTGCCCGCTGCGCACACAAACACACTGTACTCGCGCCGCCTGCCACGCCCACAGGGTGCGATCGCTACCAACTGTCATGCTTGGTTCATCACCATCTGCCTTGCTTACATTCATTGTTACTTTAGATATTATAATTACATGTTAAAAATGCTAGAAATTCAGCCGACTTCATACTTTTGTAATGGCGTTAAGGGTTAAGATAATGATGAACCTCAAAAAACATAAAAAATACAATGCATTCTCTTAGTTTCAATCAATCGTACAGCTACTTTATTCATTAAATAAAAATATATTTTGTCTATTATAACGTGCCTAAAATATAAGAACTTGCAGTCACAATGCATCAAATATACAGTAATATCGGTAATCCGTGTAAGTATGTGATTACTTTATTTGACGACAAGTGCATTGTGTGAGAACGCACCAAACGCTTTGCACAAATCAAAGAAAAGCGACAAGATTTATAATGAGTGGTTTTGGATGAAAATGATGGCACATGATTTAAACTACATGCAAATTTTGAAAAATAAGATAAAAAATTGTACAATAATAATGAATAGAAACATGCAAATTATTTATAAAGGAATTGTGAGCTAATCAATTAATAATGTTGAATTATTAAAGTGTAATTTTTTTAAAACATTCGCAGCTTACTTCGTCTTTTTAATGCTGATGGTGGAACGTGAAAACTATTTGCTTTAATAACCCGGAAAGTAGAATAGAGTAGAGAAGTAAGTGTGTTTATTTGATAGAACTTGATTTATGTGGCAAACCTGAGTTCGATTATAGAAGCAATAACTTTAACCACAATTAGATAAACAAGTTGTAAATTTTTTTAATCATTAAAATAATATGTATTTTTTTTTAGCTAATACACTATAATAACATATGCATAAGTGTATTTATTCAACAAGATACTTCTGCTTCAATTTAATCAGAGGTTGTGTGTATAAGTAGGGCTGCTGACTAAATTATATTAAAAATAATAATATTTGAACATTATTACACCAATTGAACTAGCCTCTTGTTAAGTACATTTAGGACTTGTATTAAGCGTACTAGTCAACACACATTTAAGAAATATATATACTTATTATACATGGATAAATACATATATAGCATATAATAATCAACGACCAGACTGGAAAGCAGAAGATAAGCGTAGTTCTTAACTCTGCCTCCACCGGGAATCGAACCCGGGACCTTAACGTTCAGTCGGCTAACCGATTGCACCACGGAGGTGGTCAAAAATATAAATATGTGCGTGTAAGAAATCAATTGAAGAGCTCAGATTCATAGAAACAAATGCAATGTGTTGGCCACGACAGTTGATGTTAGTTACGAATGAATAAGAAGAGTGAGGTGGTTACCGATGCACACAACACGCGACATTGCTCACCAGAGTAGCGCACTGCCCGCCCTGCAACAAGCACACGCGCCCACGTCATACACATGCGGCGCACGCACACGGACAACGAGCCATTAGTACACCGCGCAGCACTCCGGCCCAGCGGCAGCCACTGCCACTGCCACCGCTGGGCCAGGGCTTTTGCAGACTATGTGTCGAGCTTAGGATAATCTACATCTTGTTCGTAAAGTTAAAAAGTCTCACTTTGAATAATTTCATTTCAATTATAAAAAATCAAAGTTTTTATATGATTTCTAGCAAAGGAAATATAATATTCGTAAAGAAGGTCGACACATTTCTTCTCAAATGAATCATGACAACCACATTAAGAAAGGATTTGTGATGGCGTTGCATGAGTTAGGAGGTGAAAGAGGCGAAAGGGGCCGGTACCTGGCAGCCGGGGCAGTGGGCGGGGGCGCAGTCGGCCGTCACGGCCAGCTGACTGCCGCCAACCTCCGGCGCCTGCCTCTCAGCCCCCCGCCGCTCGTCGCAGCAGATGCCTGCTTCTTCACATTCGGGCTCCCAGCAGTCTATTTCTCCTAACTGAAATTGAAAGGTCACACATTACTGAATAGCTTTTTTAATTAATGAGCCGTATCACCATGCGTTTGTGTGAAAGTAGCTATGGACTTAGAATGGGTGAGTCTGTTATTAAATGCCTCTTGTACACGGATGATCAAATTTTGATTGCTTGAATCGTCGGCGAATGAGTTGCAGACGATGATGGACATTGCAGATAAGGCATTTGAAAGAAAAGTTATGACGGTGAATGCCAGTAAAACCAAAACGATGGTTTTTGAGATACAGGTAGGTAAGTATAACAGAATGTGTTATTAAAGTGGGAGGTATACAAGTATAACAAGTGAGAGAGTTTGTGTATTAGGGAAGTGTGCTTTGAAAAGATGGTAAATGTGAGGATATTGAAAGGAGAGCGAAGTAGGGAAATGCAGTGAATGGGGCCGTGAGCGGTATGATGTCTAGTCGGTTGGTGTCCGAACGGGCACGACTGGCTATTCACAACGCTGTTCTGGTCTCCACGCTTATGTATGATAGTTAGTGCTAGGTTTGACAGAAGAATCATGAAAGCAGAATTAATGCCATAGCGATGAGGTCCCTCAGGAAAATATGTAATGTAATATGGTGTGATAGGGTACGGAATAGTGTGATTCGTGAACGTTGTGGTTTGAAAGAAGATGTAGTGACGAAAATAGCGAAAGGTATATTAAGGTGGTTTGGCTTCATGGAGCCGATGGATAAAAGGAGGGTTACAAAAGGAATCTATAAAGCCAAAGTAGAAGGTAGAGTTGGACGGGGTAAGCCACGTAGAACTTGTACAGATGAAATTGGAGACATTCTTTTCAAGGCTGGTGACATTACATACATTAATTGTAACGTGGAATCTCAATAAAGGATTACTATTATTGATGAATGATAAAGGATTAGAAAGGGCACGAACCAAGCATTCGCAGATCTGGCACTGGTAGAGCCAGCGCTCTCCGCTGCGGAAGGTGACGTGGCGCATCTCCTGGTGGCGGCAGTGGAAGCGCTCGTCGCAGTGCGCGCAGCACGACGCCGGCGCCACCAGCTCCTGCAAGCAGCAACACATCACGCTTCGGGACTCCGTGAGCCACGCCCCAAATAGTAACAACAGTATTCACATACAAATAAGAATTTCAGAAATATAATGTGGCAATCTATCAAGTTGTCTGACCAGCTGTAGTAGAAGTGAAGTAGCAAGCCTTGAAAATATTTTATTTCATAAATAGCAATATTGTATATAGTATGATTAAGATTAAATGTCAGTATACAATAGGATATTTGTCCCGTGCTGGGACGTTGAAAGAGTGCTAACTAGCTGCCGTTCTCCCCGGCAATTCGTAGGAGGCGACTAAAGGACTAGGGGTAAATAGAATCTATTGGGCGATGGGCTAGCAACCTGTCACCAATGTTACATTATGACGTTCATGCTAAAAAGTGACCTAAGAGATACCATATCTCCAAAGTTCTCTCCACCCCGAAAGGGATTAAAGAACGTGAATATACAGGGTGGCGCATTCAAAACGGTCAGTATGGGGAAGTCTGAAACTATAAGAGATACGAAGATTTGTTCTTAGGAACCATGTCACCGATTTTGATAAAAAGAAAAACTGCATTCATACTTTCTTTGAAAAAACTACTGTATCCAGTACGGGAATCGAACCCGGTTCCTTTGAAAATATAAATTGGCCCTTTTCACTTTTTCTTTTTAAATATCGATTGCGTAGGTCTTAAGCTGTAAATATCTCTATGAAACATGGTGTCGAAAATGAATAAAATGCATTGTTTTGGCATACTTTAGTTTATTATAGTAGTTTACATACACCGTAACAATATTCAACATACATGTAAAATTGTCTTAATGGCTGTTTGTAGTTTTGTACTTCCATACTTGTTACATACACCATATCATGTGACATTAGCATTGCATTAATCCTTTAAGGAGGCTTTGTTATCAACAGTAATCAAAAACTAACACACACAATCTACACTAACAATCTATTGAAAAGTCCACTTAAAGCGACGTGTTAAACCTTATTAGAAAATTTCTTGTGGGATTACGTTAACGATGAATTTTACAAAACAAGCTATGTCACCATTGAAGACCTAAAAGTAGCAATAAAGTCAATTGTAACGCAAATTCACCACATGAAAATACAAAATTCAATATTAAGATCGTTACCTAAACGTGTTGAATATTGTATTGAAAACAACGGTGGTCACTTTGAAAACCTACTTTGATAAATTAAAGTATGCTAAAACATGCATTTTATTCATTTTCGACACCATGTTTCATAGAGATATTTACAGCTTAAGACCTACGCAATCGATATTTAAAAAGAAAAAGTGAAAAGGGCCAATTTATTTTTTCAAAGAAACCGGGTTCGATTCCCGTACTGGACACAGTTGTTTTTTCAAAGAAAGTATGAATGCAGTTTTTCTTTTTATCAAAATCGGTGACATGGTTCCTAAGAACAAATCTTCTTATCTCTTATAGTTTCAGACTTCCCCATACTGACCGTTTTGAATGCGCCACCCTGTATATGTATGCAGACAAGAGGAAGTCATGATAGGGGTGCATAGACTCACGGTGAGCGTGGAGTTGTCGCGCTGGTCGCAGTGGCAAGGCGCCCGCGAGCACCGCACCACGCCCTCGGTGCAGGAGCAGGCCCTGCAGCCGCCCGCCTCGGCCCAGCGGCCGCCGTCCGCCACCACGCCGCCCTGCCACAAGCAGCCTGCAACGCACACCACACCGTCATCGTAGACGCCACACGACTCCAAGGGAAGTGCGAAAGACAGGCAACGACCGAATTGAATGAAAAATAACTCTTGATACTATCTTTTGCAATCTAAAGTTTTGGGGCTAAGGTATCCAGAAGATGATTCATGAAACGCTTATGATCGTGCTACTACAACCTTTTCACCATTAGCAAATAAATTTTTTTAACATGATTTTTTTGGCATATAAGTATGCACAAACTCGTTATGTTGTTAAGGAACCTCATTATGATCTATCATTTCAGAGCGCAAATTAAAATATAATCTACTAAGTTCGTATCTTAATGAAGTTCAATTTAGTCAGTAAGCATGAAGAACTCACTGAGCTGGCAGTCGTCAGCGTGGCACTCGCAGCGGAAGCCGCCGTCCGTGTTCCGACAGGCGGCGCTCGCGTGGCACGTGTGCAGGCTCTCTGCGCACTCGTCTACGTCTGCCATCAAACAAATACACGTGATGAAATTCTAGGTGTAACGTCAAGTATCATTTGCGTTTTATTTATTAGGGCTGTCTGAGGGAATATGTTCTGATATCATATTACAAAAAAGGAACTTATAGAGGGTACCTTACATTAATTATAATACAAAATGTGATTGTTAGCGTAAATGGAATATACTCCGCAGAACGAGCAGACCCTATTGTTAATATGGTGAAAGAGTAGAAAGAGGGCTTACCTTGGCAGTGATCGTGGGCAGAGTCCCGCCGGTAGCCCTCTTTGCAGAGGCAGTAGTAGCTGCCGGGGGTGTTGTGGCAGCGCGCCTTGGGGGGGCAGGCGGGGGGCGAGGCCTCCGCGCACTCGTCCACGTCCCTCTCGCAGCGCGCGCCGCCGAAGCCCGCCGCGCACGCGCACTGCTCGGGAGAGACGCACACGCCCCCGTTCAGGCACCCGCCTGGGCAGATGGCTGCAAGACACATGCAAAAGGTCATAAAAACGCCGAAACGTTAGATAATGAGTGAAATTGAAGAAGGTATAATGTCATAAAACTCGGTCGTTTGATCCCTAGCAAAAGCGCGCTGGGTAGTCGAGGGTGTTTTATAATAGCTATCCATGCAAAATTTCCACTATGTAGTACAAACGATGAGAGATACGACGAACTGACAAGGAACGGTAAACCCTGCTCATCACTTGGTAAAATGTAATACCACCGTATACGTACGTGCGCATGAGAATCCGTCTCCGGAGTAGCCGCTCCTGCAGCGGCAGGTGTAGGAGCCGGGCGTGTTGGAGCACTCCGCCTGCGCGTGGCAGCCGTGCGTCCCCGTCTGGCATTCATCCACCTGCGATCATTGGTAATGCAATTACGTAAACGTAGGCAAATACCAAATTAAATTAGGGCTTTTTTAATTAGGTGCAGTCATTGGGTCAAAGAAAAGATAAAAGAACCACATTTATGCTTCTGTGAACCACCGATATACTGCAGCTGCTAACTTTTGGTGTGACAAAGATGAAGTGCAGTCGTCTATGGTGCGTCAACAAAGTCAGCAGCTCAGTGAAAGTTGAAAATACAAATAATTATTTTCGGCTGAATATTTAGTCAGTTGTGATGCCAAATTGGCTAAATACGTTAGCATTGAGAATATATTTGGATCCTCAACTGGAACGAACCACAGAACAAGGAAGAGAAGAATTGGAGCTTCGATTTCGTTTTTCTTCGCTTGTAGCGGCTGGCGGCGTTGGTGTAACCATGGCGATGGAATAACAAGACGTTCAAACGCCGTGGCATCAGTATTTGTACTTCAGCCGACATACCTAAGTGGTGAATGGCTTAATAAAGAATTAAAAAAAATGAAGTGAAGAGTACCTCTACGCAGTTGAACTTGTCCCGGCGCTCGTAGCCCGGCAGGCACTGGCAGACGTAGCCGCCGACCACGTTGACGCAGCGCGTGTTGGAGTGGCAGTGGTGGCCGAACAGCCCGCCCGCCTGCTGGCACTCGTCCACATCTGCGCACATCATCACACACACTTCAGACTTCGGTGTGGACTTAGCAGTTTAATGTTCTTATTATGAATCGGACTTTTAGTTTACCCTAAGCCTATTTGGGATGAGTTTATAGGGCATGATACATTGTGAATCATCATATCAACTTATTGACACAAAAATTTCTGATACTCCTGGGTTCTAGGATTGAACCAGTCCATGTTATGAATGAAGGTCTAATAAGCAATCGCATGGAAACGTATTTCGTACACTCTTGTGATAAGCAAAAGTGACCGTGACCACTGCTGGGCGAGATGCGACATAAGACCTCTTCTGGTGAAAAGTGTATTAAACTGTGGTTAGTTGGTGTACCTTCGCATGTGGTGCCGTCCCCGTGGAAGCCCTGGTTGCACTTGCAGGTGTACTTGGTGTTGAGGTTCATGCAGGTGGCGTTCTCGTCGCACGAGTGGCCCATGCTGCAGTAGTCCACGCCTGCAACCGAACACATCCTCTCAACAACTTCCCGCTAACACGGACATTAGGTTAATAACGTCAATAAAGCATTCCATTCCAGTAAGTCTCGTGCTCGTTTGTGACTCGTGGACGTAAATAGAGTGTAAACTAGCCGCCGTTCTTCCCGGAATATCGTAGGAGGCGACTGAGGGATCAGGGGTCAATAAAACTTGTTGAGCGATGGGCTAGAAACCCGTGTTCTATATCAATGCCATTACGACTCCAACGCCAAAAGTGACACAGGTGATAAGGGTATGTTGTAAGGGTTCTGTCTACAGTGAAAGGCATAGGAAGAGGTGAGTGAGCCGCACCTGGGCAGAACTTGCAGCACTCCCCGGGCACGGAGAACTGGTCGGAGGGCTCGCAGGGCAGCGGCGGACACGCCTTGTCGGGGTCGACGCGCGTGCACTGCATGTTGCCGTCGTGGCACACGCACTCGGCGCACTCCTTGGGCGCGAACCGGTCGCCGTGCTCGTACAGCGTGCCCTTCAGCAGGCACTGCCCTGGAACACAAACACGCCTAACTGTCACCTCAAGAGCCTTTACTTAATGAAACATACACTACTCTAAAATAATCTACAACACTTTATACGTCTGTAATTATGTCACACAATTAGACCTACATTGAAGTAATTGTTAAATTTAATTAAAAGTTAGTTTATTTATCAAATAAGAATTTTTCTGCAATACTGTCGATTTGAAAATTTCGATTACGATTCGAATAAGCGATTTCTCGATTAAATGCAATCAAAAATCCTAAATGACGGAGAAGAAAGTAAGGAAATAATTAGAAAGGCATGGCGATCTTACTCAAACATGTGGGGCAACATTCGCCTGGGTGCAGCACTGGGTTCTTGCATTCAGCTCTATCGCACTCCACTGGCCGACAGGTTATCTCTCCATGCTGGGAACCGAAAGGCGCACCATTAGACTCATCACAGAGCTAAAACTATTCAGATTCATGTTTCATCATCACTTGAGTATTCTAGATGTAAATCACACCTACGACATACAGTTATACACCATCATGGTCTTTGGACACTCGAAACCCCAGATAATCAATATCTAAGGTGACAGCTGGTACACTACGCCGTATGCAGAAACTGACTAACTCGAGTAATAGACAGATTATTTTCTGATGTTTTCTCTCATCGAAATAAACAATACATGACAATCTAGGTAGTCCCCCATTCAGATATTTCCCACGTTACTAAGAGTAGGTGCGAGAGGAAATAATGTTATAAAAGGGGCAACATGGTGAATGAGTGAATGTGGCAGCGTCGAGTGCGTGCACCCACCACGCAGGAGCAGCGGCTGCAGTCCCTCTGCCAGGTGGCGCCGTCCGCGTGCACGGTGCCGTTGGAGTAGCAGGACTTCTGGCAGTCGCACTGCTCCAGCCGCTGCAGCCTCGCCTCCGCCCCCACCAGCTGTAAGCCATTCAACACATTCAATGCTTTTCTTAAATCGTTAACACATCATCATTTTATTCTAAATAACATTCGGTGTATCTCAGTTTTCCGGGGTTGTCTCCGTTCAGAATTCAAATTCTGCCTGAGCATGTTAATGGAAATGAAGATTAATGATTATATTTTATTTATAGTAAGAATTTAATATGCAAGACATAGTCTGCTTTTTCTACAGATTATAGTTCTAGAGTAGTAAGATATGTTGTAATACCTTCTGGGTTAAATCTCGAAGGTGCGAGGAGAGCTCCTGCACCGTGGCCTGCAGCAGGGCGAACTGGCCGCAGGTGGGGCACTCCGAGTCCAGGCCGGGGCATTGGGACAGGTACCCGTGCGGGCCGCTCACCAGCCGCACCTCTTGGAGCGCGCCCTGCAACACGCGCGGGGTTACAAACGCATCAGCCACTTCATCCAAATACCGCTCAATGATTGCGTACCTTGAAGAGCGAGTGCTTGCTGTTTCTCTGGCCGAGCCAGAGGGCGAGCTGCGGCTGCGAGAAGTTCCTGTCTGGCGGTGGGATGAGCCTGCGGTACAGCGGGTGGCAGTCGACGAGCAGCGTGGCCTGCGCGCCCGACACCGCCACCGCCAGCCGGTGCCAGGCGCCGTCCGCCAACCGGAAGGGGAAAGCCTCGACGCGCGCCCCGCCGCCGCTGCCCGCCGCCACGTAGTGCAGGCGCACCTCGTCGCGGCGCCCGCTCGACTGGATCTCCAGGTACCTGCCGACGAGAGCCACTCGGTTACACGCGCTGAACGATCTGCCTGACGACCGCTTTTCCGAGGTACACGCGGGCACAGCGCGCAACGCGGCCAACGGCGGGAGCGCACCTCGGCTCGATCTACATCTCAATATCGCACGGCCAACGGCCAGGGGACCATGTACCTCGGAACGAATCGCGGTCTGCTCAGTCTACTAAGCGCCGGCGCCAGGCGGGGGACGCCCCTCCGCGCCGAACGCCCTGCGAGACTCCATGCGACTTGGAATGCTGCGCGGCCCCACTACGGCGGCCCCACTGCGGCGGCGACCGTCTAGCGCGTGCGACACGAGGCGACGACATCAACGGACAGGGACGGACAATACAGAGCACAACGGTAAGGCACAGAACGAGCACAATCGAGCATCGTGGCGGACGGCGCGCACTGTCGCCAGCCAATCGGATACCAGAACGGCCATGCAAGGTTTAGTGAGCGCAACAGGTTAACAATGGGTCGAGGAGCACATTCCGAGGCACAGGACATTCCAAGATACATGGTTCTCCCTTGGCGCGCGCAGGCATGCCGATGCAGACAAGCGTGCGCGTGCAGCGATACCGAGATCTAGAACTCACCGGAGGAGGCGGCGACCGCTGTGGAGCGCCGCTGGCCCCTGCGCCCGCGCCGCACCCAACGCTCAGCCGGTCGCTTCGCAGAACACATAAAACACTTTATTGTATGCTCGGAAGGGGGTTCTTAAATATTGAGCAGTGTATAGTGTACCTGTTGTATCCGTGGGAGAAGGAGATGATGGTGCCCGCGTTGGCTGGCTCCTGGCGCAGCGTGGCCAGCAGCGTGAACTCAGGCGAGCGCCGCAGCAGCTGCACGGCGCGCTCGAACGGCGCCCCCTCCACTTGCAGAGACCTCGCATCACCTGCCGAACGGAGCCTTCGTGAGTTGCGCATATTATTGGGAAAAACAACTTAATTAGCTCATTATTAGATTCCTTCTAGCTTTCGGTGCAGCTCAGTTGAGTGATCAATGGAGTACATCTAATCTGATTCAGAGTTCGATTTTCGCCTGAGCATTATCTACATTTTCGAAATAAAACTGTACTGAGGAATTCTGTGCATTGGAGGTGCCTGAGGCGTCACCATATGAGGTAAAAATGTATGAGGTGACAACGTTTGCCTCCTGTCACATTAGGTACCGACTATTTGGTTAACACGGGTAGATAATTGGCACTAATAAATCTAATATAATTAGGGTGAAATTTTTTGTAATGTAATATTGATTCATTTTGTACTTGTAGCTGTCTTGGCACGTATTCCAGTCTTGGCACATAATAGGATAAGCATGGGCACAGGCAGTGGTCGAAGCGAGGCCTGCTAAATTGTTTTGATTAGAATCAGAGCTGTGCCGAGAACATGCGGCTGTGTCATTATTCAGTGGGTCCTTGGCTGTAACGATCGTGCGAATTGGCCTCATGCCAACTGGATTGGAGGCGGCCGGGCCTTGCATTTGTCACGGCCGGAATCGTAGCACGAGCCGCCATTTTTCAGTTAAATTCATGAGATTCAAACGATTAGCCCAAATGGTTTATAACATTCTCATACATGTAAATATGCACTGTGACGAAAGGGAGACTGAGGAGTTTATCGAGGATTTTCATTAGGTATGTATAGGATGTCAAAATTACATTAAATTTTAATATGAATACAATATTTCTTTTTTAACAATTTCATCTTAAAATATCGATAAGACCTCAAATCCAAGTCCAACTCTTTCAGAGATAATGAATGTGATGCAAATAGTTGTTGCTACTTAGAATTAAATATTATTGTCGTCGCTAAGGACAGAAAACGTGCAAATTTCTGCTCATTGAGTATCTAAAGACTATAAACTATTGTTCACGGTAAACAAGTCTAGCGAATCACCTTATATTCGAAGTAACAAACGACGTTGAGGAAAAGTAGATGAACAATTTATTAGGCGACGTGGGCGCCCAACACTATCTAATATGTAAGCACGTTCACTAAAGGTGGAGTCCCACTGCTAGATTTCATCCTTATGCTGATCAAAACATCCTTGAAGATAACAATTATATAACGAACTTTTATAAAGTTTTATAATTTTCTGCAGCACCACGACCGCATTCATTGCGTGGTACTCACATGAGAATACAAGATTCACAGAATAATATGATTTAAATATGATGATGCAAAATCGGACTTACTATAGAACGGTTATGTGTTAATAAAACGATCACAATAAAATAAAGTCATAAAAACCAAAGACGTATAAAAATGCGGTTAAAATAGAACAGTGTAAGCGCAGTGTGGCCGGGCCCTTATATTTTCGTGTCCTTTATTCGCGTGGGAGTCAACGAACTCTCCAGGCCAAGAGGGTTGAAGTTTTTTATGGGCGTTACGTTAAAATTGCATGAGAGGCGACTTTCAACAATGCACGGGTGACGTCACGTAGAAAAATTGTTTATGTCCTCCACCCGGTGGTTTACGATGTTTGAACAGTTGTTTTGTGGCATGTTTGTTTGCCTAAGGGTACGAACATGTACGGGTGCTATTTATATTTCTTTATGCATATTTGTAATTAGTTTTCAAATGTCAGTTACTGTAGAATAGAGATGGAATATAGGTAGATCTTACCTTATAACTAAGATAGGTTTAAGTTATGATATATTTTGGAGTTTATTATTACTAAAGTTAAAAACCCATCGCTCGTTCAGTACGCGATTGCGGCAGTATTGTCGCTACCCGAGGCATAGACAGATAAATAAATATAAATACAAAAGACATCAGGAAATGTCTGTACCATTCAACGAAATACAATAATAATGTGAAATGCTAATTTTGTGGACACATGGATGTTGTCGACTCAAATTTTTTTATTTTTGATGCTGTATTATTCAAGTGACGTTTTGAACGCCTCTACCATACCCGTGCACGAAATTATTAATACAATACATATGTTTACACTTCTACGACCCAACGTGAAAGGCAAAAAATACCCTGGATAATCCTTACAAATCTCTTTCGTCTCACATCTATTAACCTTGTTACGAATGAACGGTTTTCTCTTCTTCGGACTACGTACCTCCACTATCAATATAATGTCTCCATGAAATATAACATTCACGACTTGTATATTCTCCTTCAAAGTAATTATAATTTAATATATTACATTTATACCTACACAGTATTTTGGGATATTCAACCTTATGCATCTTTTATTGTTGTCACGGTAAACATAATATTTAAGGAAAGAAAAAGTACTCGTCACAAACCAATCCCGCCAAAGCAGTATACAAACAAACGTACTAAAAGTTTAGAACAGGCCCCCATTCGATATCATTTAGCGAGTGACAACTTTGGGCCAATTAATCTCCACCCCCAAAGGCGCCCCTGCAGTCCAAGTCTTATCTCGGTGTCACACCATATTTTATTCTAATTAATTCTTGCCTTGTTTTGGTTGAATTCTGCGATTGATTCCTGCTAATGGCTTCTATGCTCTATCGTTTACATCCGTTTACACTTTACTGCTTCGTAATTCCACGTGGCAGTTTCATTGCCATCGTAGGTTGTTTAGCCAAGGAGTTAAATAAAAAATCTCGTCTTTCATCTTCTTAGAGGGAATATTATTCTGAGGTTGCTTAATGCTTGGTATATTTGTTTATCAATTATAAGGTAGCTCTTGGAATTCAATCATGGGAAAAATTGTAATGTGTAATAAGAATTACATACATTACATTAAATTAGTTTTTCGCCTGAATGTCGATTTATATGAAAAGTAAAGCCTGCCAAACCTAACCTAATCTAACATAACCTGCCCTTTGAATAACAATAAACCGTCAAGGCACTTGTTGTTTCAATCAAAAGGAAATGAACTGGCAGGATTAACTGTACAATAGTGGCGACCCCTAATGGTGTAATGCTCCCTGGATCCAAATTGTTCATATTTCATTTGACTGTAGAAGTTAAATAAACACAAACTGCTAGGGGAATGAAGAACGAGAACCTATTAATTCGCTCACCAGTCTGTATTACGAACAGTGAAGAAAATGAGAAATAGTTTGTCATAGGTCATTTGGTACATATTTCATTTTACTTGTAACATTGTAGTAGTATTTTATCAACCAATCTGATATATAAATTAAATAATGTTGTACCAATTTATTTTGTTAAATTAAACAAAACAAACGCATTCACGACCATTAACCCTTGTGGGGTAGTCAGAGGTTCAGGTTTCCATCTCCACAATTGCGAAGGTAGTAATTCTATGGACATCTTGAACTCACGTGTTAACCAGATAGTCAGTGCTCAATGTGACAGGTGGTCAGCCATGTCGCCATTTACAAGCACTAACTATTACCTGTTGGACGAACAGGTAGGTTTCCTCACGATGTTTTCCCTCACCGTATTATTCGATGCATTTCGTAAATGTGTTTTTATTACGAAAATGTACATAGAAATTCATTAAAATTCATTTCCATTGGTACATGCTCAAGCGGGATTTGAACCCCGTACCCACTGATACAGAGCCAAGCCCCAAAAAACTGAGCTACGTCGAATTACTGAGCTACGTCGAATTTTTTAAAATTACATGACAATAAAACCAAATTTTCAATTAGGTAGGTATAAATGTACGTCTGTTTAGAATTAAATATCTCTCATAAATTTAACTTCGTAATTACAGAATTAGTATTTGAACCTCTATTTTATCAAGTTCTATAAAAAGTAATATATGCAACCGCTCATCCCAACGAGAAAAGATGTAAGTATATATCGCTCCTTTGCGACGATACCGTGATATCTCATAATATTGAAAAAAAGTTTTTTTTAATAAGTCGAACCGCGATTTTAAGCTCTATTTATCAGTCCAATCAGCATATTTTTCACTAAAAACAAACCAAAGTTATGGTAGAAAGAGACAAAACTATCACAGTATAGCATTATTTAATTTACTGATTTATTTTCTTCGACACTGTGTTAATTAAGTTGTCATCCGATATTTGATGTGTAAAGATCCGCGAATATCCGAAATAAGGAATCATAACGAAGTTATCGCAATATATGTGATAAAGGTAAGTCTATAATCTTGATACTTTTACTTTCAATAACGAGGTATTTCAAACTTGTCACACTGTAGTCGAAAAATATTGGTTCAAAGTTTGAAGCCTTTTTATTATGTCACATTATTCTTATAAAACTATTAAGGATTGTATGCGGCATTTTGAAATGTAACATTGAAGATGATAATTTTACTCCCCAAAACGTTATTCTATTGTAGGTCAATACATTTCGTCTCATTATTGCACCAAAACAAATGTTAAAATCGCTAGACATTTCTGTTTGCCACATTATTTATGCTTAATGACTATAGTTATTAATGTTTAATTTGCAAATGTTGAGGGCAATAGGTTAAAAACACTCATGGAATTAGCACAAGGAGTGAAGAATAAAGAATAAGAAGATCCAATTCACAAGTAAATGTGTTTACCACGAATGTTCAGGGCGATTGTACACCATCTTAAAGGTTTAAGGAAATGGTTAACGTACAGATATAATAACTGACGATATTACACCCATTAAATAAGCCCCTTTGGTAAGTTCATTTAAGTTTTGTAGGTATTTTTATTATGTCTTAATTATAAAAAACGTATCAACTTAACATTTTTCTATGAGTGAAATAAAAGGCAATCCTGAAAAAGTTCACTATGAGTCCCCGAAGTTATAATTATAATATCTGTATTTACTTATCGACACGAAAATCTTCTCACCATGCGAGAGAAAAAAGAGACTAGTCGAGTCCTTTGCTTTCTCCACGTTCATTTATCGTCTCACACATACTTTAGAAAGTCTATTCTTTTTTGTTTATTGAATTAATTGTTTATTTTTTACTTTTACAGACAGTGATACTCAGTTAAATATTCAAACTACCAAATAACTTTCAAAAAACGGCAAACAACATCAAGATTATAATCTGAGAGCAACTGTTCATCCAGGGCCCTTACTCCACTAATTAACTTTGACAGCCACTCAACTGCGTCGCTATAGCGAAACTTCTGCATCTCGGCCGTAAAGGTGGCACTCTGCTAATATTTTGACAGCCACACTTGTGCCTCAATATCGATATTATGGCACTTCAGTGGCCACTCAAGTATGGAAATGTCAATAGTGGAGTACGAAATATAAGGATATTGAACTGATATTGACTGACTTTTGGTTAGTGGAGTAGCTTTTTTTTGTACTTCAGACGCAGATGTAGTTCGATAGCCCCTCAGTGGCCAAAATTTGTTAGTGGAGTGCCAAAAGTGTCAAATTACGGCCATTGAACTGCCCCAATATCGATATTGAAGTAATATTGTGGCTAAAATGAATTAGTGGAGTAAGGGCCCAGTAGTTCAACAACTCAAGACGAAGAAGATTTGGATAGACACCCAAATATTGGGACTAATGAACAAATTGAATGAATGCAACAAAACCAACCAACCTAGAAAACCAAAAACTAACTTAGAACCCAAAGCAGATACACCAGTCAAAAAAGGGAAAAAACTTGCCAGGCAAGAAGATAAATGGAGAAAGAAAGAAAATAATTGCGCAATAGTAGGAAGGCATATCAGTTGCTTAAAACTAAAAAACCTATTGCCGAACAATTAAAACCTGTTTGCAGAGAAAATTATAAGTTTAAGTGCCGAGACAAGATAGCTGAAGCTCAAAGACAACAAATTTTAAAAGAGTATTGGGATCTAGGAGGAATGAAGAGCAGTAGACATTTTTGGTTCATTGCATGGAAGAAGTAAAACCTGTACAGCGGTATGTAAAGATAAATTAAGATGGAACAGTGGCACCAAAACAAGAAAACAATAATGCCTTTTATTTCATTCTAGCTGGAATTAAAACTAGAGTTTGTAAAACATTTTTTAAGAACACGGTATCAATTAATAACAGACCAACTGCATTGAAGAAAAGCACACAAACATTATTCTCATCAAGGACTTTCGCGGCTCTCACAACAATCACACATTCATTAACAATTTCGTCATTTATGTAATGAAATAAAGGAAGCCACAGCAATTATAACTATGTTGACTGAAAAATCATAAATAATAAAGTGATCTGATTTCATTAAGACAGTATTTTCTTTAGTTAACTTAGTGTTTAATTGTTTTTTCTATCATCAACAATGTGACAATTTGATATAACTCAAAATTTATACCTTTGCTTTTCAAAAATAATGCGGTAAGTTTTTCAAGTTTTCTTAAACTTAGAGTAAATCTAAAGATTTCTATTGAATGTTTCAATAAACGGGACCGCATTATTCCTCTTAAATTAATTTCAAATCACTCCATAGATAATAAGATCATTGGAGCACTAATTCGAATGATATACTCAATCAAAACTTTATAAGTGAATTTCTGTAAAATCATTATTTTTGACTTATCACACTATCGTCGCAAAGGAGCGATATATTATGTTCTGATTAAACGCTTATACATTGAGAAACAGTACAAATTCTAGGACAGATATTCTATGAGTTCACGCCAATACCCAATTCAATATGTATCATTGTGTGCCCAATAGCACGTGTCGGAGAGAGCAAATATTGGCACGAGGTTAATGTCAACAAGGGCTTATTGGCGTCACGTGAGCCGCCATTGTGCAGCCATGGGGCAGAGCCTTTAACCCTGGTGGGATAATGCGACAAGTGATTTACAAGGCGACGTTATTGCTTGTGCAACCAGAAAGTTGTAATGGCTCTAATTTGGCGTGTGATTTATATACATTTACTAGCTATCCGCTCCGGTTTCGCACTTCTGGCTATTTAATGGATGTTATTATACATATAAACCTTCCTCTTAAATCACTCTATCTATTTAAAAAAAATTGCATCAAAATCCATTGCGTAGTTTCAAAGATTAAAGCATACAAAAGGACATAGGGACAGAGAAAGCGACTTTGTTTTATACTATGTAGTGATAGTGATTTTGCTTTACAGACATATTCTTTTATATCACGACTTGACTACATGGTTTTATAAATGAAGCTTTCTCCTGTTATTAACTTATTTTCTAGTAGGTAATTAACGAAGGTTTAAGTCTCAAGTAAAATGCATAACAACGAATCGCCATCTTGTTCTCTTATTATTGTCACAGAAACTGAAAAGAGATCCAAAACAAAAAATAATGTTTGATTGCATAAAACTTTATCCTAAAAACGATTACTTAGTTCGGTACTGAATATCCTTCTATTATTCAAGATAAGAGGGCAGTTTGCTTTGAACCTAGCTCAACCTACCAACAAAGTGCGCGCTAGAGATCCCGCCACATAAGGTGGCAGTAGCCAAACTTGGAACTAAATTTGACGTTACCGCCATTGCGTGTTATTTTGTATGAAAGGTAAATTTAGTATTACCAGCGTTGTGTTTTTTGCCCACTCTTTGTAATTTTTATGTTTGTTAAGGGTGATTATAATAAATTGATTTCCGGAGTTTCTTGTTAGTTCTTCTCCAAGCTAGGGTCTCCGCTGATCTAACCTCGGTAAAAAATATGTAAAGACAATGCTCAGTGCCATGTTTGAAATAATAGTTTTAAGAGATTCGCGATTTATACTCATGATATAAGATATAAGGGTGTGTATAAGATTGATTGCAGCTGTGGGAAATCCTACGTCGAACACACTAAACGGTCTATTGCGGACAGAGTGAAGGAACACATAATATATGTAATATATAATAAGAAGGATAAGTCCCGTTAATTATTAATCATGTTTGAAATAGTTTAATAAACATATTTTGACTTTGATATATTAATTTGTTTTATTTGAGTTTATAGCTCTGCAACCAAAGACCGTTACAAATGAAACCTATAATGTATCGAGCCGTATGGCACAGTGAGTGCTAGTTTTGGCGTGTTTACTGGTAACACTGAATTACGCGACTGTGGCGACGCCTCCAACTGCCACCTTATGTGGCGGGATCTCTAGTCCACGCGTACAAGTGCATACCGAAGTCGTGTCTCCATTACGTTGTGCTACCACAATTCGGGCCGTCATCCAAACATAATTTCCGACGCTTGCAACTGCCATAACATGTCATTGGTGGAGACAGCTCTGTCTGATGATATATACGTATATTTATTGGGCCTTTGTTCGGGCCTCGGGGCTGCATTGTCAACTGTGTTTGCTCGTGACGGGCACACGCTTTGCTGAGACGAATGAATTCACTGCGATTTCTGGTTATGAATTGCTCTACACTAGACTATTATATCGTTCCGCTATCAGTGTATGTCGCTTAGTACTCTAGCATTAATAAGAAGACTTGTTTCTAATCGGCACGTTCAAAATTGCAACTAGTAAGACTTTTGCTCCTTACTTCAACAGTAATATTAAGTGTATATATATATATATATATTTTTAAATAAGGACCCAAATTTTTAACAAATATGATCTGACCGGCTAGCGAATTATTTTTTTCTTTCTTTCGGTGAAGCTTCGTTACGCGTATTTTCATTTCGTTAATTGGCATATATTTCGGTAGAACTCAGAACTTAGCTCACACAATAGCACCTCGGTGCGGCTTATGTAAACAAACAAACTTTAAGTAGCCCTTGTAAGGAATCGCAATGGTGTGACAGCCAGTGATGCGTGAAAGGAGTTTGTATACTCCGAGCAGGTGACATATGGAAGTGTCAGTTGGTGCCGATGCGATCGTAATGAGCCAATATGGCGGCCGCGTGGGGAGCGCCCTGTGGCAATTGCGCGGCAAGTGCTAATGGCGCGGATTAGGTTACTCGCCGCTAAGTGGAGCGACATGAGGGCGTACGATTTGCCTAATGCAATTCTTGTTCGCTATCTAAGTAGTAGGAAGGGAATTCCTGCAAATATAATTTAATCTGTTATTTTTAAGAATTTTATGTGTTGGTGACTAGGATAACGATATACGTATAAAATCCCTTATCTCATAGTTTACTCTCATGGCAAAACGGGGGAAATTCAGCTGTGAGACGCTTATATTTATTAGCGACACAAGAAAAACCCACCCTTGGCGTTTCGACCGATAAAGGTTCCCAAAACAAGATTGCTTCACTTTTAAATGGCTTAATTTATGTAACAGTTTGGAGTTTATAATAAGTTTTCGTGGTCGATCTCTTTGAAAATATGACCTTATATAGTGAGCGATCATTATTTGGTAATAGTCTAAGTCCCTTATGAAATTATGTGATTCTCCATTCAACACTATGGACCTAACGCAATAAAACGGTATTGCATCCCAAGGTTGTTTCTACCTTCTTGGACTCTTTGAGTTGAAATGAAATAAATAGTATAGTTCATAACCCCCGTTATTCCATACATTTGCCATTTATGAGACAACTCGCACAGCCTCCTTGGACCAGTTTCAAATGCCGACGATGTCTGGATATAATCTGCTTTTCCTTCAAAGCACTGCCAACTTTAAGGCTAGTAAAAATTGAGTTTTCGGTCTGTTTATACCATGCTAGATTATTAATGTCAAATACTCAAAGTGTTTGCCTGTTTACGCAGTTTCTAGGATTTTGTTGTTTCTCTGATGCATCCGAATTACTTGTTTTATGTCTGATTTACTGCTGTTAAGAAGTTAAGTTATTTCGATCCGAACAAGCTAAGTAATAAATAAATATCGCGAATCAATAATATTCATGGAGCGTAGCACAAGATGAATCGCTTGAATTCCCTCACCCTCGAAACCATTGGAGCAGATCGCTCTCTCGTCCATTCTATCCTAATGCAAAAGCCAACAAGTGCTGCGACGACTCAAAGAGCATCTTCCCCTCTCACGTACTTCCCCTTTGCAAATTACAATCGAAAAGAGATCTACTGATGATCGGTTATTGTACCCCTATTTATCGCCTTAATTGAGATGTCACACTCACGTTGACTGTGCTAACTACGTCATTTTTTTATATTTTTTTCGAAACTATGTTAGAAAAGCAGGAACATAGTATTAAAAGGTTTATCGATCATGGCCCATCGAAACATGTGTAGAACACACATATAAATGTTTAATTGATCCTTACAATGTTATAAATCATATCACTGCGATGTTGTTTGGCACAGTAATTAAGATGGATATCTAAAGAGTTGTTAAAGGTTCGGTAGCCCAACATTATTGACGACCAAGTTTAACCCCAAGTTCGAATGTTATAAGCCCACTGAGTCACGGGATAAAAGGTAGCGCCAAGCACGGAGTTTCGTGCGATTTCAGATAAAAATCGTGCACACACCTTCAAAACCAACGCTTAACCTAATTTTTGCAGTATTGCCCTGTGCCAACTAGGAATTTTATGTCATATCACTGATTGCTTGTAGAATTGATGTAATATCTCGAACGTATCTCGATTTTGATAAATAGTTCTATCGCATATCCCTTTTAAAGTGCAGTTAGGCCAATTGACAAAACTTCAGCCACGCATTTTCCAAGCAATTGAATGGATGCATTTGAAAAAACAAATTCAGGGGTAGTTGGTACCCTCTGGCTACTCTAGGGGACCGGTTGGGGTTGCCAGTGATTTGGCTAAATTGAGTGCACTTCCTTTGTTTATATTGCGGTTCCTCCAGGGTTTTTATTGCTTTTGGATTTATACTACCTTCATTTAAAAATAGAAAGATATGAATCTACAAAGGCATTTCACACACAGACTGACTTTTACCTATCCAGAAGGATATAGGATAAAATGATACCTATCCTTCTGAATCATCTGTTCCTAAAGCGTTCCCTCTCAACGAAACGAAACACTCAGATACTGCCCATCCCTAACGTGCCTAACTTCGGTGATCTAAGAAGAGTCTTCCCGCGACCACGGCCTATGCAAGTGGGTCGCAACGTCGGGTGATATAAAGGTATATCTTATCGTGATACGACTAGGTCTCATGTAAAAAATAAAATGATCTAAGATTCGGTGTTAAAACGCGGTTAAGGTATATACAGATTGTAATAATAAAAATACATTTTCGATGTGTCAAACACTACGGTGAGGGAAAACATTGTGAGGAAACCCACATGTTCCCCGAACAGGTAATATTCAGCGCTTGTAAATGGCAACATGGCTTACCACCTGTCACATTGAGTACTGACTATCTGGTCAACACGTGGGTTCGAGGTGGCCATAGAATAACTACCTTCGCAATTGCGGAGCTGGACACTTCAACCTCTGCCTACCCCGCAAGGGATAATGGTCGTGAACGCGTATGTTATGTATGTATACGGATCGTAAATACCACCGGCGACACCGTAGCCATATACGGCGTGGCATTAATGCAGACGCCGTGCAATGCCATTAAGTGCAAGTATCGGAACTAGGGAGGGGCCCGCGATTACTCATACAATATCGATTCGGTACTACCGAAAACAACTCGTGGAACGGCTACTACGAAGCGGTGCAATATCTAGATAGGATTAGCTAGCCTTCTGAGGATCGGATTCTATTGCAGTTCCTGTATATGATCGAGAAAGTGAATATATCGCATTTTGTGACTAAGAGCTAGCTACCGTTAACACAAATTTACACATTTTTAACATCTAAATAGGACGTGAATGAATCTTCTCTCTGAAGTATTTCTTTCGAAGTTATGTTCGACTCTGGTAATGAACTACAACGTAGTACTATACGATTGCGTTAATATTTCTGAAAAGCCCGATGTTATAAATAAAGTCCTTTCTTGGAATTCATTGAGCAAAGGCCCTCCGCGCCTACGTTTACTATCCATTAAAACTATATTATGACACTTTTATATGCGGCCACGGGTTTTATTGTAAAATTGCTACTGCTTTCAACACTGGCATAATATACATACATATTCATTCACGTCCTTCTATCCCTATTGGGGTGAACAGAACCTCGGAGATTTATCTCGTAGGACACTTTTTGGCATGAATATTAGGGTTGTGATGTCACAATGGAACAGGTTGCTAGCCCAATAGATTATATTTACCCCGTTCCCTTAGTCGCTTTCTAGTTAGCATTTATTTTACGTCTCAGTCTAAGAAAGTCCTAGCAAGGACAAACCTTCCATTACCATTAACCATTGTGGTCAAGTCAGAGGCTAGCGTGGCAACCTCCGTAATGAGGAGGCAGTGATTCTATGACCACCTCGAACTCAAGTGTTAACCAGGCGCCTTAGTCCACTAATGATTTATGCAAAATATCAGTTCAATTTGGATGACGAAAAGTGACAAATTTCGCCACTTTTAAGGAAAATATGACATTTTGCCCGATTCCAATGGTGAAATTTGACATTTTTGTTTATCCACTACCAACTTCACACTATTATCGATCTGATATTTAACTGCGTTTGTGCTAAAACGCATTAGTAGACTTGGGCCCCAGATAGCCAGTATTTATACAGGTAGTACGTCGTGTTGCCATTTACTAGCATTGACTATTAACTGTTCGGGGAGGTGCCGTGCGGGGAACATCGATGGGCTCACCTTGCAGTACGTAGGCGATCCGTTGTGGCTGCATGCCCGGCCCGGGGCTGACTCCGGGCTGGGTCGCGTTCTGCAGAGACAGCGCGCCCAGCAAATCCAGCTCCGTGGCTGAAACGAGAAATACCCACGTCAATACATCATAACATTATAATAATAAAAAAATCATATACGTTCACGTCCTTTAATCCCATTCGCCCATCGCCCAATAGATTCTATTCACCCCTAGCCCCTTAGTCGTCTCCTACAACATGCCGGGAAGAACAGCAACGGTACCTCGAACCCACGTGTTGACCAGATAGTCATTACTCAATGTGACAGGTGGCAAGCCATGTCGCCATTTACAAGCACTAATTAGTAGGTTTCCTTACGATGTTTTCCTTCACCGTAGTGTTTGACACATTAATGCGTAATGTATTTTTATTAGTTAGTTTTCCTGAAACATATTTCCGAATAAAAACATGGGAGCCTTCTTCTACAAAAAAGATCCTTTATAGGTCTATCTAATATCTAGACAGTGTCACTTTATTCCCATTTACTTACCACATAGCCATAAATGACGCCTACTAAGCCTTTTACGATGATTGAATTGCCTCCGAATTGTATATACCTTACGCTTATCGTTAGTGTAAGCACTAGTTTTATTAAATTGGATGCTTTATTACAGACACGACTCAAATATGATGCAGTAAATTGATTACTAACTACTCATGTAAACTAGTTTGGTGTTTTATCTAGAACTAGTACGCTCATAATTATGATTAAAACAATTTGAAACCATGTTAGTTACATTTTCCAATGTATTTCAAGTTTTGGGAACCATAATTGATGATCTCCATGGCGTTATTGGTTAACCATTTGAACGCTAATCGCGAGGTCCCGGATTCGATGTCCGGAGGAGACGGAGTTATGAACTACGGTTTTCTTCAGCTCTCCAGTCTGGCCGTTGATTATTTATGCTATATATGTATTTATCTATTTATAATAAGTATGTATACATCTGAAATATATGTTACGATTTTGCACGATACTGGTTCAATTGGTGTAATAGTGTCTTACAATATATACAATGCTATATAAGTTTATAGTTTTAAGAGATTCGCGATTTATACTCATGATTAATAACTAACGGGACTTATCGCTATCGTCGGGTTAATATTAAAGGTAACTTTATTATATAAAAACTTACACGATAAGTCCTGTTAGTTATTAATTCATGCTATGTACGTTTGTACACACGAACATGGTCCTGGTGGAGTATTGATTCCCATCGCAAATAGGGCAGAAGGCCTGTTTGATCTGTCAGCATTTGGGCCTGATATATCGCATCCTTTGTTATTCCGCCAGCGTGCATTATTTATCTTAGAGTTAAATCCTCCCCATGCTTGTTTCTCCCTCATTGAGTTTCTATTACATCTCAATAACACCAAAAGATTCCTAATATATTCGGACAAGCAATCGATACTTTTCCCCTTTTTCGAATTAATTATTTTTCGTATGCAATAAATGTTATTTTAGGTTAATTAATTCTCCACAATAATCTAATTAAATAGACTCGATAAAATATTTTGCTAGCAACTTGATATACGAATAATATAATTATACTTTGTACTATATAATAATTATATGTTATATTATAATATTGTGTACTTTATGAGGTAGTAGGTTACTTAATAAATTTATATAAAACGGTAGAATTACAATGCTAAGAGACAACCAGTGTCAGGCTAATGTTTTAACTTTCAATGAATGTACTGTACTTGTACTTATGTTGAATAAAAACATTTGACTTTGACTTTATATCAACTTAACTAAGAATACTAAATCGTTATCCCTCTACTAAACGGTGGAAGTTTCAAGCCATGTATTTCGTTCCTAAAATAAACTATACTATTGCCACAAAGTGAAGTCAGTAGTTCTGACATCGTCAAAGAGACTTGGAAACGCGGTCACGTCGCGTCGTAGTTAGCAGTACATGCTGTACTACGAAATGCCGACGGATCTAGGCTACGAAAACTACTCGAGCGAGCCTCTTTAACAGGCGGCGCTCACTCGTAGCCGTCATTTAGCTGAAACTACAAATGATATTTATTCTAGAATATGATGGTATCTTTTTACTTTTATTGATATATTATAATCGGTTCTGAATTAGTACACCCCCTTCAATTTGTATCCTAATGACGAAAAGAATACCAGAGTAACAAGAAAATCAATTGATACTGTATAAAATAAACAAGATTTTATGGTATAATTGGTAAATGATTTCCATTTACTTCCCTGTTTTCAAGAAGCAATACTGAACAAAGTAAAGAGCAGTGGGCTTATATTGTTTCTTTTAAAATGAGCGTCGAAGATAATTTGAGTACAAAGTGCGGGCGCTCCCTTCCCTGCAGTGGGCCGCGGCGCCTAGCTGTCGCCCAGTCGTCTGCGCCCATCTCATAAAAATGCCAACTAACCCCAAAATGTCACCCGAGAATAAATCTTAATGCAATCGACATAGGTGTGAAATTCCCCTACGCATCGTTCGGGACTTTTGTTGGTATTTCGTCGGCGAAAACAGCCTTATGCGAAGGGAATACGACCAGGAAAATATTAAGTTCTGGCTAACTTTTCAGACGTTGAGAAGTTTCAGCTCACTTCCGGAACTTGATTCAGGTTGCAATCATTCTATTTATTACTAAGGTTATTGAACAAGACCTGCTTTTACAGTCGTCATGAACTTTGGTGCTAATTGTTCGATCTTAAATTATTGAAGAGCCAATTTTATTGTGGCTCTGGCTTCGCACATAAAAGACATATCATATTGGAGGCGTGCTCATTACCTTTCCATTTAGCAAAAGTCTATTTTATTTAAGTCCCAGTTGACAGTTATTAAAGTGATTATTTTTGAGTTAATTTATACGAGTATTTACTAATTAATGTTCCGTATTCAACGTTTGTGGTTATAAAGTCTACACATGTCATTATACATTAGTTAAAATTCTGAATAATTTAATACAGTTTTGAGAGTAATATAATCGTTTAAGCAACTAATTTTCACAGTTAAAGTTGACGAAACACAAAGACGTATTCATTTAGAAAGTATCAATCGCTAATCCAATGTTTGAATAATAGCAATAGTCCAACATGTTAATAGACGCAAGAAAAGTTCATTAAGGCTTCTAATTGGCAGGTGGTTAAACGGGGCGGCCATTTGCCGAAGCCTTTTCGCAGAAACAATGGCCATTAGTCGGATGGCGGGAGGCTCCACGCGATCGTAAACATTGCCATGAAGCTACGAGTTCAGGTGGCTCTTACGTAGCTGTACTCGGAGCGAGTGAAATATGCGCTATATTTTATTACTTGTAAGTGATTAAGGAAAATACTACCGTGTATTTGCTTATGTGTGGGTTGCTTAAGTTATATAATATCTGCGACTATTATTCATAAATATTGATCAAAAACTGCTCTCACTCACACTTTTGTTTTAAAAATTATAATCATGGATATTATTAAGTAGCCTTAATATTGCTCGTAGGTATAGTTAAATGTTATTCTTACATATTATAGGAAAGGGATGATTCATGCTGTGTGTGTCAAATGAGCATTAAATCACTCGGAAGAAAAAGTTTTCTCAACCCAGCGTTATCAGCAACTTTTATGACTTACTGCAGATATTTTTGGTTCCTAATATTATGATGTGTCACGCACAACTGACGACAAAAGTAGGAAAGCCAACTTTTTCATGAACGCAAATAGAACGTGTTCACTGTCTGACCTCCGTGCATAGATTCTGTTAGTTTCGTGCTTTGATGAAAATAAGGATTACGAGTGGAGAGGGAGTGTATAAAATGTAACTTAAATCGTTTGACAAATTCATTCGAATCAAATTACATTTTACAGACTATAAAGATACCACCCGAACCCGATTTTTGAGGAGCCATTTGTGTGTTCATATGTAATAAAATACACGAACACTAATGTTTCTTCAAACTTCATGAATAAATAAAACAACACGCATTTCTTTTTTACAGCATATTATAACGTCCAATGTGAAACACACGATAATAGTAAGTTCTAAATTCAGGCATTTTAGGTCAACTGAAATATGCATGAAAGGGAAACATGTGTTACAGTATTTAATAGGCTCGGTAGACCGATTAAGGTTCCTCAACACAAGTTGCTGAATGATTAATGGCTCGGAGACGCGGCGCGCCGAGCGGCACCACGCCGGCTTACCCAATGGCGGCTTCAACGAAAACCGAGTAATTAATTCAATCGCAAATCGCTTCCATGATAGTCGTATCAATTATCGTTCAAGTAGGCCATAACAGGTTTTACCTAGGGAGGACGCAACTATTTTTATTGAGAACAACTGAACCGATACTCAGAAGAAAATAAAAAAAAATTTAAATTTCCTACAGTATTCATATTCTTGTCATCAACTATCTGTGTCCACTGTACAGTACTCATAAATAAATACATGTCTTTCAGGAATTACGAAGTTGGGGCACTCGTATCCACTGGGCATCCAATCGACGTTTAGACGGTACCTATTTTCTATTTGAACAGAAAGGTTACTCGCCGTGTTTTCCCATACAAAACTTAATGAAGGCGGCTATTCTAATTCCACTAATAGACGGAGTGGCTGCCAATCAGTTCCAATCCATTACCCTAAGCAGTAACTCGACGCCTTGTCACCGGCAGCGGCCGATGGGGAGCTTTCCTCAGCCTAATGAAGGGGTTAATGGCAATTTAATTAACTCTCCCTTCCGCCGTAACCCGAAGCCACGTGGGAAGGGACCACATCTGCTCCGAGCAAGTGTTTGTTTTGCATACGCCTGGGATTAAGGAATTCATTAACTGTTAGGTGTTTACTACACCACTATACATGAATGTCCTTTATGGTTATAACTATATGTGAGTTTAATTTGGCGGTTTCTTCGTTCTCGCAAATAGTGAGACGGAATTATTCTCTCCAGAACTAATATTTTTAAGTATACGTAAATATATCACAAATATATTTGTAATAACTACTGAAGTACGATTTAGCAATAAAAGTTACATTTAAATTTACTGAAGAAAAGTGCTTGAAGCTTAATAGCTTAGTTGCGATAAAGCACGACGAAATAAAGAGAACTTTTTGTAAATGTATACTTGTACATGTACTAGAATACCCTTGAGCGATTCTTTAATCATCTACAAGTAAAAAACCGAAGGGGAATGTCTAAGGGTTCCACGTGACATATGTCAGGCGCGTGCCAGCCATGCTTCACTTGTTTTTGTGGCGAGATCACATGTTGTTGCAAGGCGCGTGCGCTTTCGCGCTTTATTAAGTTTTACAGGACAACTAAATCGTATTTTCGAAGATGAGTGCAAATAAAAAGGCGACGGCCGGACCTAAGTTCAATAAACTAAATGTACAAATTTATTAAATATGTTTTTGCCTGGAAAGATACATCTCTTTTTATTACTGTTATCAAAAAGATTCAATAAACGAATTTAATGGGTATACTATAAGAGTGAACTATACATATAACTGTACGAAGCACGAAAGAGAGAACATGAATTTCCTCAATAGGAGTGGTATTTAATTTGAGCATCATACACACACTTTAGTGTTAATAAAAATAGAGGTAAAAAAAAAGGGTATAGAACTCCATAGAAATGTTAGAAGCACTGGGATATTAATGATTCTATGGACGCTTTGATCTACTATTAAACTACACCAAATACACGTCTTGCGCTACATTAAACCGCAAGTGCTATAAACAACGCCGATTAATCACATTTCGCAATGCAAGTGCAGTACCTTGGCGTAAACATTATTGTGAATCGTTCAGACGTTATGGGTTAATGAAGTACGTCGCTAAAGCGGATTAAGCAACCATCTCATTGTTGGGAAGTACACGTGTGACTCGTGAGTCAGCGGATTGGCGCAATGAGCGAGTCGCGACTGACGCAGCGAGCACCTGCATTTAGGCTTCGGCATCCCTTTTCTCAATGATACCTTTCGGTCGTTAAATCACTAAGAGACGTTTAAATTCGTATTTTAAAAGACACGAGGATCATTCATTATATATGTAAGGGGTTTAAAGAGTCGATTACGTTAGTCATCACACTAATGCTATAAGGAATATGTACACCGAAACTATAGCTAAATGCATAGCCAAGGATAGGTGTCGGTAGGGACAATATTATTTTGCCGTACAGTTTAGTGTACTTCTAATTATTTGATGTTCGCATAAATACTAGCAAATTAAGTTGCTCAGTGTATGTTCAGAAATATAACATCTGTTATGATTATCTCACAGAAACCTGGGGTATGAGGTAGCCAGTTACATATATGACTCCTTTTCCCTTATTAAAGAGAATTCGTTGACCACAATTGGTAGCACTAGGTCTTCAAGTTTGAGTTAGGTATATCACGAGCGGGTGCGCAGTGGCGCGTGGCGACCACCTGTCGGCACACCGGTTCGGTTCCCGGCCACCCCCGGCTCATTAACGGCCGCCATATTCCACAATCCCTGGATGCATGGAATTCACCAATTTATGCCGCTAATCGAATGGAATATTCGTGTACTAGGTCTTTCTATGAGTTATGTTACAATCACTGAAATATGACGAAAAGTAATTGGTATTATTTGTCTTTGTACCTCATCAGTCTGTGTGTTGTTATTCAGGAACTAGCAAAGGGTTACCGACCTTTGGATGAATAGCCAATAATAGAATAAACCTTAGTTGTCCCTATTTTACAACATGCAATACTTCAAAGTAACTAGTTACATATAATATACTTGTAAATACGTGTATAAAATTAAGCGAAATGGCGATTGCTTTTAGTAGCTATGGCAACATTACTACAACGCAACGCGTTGTTATAAAGGTTTAACTCCATCTTAAGGACAAATTTTGTCGGTTAAACAAAAATATTACACGCCCCTAAATATATAGTACAGAATATAAATGTAAATCCAAGGTATTAATAAATTAAATTTCAATACCTGAATAAAACTAATGGAACCTCGTAAGAGAAACCCAAAGCATTCGTTTCAATAGAAGCATAAACTCTGCCTTGGCCTTGCACTATAACAAGGCTTAAACTGGATGGCGCCATTTTATCAGCAAATCAAACACACGTGCATAAATATATCCGCTTTGGCTGAATACACCATTTTCATTGCATGCACAGTATGCCGTAAAAAAACCGCAAATTTTCAAGGCGGGAATATTTTATCTTGCAAAAATGTTTTTGACATCCGGTGTTATTAAATTATTGTGATTATAGTGATCGCAAGCATACATAAAGTTAGATTAAGTTACGATTTTGCTGAGGTTTGAAAGAAAAGATAAAAAATCTAAACACTCAATTATACTATATGCAACTTCTATAACATGGAAGTACATTATTGGATTCGTCATTTAAACAAAAAATGTAAGTAAGTGATTCGGAGACTATTACTCTACATACATATTATGCAATGACCGTGCCCTTGACACTTTGAACTTGAGAGATCAAATAAAGCTCTGCGCCCAGAACCCTTGTAAACATGCACAACGATAAGCCGCAACAATCCAACCAGTTATCTGTTACAAACAACGTTTATTGTCGTTCAACGCACCTTTGATCGTGTGTTAAAATAGAGCATTGTGACAGGTCGAACGGGTTCCTAGTTCCTTTCGAGGACAATACAAGACTCCGAAATGCCCGAATGAGGTTCACTTAAGACTTTTGTTGCGGATTTAGGCCAACTTCACAAAGAATGAAAGAACCACGTGGCATATGCTTTCCGATGATGTGGAGTAAATAGTGCGTTATGCATTAACATAAGTACAAATCACTAGATGAGCATGTTGTATTCTGTTTGAAGCTTTTGACAAAACTAGTTGCGTGAAAACTCGTTCGTACATTTTGTTATATGGATTGGGTTTTGAGAGGATTATTTCTGAGAATAATGCCCAAAGAAAGTAATCTACAAACTGAGTAAACACGAGTACTTTAAATCTGGTTCAACTTGAATCATATTTCACAACGAATATTTGAGCACTTTCTTTGGTTTTGGGGGTAAACGAGCAGTATGGCGAAATTTTAAAGCAGCAATTTTTATATAACAATGTTACGCTCATAAATCAGTAGTAAGTAACAACAATTGATTCTGTTCAATCAAGACTGTCAACGAATAAAACTTTATTGGTCAATAATCATTAGTCACTCGGCAACCGCGTAAAGAGCTTAAAGGGATTTGTCCCCTAAATCGCACCCCTGGCATCGGGTTACGATTTATTTGATGAGTCCCCGTGCCAGACACGGGACCCTGCAAAGCAGCGCCGACACTCGATGCAGTACGCATCGGAGAATCGATTCATCCGATTACGATGCAAGGTTAAGGTTGCTTAATAAAACCTTTTACTAGTAGCATACATAATGTCTTTCTTTAGTATCGTCACTTGACGAATTGGTAATTAAGTTCATCTGGAGAATAATTACTTAACTTTTTTACTTAACTTTTTTTTATACTATAGGGGAACATATTTATATTGAAGATGTACATATTATGACTGTTGTTGTGCAATTAGTCTTACGCACTGCGAGCAAAGAGCCAAGAATATTTTATGTGTTTAATTTATAATTTGAGAATTCGTTCCTATATTTACGAATTTTCTTAGAAGCCTACCCCTAGTAATACAATACCAACTTGGCGAAAGAAAAAGCGCTTTAAAAATGCAAGCACCCCTTACCTTCCGCCGTGGCCCTTTCACCTGGACTTAATAACAGAGAACATGAAATAACGTCAATCCAATGAAAAGAAATCTACAACACGTTGCTAAGCTGTACTTACTGGTTCCAAGTGAAAGGTAATTTAATAATATTTATAAGACAATTATAAATTGTTTATGGGAGAAGAATCTACGCTGACCTTCCAGCATCAAATGAGATACATAGAATATAATCAGCAAGGTTTTATTAGTTTTGGAGATAGATTACGATTTATCCAACGTTTTTAGATATTTTCCTCCTTAAACAGCCTACATGTACATGTTAAAAAAGATCGTTAGTTCTATTTAACACTTTGAGAAGCTTAATATGTGTATTTTCACACGTGCTTGTGCTAAACGCACACCCAGCATATTTTCCTGTTTTATTTATGTTTTCAAACTCATTACAATGGAAAAGTAATTAAGGCAATAAAATTAGACATATTGTTAAAAATGCTTTTTCTGGACACAAATGCTATTTAACATTTGGCAAGTTGCCTTAATATTGTAGCACATACTCGTACATAATGGATATCGTCTAGGTTGGAATGTTTATATCATAACTGAAATCCTAAAAAGCGGAAGAGAGCTTATAACAACTGTGCTAAATAACCGCAATTACTTCACCCTACAAGATAATTTAGTCATTTTATCCACCAATTTACACCAAGTTATTTTATTCAAAATCCGCTTAAACAATACTTATTTTAGTTCCTCGCAAACCTGTGAGTTAAGACTACTTTCGGTTCACGCATGTTACTAATGGCACGGCGGTATATGCGTTTCTATCGATCATATTGTAACCAGACACGATATCTAGATTCAACTAATATTTTCACACGCATATACATACAATACTTTAGGTCTGCTGCGCGTCATTTTATTATAGGGAATACGATTTTATTTTCCTTCATTAACATAACACTAGAAAGAAATAAAGCAAATATTTTACGGTGTTCGGAACGAGCACTGTTCCCTGTCATAATACAAGGCGATGATAAAAACTTTAAGCAGATCCATCCGATTAACAACGAGGTCAAAGAGAAAAGTTTGGGCGGAAGCAATGCACCCGCAATGCGACTGATGCGCCAACCGAACGACAGCCATTAACAGCGGCCATAGCCACAGCTACCCACTTGCACTATTCATTGGCTACAATAGTGGCTGAAGAGAGATTACAGTGACGGCTAAAATGGATACGACCTCCGTTACTGAAACTATTCTTTTGTAATGATAAGCGCGACCAAGGTGTTTGCATGTTATATGCCTAATAATACAAATAATATAATAAATGTGTACTGTAATGCATTTAAAACTGGCTGTGAAACGCATAAAGACTATAGATTGTAAGCAAATCTACTGAAGTATATATTTTTTTCAAATGGTTGATATTTTATGAATGGATCACGAACAAAGTACAGGTACTGAGAGATATGTAAAGTCAAATGAATTCAAATGCATACAGGTGGGTGACAAATGACCAGCCTTGGCAGTGACACTGATCAACACCTTCCTACGAAATAAATAATACATAAGTATAAATATGTACATGTAAAATTCAGATACTTGTGACAAATAAGTATGCTAAATAAACTTATACGTACAACATTATTTGTAATAAAAATATGTGTTCCTGAACAGTGCTTGAAAGATTCAAAGCGATTGTCACTTGTCAAATGTTTTATGCAGTAATTTATGTGTTCCATGAGCCAATGTCATGACGAATTTATTCAATTTGTACGTCAAATTGAACAACGATATGTGAAATCCATAGTCCTCTCATATATTTTGTATGTATATTGAAATCATTACTTAAGCAACTCGATTTGCGTAGAAGCCGAGGAGTCAGCAAAATGAGCATTTTCACTTGAAGGCCACTTCTAAGTAGATAGTCAAGCTAAACGGGAGATACGGTGAGATAGTTATCACTAATATACAAATGCCAAAGCATAGCATACAGCCAAATCTCGATATTATGCACTAGTTTCATCTACAAATATATTTCGATCGAATGATAAACTAGAACGAGAACGTAAAACGACTTTTCACGAAAAATAGTAATTTTAAATCACAATCGTAGACATTGTTAATAGTAGCCCTAAATCTTACATGCATACCAAGTTTTGTAAACATTTAATAAAGGGGAAATTTATGCAGCCTGTAATCTGTTTAGCATTTTTGCCAAAAGGAAAGTCCTGGTCTGCCAAAAGACGATCTACAGGGGTTTCAACGAAATTGCCTCAAGGATTAGGGGCCGTCAGCCTGTCACTGAAATTGCAGTAAAAGGATCATGCGACATGACGCTAAGGAATCAAATGGCTTGCAAATGCGTCACGCGAATGGCTAGCAGCAACATTTGCATGGAGATGGAATTTTCATACAAATTTCCCGCAATAATCAATACTAATATCTATATTAATTACCTTCTACAGGTATAATTCTACTGATTGTTTACATTGATTAACAGTACTGTATGAAACAATTTTTGGTAAACAAATTGGACATATATTTTAGAAAGGAAAAGCTAACTACACCATGGGTGCCTGAAAATCATTGACACACACACAAAATTCTTAGCTATAGCAACCCTTTGAGGTTTAAACTACCAACACCATGCAAATTAAAAACTGAAACGTAATAAAGCCAGTGATTAGGTCCTGTCAAAAGCTGTATTAGGGTTTCCCAAATGAGTTTAGCTTTTCCTTCGCATGACTAACTGATAGTGTCACTCAAATTTCGAGCATGGATATAGGGAGCAGAAACCCCTGAGTAAAATGCGTCACACATTGACTTCATGTATCTTTTGCATAGTACACGTATGCTATATGTAAGCACTCAGAAATTTGTAAACGTTATTACAGTTAATTATAAGGCTTTAATAAAGATCTTTTAATTATTTTAAAAAAGGTACGGAAACAACGATGGAAGCACTGAAAATTTGTAAAAAATTTATAACCAATCGCCTAACCTGACCCGACAATGATTCAAGTTAACATTTCGGACCAGATAAAGTCGTTTTACGATTGATTAAGAACGCTTAAACTAAATCGCATCCTTTTTTATCGTGTACCTTTTAACCAGTAAGCCTATCTATGAAATTTCAAATTATATGCCGATCTGGCAATATTACCCTAGCAGACGCAATGCTACATTTCCACAAGACTACATTGAATTTTCATAAGGCTAATAAGAAGACGCTTACTCCTCTTTTTATTCTATCATGTGGCTTATTATCGGCGACTGACCGGAATAACAAACAGTTTTTTCTCCGATGAGTACTTGAATATTTCATGAGAATATTCCTCTAGGATTCAGGCTAGCGAATGAATATGTTTAACGAAACAAAATATACTCTATAGCAATAGTAGTAGCCAATTCAGTGTCTTTGCTAAGATACAAACAACCACTCTACCCCGTTATATACGTTACTAACTAAATTAATAAATACGCAATAATCTAAATCTTTATATTATCGGGTAGATGGAATACTAGAGCATTCGAGATGATTGAAAGAACATGAAACTTTTTAGAAGTCCCTCTATGAATAGTTTCATTCTATTAGGTAAATCATAAGTAAATGTAGGTAAAGCAATGCCTTAACTTTCCAAGAACAATGACCACCGTGGGAAGAGTCGACTGGCCAAAATAAATACAATAAAAGTGTCTCGCATTTGGACTGAGATAACACATTGTTTAAAATCGATTCTTTAACTTATGTGCACCTCGCAAGTATTTAAGACTTCTCTTATTAACAATGTATTCTTTATCGGAACAGTATTAATCATCGGACTGCAAACATTAGAAACCTGTGCTAAATGCTGCCGAAGATTAACTGTAACATTTTTCATATTTAAACTTTCAATTAATTACTACAGTATTTTTTATGTAATCACATTTTTTGATTCTTATAGAACCTTATAGTTAGTTTTCTGTGCATTGAGTAAATATAGCATATAAATTTTAGAATATTTCAGTTTATTTGTTTAATTATGTATAATAAGTACCATCTCAAATTTTAATCTCAAACATAGAAAACGCGTTGAACTCTTTTTAAGGAACTCATATATCTATGAAATTTTAAAAGGATTAAAATTAACGATAGCGTTTTAGTTCTGTGGTCTTTGGAATGCATGGGAACAATTATATTAAGAAATTAGATACTATGCTATATCCCCATAATGATACTAAATGGTCCACTTGTAAAATATTATACCACTGTATTACGAGTAGAGATCTTGAAAACCGAAAATTTGTTAGAGAAAAATAATATTTCTTTTGCAAAGACTAATCATTATCGATACATTTAGGCGACGATAAGGCAGTTGTGAGATATTGCATTGCATACACACTTGCTCTTATCAAGAGTGCCTGCAGTTTGGTTTCCAAACACTGCAGTGGTGCGAATATATAAATATGTGTGAAGTGTAATTTTTATTACCCTATTGCTATAACCAAAAAAAACTCCCAACTAACGAAATAATTCACAACTAAATGATTCACTACAGACATTTTTGTTTCTATACATTCAATAGACTGAATTTGGATAATGAGAGATTTTGTGAAATTACGTAATCCACAAATATTGTGTAAGATATATGAATATTTAAGTTATTTAATTTTTCTACTTTTTATCTTATTTTCTCTGTAGAGATAGAAAATTTGATTAGCTCCTAAAAATATAAGAGATAGTAAATACAAATTTTAAATAATACCAAATTAATTTCAGAATCTGAGTTGGTGCAAAAACAATTCTAGTCATAATTTTCGCAAGCAATCTACATTTTCCTATGTTTTAGTTGAGCAAAGTGTATGAAACTTTAACCGCATTTGTCGAAAATCGATCATTACGTTTGCTTCGTGCATTTCACATGAACATCGGGGAAATCGAAAACCCACGAGTAGCCGGTCTCTATCAGCTGATCGCTGGGTGTCTAATAGAGACATGGAAACTGTGGCAGGTGCCTTAAACCTCTCAGGCAGGTAACGAGATATACAGATATAAACTATTTATCAAATATTTAAAACACTATTTAAAAAAATATATAATATATCACAAATATTTAATTTATCAACTCTTTGTAGGCTGATCCACCTGAAGAGGCCACCCGTACGGAACACTCATCATAATTGCCATAAAGAAGAAAACTCTGTACATTCCTATTAATAATTGGAATCTCATGAAGACTCAGATCATATCCATCTATGACAAGAGGATAGTGAACGTCAAATTTCATAATACGACCGATGTTTCGCTCGAACCGTTCATATTAATTGAGGCTTCACGGCCGAGAGCTAGAGTGCGTGCCATTGCTGGGTGGGTGTGGGACTTACCGGTGGTGGCGAGCCAGGTGCAGCAGTAGGCGGCCAAGAGCGCGTAGGCGCCGGCCATCTCAGCGGCAACGCATGAGACGCGCGCGTTCGCCGGCCGCCCCGCCGGACTGCCGCCCGCCGATCGATGTCGCCGTACGCACCCTGCCGCGGCGCCCCCTCGCCCCCGCGCCCCGCCGCAGCCGGCACCCCGGGGTGGACAGACTCTGGCTCAGCACCCGCCGAAGCCTCTTGGCTCTCGCATACAGGTACAGCCATATATGGGCGACTTATTTGTTTCATCATAGAGGTTCTGTTCACCAAGAGGATTTAAACCTTAGTGCATGTAGGCATGCAAAAATATAAGTGTATATTTCATATTAACTCTGCCGTGTAAATAAATTAATGATTGTGCACTGAGGTTAGGAATAACCTGCCATCAAGTTGACATATTATAAAAGATAATCTGGGACGTTATGTGAGACGGGTGGATTTGTACCACCAGTACTATAAACTTTGTACGGATGAACTACTAAATAATACTATTTATAAGAGCAGCTGTTCCCAAGTGGGTAAAACTTCTAATTAGAGGTCCTAGGTTCATATCTCGGATCTCGCATGTAACAATGAATGAAATTTATAAATGTATTTTTCTTTTACGAGTACGTTCTTAATATATAAATAACAGTCAGGGAAAACATTGTGAGCAAATCTGTCTACCTCTCGGAATAGGTTAAATAGCCCGTGCCTATATAATCTCGTCTTATACCTTCAAATTTCTGGAGATGGGCACCCAGGCCTCTGGCTATTCCACCATAATAAAAAAGGAATCTGTATAGACTAGTCGTGAAGCAGCAAAATGTATGTACATATATACTATTTATCTAAACTCCAAAAAGTTGAAGGGAAACATTCGTGAGATTGCCTGCTTCTAGAAATAATTTGACTACTTTGGATATTCATTATAAGGCAAAAGTGGGATTCGAGTGGGTTTGATTCTTAACCTCTTACTAGATCGAAAGAGTTTACATACGTGACTGCATGTGTTATGGTATATACAAAACACCTGAACACGGAAGAACGGAACGGGACTTGTCTCGCTCGGTTCAGGCCATTTGGTGAATAATGTGCCCATGAAACCTTTTCAGCAATATCGTAGATGAACACGCGAATCTGGCCTGGCATCTGTTCCCTAGACCGGTAATAGTTGGTGCTTGTAAAAGCGATACAGCTTGCCACCTCTTACATTAAGTACTGACTATCTTGTCAACACGTGGGTTCGAGGTGGCCATAGAATTACTACCTCGGCGATTGCGGATATGGAATCGTGAACCTCTGACTACCCCGCAAGAGTTAATGGTCGTGAACGCGTTTGTCGTCTGTCCCGATCCTGACTTACCACTTTCGCTTCATTGATACTCATACACACCCGACGGTTACATGTTTAAGTTCCAAGGGACCCGAATATTCTGCAGATAAAAGTTTATCAAGAAAAAGTTTAAAAACAAACATGCAAAAGATGGGTGAAGGATTGTCAGTTGGAGAATCAGTAAACTGTCAGTCACAAAAACAATAACAAACATTTGTGGCTTTTTGCTTATTACTTGTTGGACTAAAAATTCGTCGTTTTTATAATAATCCTAAATGCTTCCTGTTTAGAATAGAGAGTTTATACCGAATTCATTAAAATTTAAGTTTAAATAATTGAAAACAATAGATTTCTATGTATAAATATTCTAACCTTTTTACGATTAACAGCAAGGACTTTTAGTCTACAGTTCCGAAACCGCAGATCATGGCTACATAAAATAATAAAAGGCGCAATATGAAGTATAAGCTGGGCTATTACTCCTTGTTTACAAATGCTTGTGCAAAATACCATAAGAATGTAGCAGTTTCTGTTTACCTCCCTGGAGAGCCAACCCAGACTCTCCTTTACTCAGAACTTTTTGGAGTCTGCGAGTATTTGGCACAGAACTTGAAACAGCTGGACTGCACTAGCGGTGTGATAGGAATAATATCTAACCGGAATCCTATAATACCATGTATAATTGCAGCGTAAGTAAATCATTAATAAGAAAATTCATTTCAGCTGTGACTGTATATATAAAAAACCAGTATAACTTTGTGTAGTAAGCAAATATATGGAACTTTTTGCACTTAATACTGTTTTAGCCAATGTCACTGTAGATGTGTATATATTTCTTTCATTTTGTATAACTTATTACTCATAACTGCTTTAATGTTTCAGAGCCCACAAGTGCACCAAAACTTTCATGTTTATCGATGCTTCGCAGGATTTGAAGGAGTTAGAGAGTCTTATATATTTAAAAGCAGTTATTGTAATAGGCAAAAGAACAGACTTGGCTGTACATTCCATATTTGACAGAACTCCTGATAGATTTTTGCACTTATATAACTTACAAGTATCTATTTATTGCCGAAAACAAAATGAAGCTGTACGCAAAAGAGACTATACAGAATACTCCTTCATATCGATGACATCTGGGAGCACGGGTGATGCCAAATTCATCCTAGTACCCATACAATGCTTGCAAGCCAACCTCAACGATCTCACAGCCCGGTTCCACATCACAGAATCTGACGTCATATATTTCACTACACCTCTGACATTTGACCCTGCGATGATTGAAATGCTCCTGGCCGTAATGAATGGGGCATCATTGTTCATCAGTCCGTGCCAAGCAGACTGGATGTTTGTGAAGCCTCCCCACCCAGTTACGATCTGGCAAACCACTCCATCATTGTTCTTCCGCCTCACTGACGAAGACCTCTGTAGTGTTGTGTTGTCAGCTAAGTCCCCATTGAGGATATTAGCACTCGGAGGAGAGCCTTTACTGCAAGGGAGCCGATTGAAATTTTTAAAAGCCGTCAATAACAATACTAAAATCTTCAGCTTGTATGGTGTGACGGAAATGTCTTGTTGGTCATGTGTTAAAGAGATCGATGTGAGAAAGATTAAAGATCAGGAATGCATTCCCCTCGGGACCTGCTTGTCTAATTGTACTTTGAAAGTGGAACCTTTAGATGATAGTTCTACGGTTGGCACCATAATCCTGGGTAAGTTTGATAATGAAATGATTTGGACTCAACTGAACGTGGTGTTCTATAGCATGTCGTAAAGGGCACCATCAAATAAGTAAGAATTATAAATAGGTAGAATAAAAGTAAATTTGCTTTATGATCAAATTGATTCAAGCAGATCCCCCAAGTTTTACTAGGTAACTTCTCTTTTAGATAGCGCTCAGAGACTCAATTATGCTTTCACAATGTGACTAATACTTAAAAGTAACTAACCATTTTTTTGTTTGTTTAAATAAGGTTTAACATTATTGTTCTCATGTATGTATGGTACTATTCTAGTTTAGGATTTAAATAGAATGCTAACCAACCTGCCTTTCATCTCTTCATATTATGGGCTAGCAACCTGATACCACAATTTCAGTATAGTAATAATATTGATCTAAAACCAAATAAACTTGCCCCTTGCTAAGTACATTTAAAACCACTAGTATAGATCAACATATAGAATATGTATACTTATAAAAGATAGATATATCTGTTATAATGTCATCAGGACCACCAATAGATTAGTCAATATTTGATATTATATCTCCGGCTTTCACTTCACGTGTGTATTTCACCTCTTAATGGATATTTGTATATTTTACAGAGAGTACGGCCCCCGTAAGTTGCGAACTGTTGTCCGACGACAACAAATCGTCCACCCTGTCGGTCGTGGACACGGGCGACTACGTCGAACTCAGCCACGGCGAGCTCTACTTCAAGGGCAGAGCGGATGACGTCATCAAGAGGTAACGCAACGGTTGGGCACAAAACTGGAACTAAGGGCGAATTAATTTAAACCTCTGACTGGGATACTCAGTGCTAGATGAATATTACCTAGAATAGAATTTTGCTGCAATTGGTACCGCAAAATGCATTGTATCGATAATGAAGCTTTGAGTAAATATTATTATTGTAGAAAATATAGATGTTCACTACACGTTAATATTTTTCAGGCTGGGAAACAAGGTGCACCTGCAGAAGATCAACGCGGCCGCCATGGAGCACCCGCGGATCCCGTTGGCGCACAGCGTGTGGCTGGAGGGGCCGCACACGCTGTTGCTCTTCTACCAATCGGACTCGGTGGCCGAGGACGAGCTCCGCGACGAGCTCAAGAAGAAGCTCCCGGACACTCACCTGCCGGACAAAATACTAAAAATCAACAGGATTCCTCTTAACAAGCACGGGAAAGTGTCGCGGAAGGAGTTGCTCAACTACTACCACCAGTGCCAGGACGACAAGATCCCCAAGGTGCCCGCCGTGCAGGCCATTCTGGCCGAGATCCAGGCGGTGCTGCGCAAAAGCATCCCCCTGGACACGCTGAAGAACCGCAACTTCTTCTCGCTGGGCGGCACCTCGTTCGGCGCGGTGCTCCTCTGCAACGCCATCGGCGAGACGTACCCGAAGCACGCCAAGGCGCTGCTGCCCCTGCTCATGTCCCGCAGCAGCACCGTCAAGGAGGTCCTGCAGCAGCTGGCGATAGAAGTGAAGGCCGCAAAGGGCACAGCGACAGGCGCCAAGGCCAAGAGGAGCGGCGACGCGCTCTCCTGCGGCGGCTGCAAGAGGTCGCGCAGCCTCTACTCGGCCATCGTCATCACTGTCAAGTGGGGCTTCGACACGGAGAAGTGTGTGGACGCCACGCCCGTCGTCTACAGGCTCAAGAAAAAGTAAGCGATCACGTAAATAGCTTAAGCCAGCGAGAAACGTGACACACTATTCAGGCAGGCCTTGTGGCCCACTTCAGTGTTGATCACTTAATGCGTAACACTTGCTCCTTTGTGAATTCCCAATTATCTGCACTTTGTTAAAGAGTCATGTTATCATATCAATCTGCATTCAGTAGCCCCTGCGATGATTAACACTTGGCACCGTGACATTTCTGTATTCATGGTAATTAAAACGAGGATTAACTAAAGTACATAGAATAAAAAAACCGTAATGTAGGGTTTGTCACATTATGCCGGTTGTTCGACATAATGCAGAAAGGACTAGCAACTTAGTTGCTTCTTACAACCTACTTATTTTATTGATGATATAAGAGTAGCTCGGGAATAAAGGTCGTTCTGCTGATGGTTGTTGCAGGCAGATCTCGGTGGCGGTGGGCAGCCACTCGGGCGCGCTGAGCGTGGTGGAGGCGCGCAAGGGCCGCCTGCTGGGCCAGCTAAGGCTGCGCTCCCGCATCGAGGCCGCCGTCTGCTGCGCCCTCGAAGCGCCCGGCGCGCCCCGCGGGGTAGTCGGTGAGCACTGCCTATCTCCTGCACCTTAACCATACATACATACATACACATCACGCCTGATTCCCTGTAGAGGGGTAGGCAGAGATCACGGATCCCCATTTGTCTCGATCCTGACAGACCACTTTCGCTTCATTGACATTCATACATCCTCTCATACACTCTCGGCGGTTATAGGTACTCCTAACGTCACCTTTTTTCAATATAGCGTCTATGTGACTGTTATATGTCTTATTAGGCCGGCCCCTACCTAACCTCCCTTCCACTTCACTCATATATATTCCTTTTGTCAATCTGCTATCATTCATCCGCATAACATGTCCAAACCATCGAAGCATGCTCTTTTCAATCTTAGTCACTACATCTTCTTTCAAACCGCAACCTTCCCTTATCACACTATTTTTATTTACTTACATTTTATTATTACTTTTTTTTTTAGCATCTTAACCAATCATGCTATTGTAGAACACTAATACGCCAATCGAACTAGCAAGCCGCTACATACATTTAAGGATTGTGTTAAGGGTATTACTCAATTTAACCAATATATAACTATTGCGAACAGTGTAGTTCTTAACTCTGCCTACACTGGGAATCGGCTACCGCCGCACTTCACGGAGGTCGTTAAACACCTTAGTACATAACTTGTAAGTAAATAAGAAAACAAGTCACATTGACCACTTGCACTATGCCTCGACGCGTCTAATTGGCCCAGGACGTGCTTTAACTGAGTCACTACAAGGAGTCCCCTTTCTATTTGTTACTTTTGTATTATATACAAAAATCAATATTTTACTATGAACCTTTTTTCACTTCCACAACCAGTAGTTCTTATCCGGTAGTCGTAGGAGTTCGTATGTCTATCGTTCGTATTGCGGAGGTAGTCCTACGATGATTACGTGTACGTGTGTACATTTGTATTGTATTAGAAGTTGTGAACTATAGTATACTTATGGCGTATTGTGCATTGGCAGGCACGTACAGTGGTCTGGTGGTGTGCTTCTCGCTGGAGTCGGGCAGCCTCGTGTGGCGCGCCAACGCCGGCGCCATGGTCAAGAGCCGCGCCGTCTGCTGCGACGGCGTCGTCTACGTGGCGGCCTACGACGGCTGCCTGCGCCTCTACCACCTCAACGTCAGTACCGCCTTTAGCACACATTGGCCTCTTCATACACAACACTCACGACCACTAGAGCTTTAAGTATCGATCTTCGACACCTAGAAAAGTTCTTAAACCAAAATGCGAAATTATATATATTCAGATAGTCTGCGCCGTATGTGATAAATGTTACTAATATTTTAATTGGAATATAAGCCCGTATGTATAGGTTTTGTACGGCGCTGCGACTACCCTTGGCTGGTGCCAACCTTCTTTGCAATTACTAAATTCATTTGGTTGTTATTGGTATATTGGAACACGACAGAATTTATTGCCACAGAATTGTAAGTGACAATTTGGCAGCCGATTGCTCTAGAACAGTCACGATTACTTTCTCATTTGATACAATAACACAACAACGCCAAACACAGGTTGTAGAGAGGCGTGAGTGTCGATAATGAAACGCTTTGTCACAGAACGGCAAGGAGTTGGCCAAAATGCAGATCGACGAGCACGGCATATCGGCGGACTTGGTGCTGGCGAGCAACAAGTTCATCTTCGTGGCCACCCTGTCGGGGCTGTGCGTGTGCCTCAAGGCCACCAGCCGCAGGGTGCAGTGGGGCGCCAAGCTCAGCAGCCCCGTGTTCGCCGCGCCCGCCGCCTACCACAACGACGAGTGCGTCGTCTTCGCAGAGGTCAGCGGCGCCCTGCACTGCTACGACGTCGACAAGGGACACAAGGTAACCGCCGCGCACATCCAACCACCCGATAACATTGATGAGCGATACACTAGGTAGGCCATAGAAAAATATACCATGGTCCCAACACAGCTACATTTTTACAAAAAATTACACTGAAATGTTGCTTGGATTTACCGACGGATAGTTTGCTACTACATATCTCGAAAAGGCCTGAAATCGAGCAGTTCGATTGAATCAATGACGTCATTTCAGATTTGGTGTTTCGACAAGACTGGGGGGAACGTGTTCTCGTCGGTGTGCGCGACGCTGCTGGGCAGCTCGGTGTGGCGGCTGGTGTTCGGCTGCCACGACAGCCGGGTGTACGCGCTCCGGGTGCAGCAGGACAGCGTGGAGGCGGAGTGGGTGGCGCAGTGCCCGGCGCCCCTCTACGCCACGCCTTGCATGCTCAACCGGGAGCTGGTGCTGGCCGCCTCCAGCAACGGCTGCCTCTCCGTGCTGCGCGCGGACAGCGGCGACGTGGTGTGCACCCACGCCATGCCCGGCGACACCTTCTCCTCCCCCGCCGTCTACGGGGACAACATCTTCATCGGGTGCCGCGACGACCTCCTCTACGGATTGAAGTACAGCATCTATTTGTGATTGCTTTGCAACGTTGTGGAACTGTTTGCAATTGGTGAAGAAAATACCTACTCATAGTTTCAGGGTTCTCGCCGTAAATGAATTCGTTTTGTAATATTGACTTAGAAATAAATGAGCGATTGTGAACTCTGTTGTAGTAGGTAGTGATGTGAAATGGTTACATTGCATTGTCCAATGTCTAATGTGACAGATAGCAAGCCCATTACCAATAAAGAAATAACGTGTGGGTCTGCAATGAGTAATTTTGTTAATGTTGTTTTCCTTCATACAGAGCTATCATACTTTATTATAATGAATTTGGATTGGAACTAAAGAAATATAATGGGAAGAAATTGATATTTAATAAGTTATGTTAACTATACTTGCATCCAAATATAGCAGACCAATGTGAGTTATTACTTGTTATTTATGCCTTCAATCTAACTAAAAACTGTGATATCAATAGACATATTGTTTTCAATATAACCATTGTGTTTTATTCTGGTATGACAGTGTAAAACTCCAACATTGCAATAGCTTTTAAATATTTTTTCGCTAGGTAACACTTCACTCTCAACTTGTGTAAGGCAACATAACTTATATTCCTTTAAATCTACTAGAAGTAGAATTCACAATGCACTACACCATCCGCTAATGTAGCTGGCACTGGCAGCTGTTTCATTTCACAATGCGCTACTTGCAATATATTGTACAAATGGCATCCAAAAAAACTCCCTATTCAATATTGTACACCAAACATATAGTGGCCATTCCAGTAATATTGTGTTGATGTTGGTGAGAAATATTAGTGTAATATCTCTAGATAAATAATAATAATCAATATCAGTTGTAAATTGAGACTTGTCACCTAATTGCGAACTCTCTGATCAAAATGTCTGTCAGTGGACAAAACTTTAAGCATTTCACTTATTTATACAGTAATTGGCATCTTAATAATATAGTACATATATGTAATAATGTAGCTATCAATCTTCCACAAGTTCATGAATATATGAATCATAATGTGCTCATTGATAAGAAAGTTTCAAGATAGAACTCTTTATATGACAGGAAACAACACTATTGTTTGGATAACAAGTTATCATCCTCAATATAACAATTTATTATATTCTAAAGCCTGTGACTATGGTAGAAAGGTTTGGAACTTTATCACTCTGATAGTATAAAGTAGATGTAGTTGTTACTTTAAGTTCCAACCACGGAATTTGTGATTGAGGGAAAAAGTCAGCATTAAGTATGGAATTTTAAGTCATTTTACAGGCAATAGATTAGGAATTCAAACACAAGTTACCATTTTCATATTTATTTAATGATCTTACACATAAACATTTTCGATGAGCATTAAGACATGTTGTAGTACAAAAATTGATATGAAAACCACTATAAAACAAATGTTTCAATGGAATGCAATATCTATGCCAAGTAAGACGCCCGCACTCACTCAGTTGTGCTGATCACATAGCTTTGTATACTTAAGAATATAATAAAAGCAATCTATATTGTTCACTGTTCAACAAATACTTTGTAGTATATTAAAATCACATATAGGAAAACCTTAAGAGGGATTACACCAATAGGTACGTACATTCTAATGCCACATTCTGTAAGCCTTAGATAGATTATATCAGAACCGCCCTAGATATATTAATGCTAAAACAATTTATATAAACAGATAATAAACAAGCCGATTTACACGTTGATTGACTCACTGGTCCTCTTCACCCAGTTCCACCTTCACTTTGGAGAAGTCAAAGTCCTCCCCAGTGCCTTGCTTGTATATCTTCAGCACATCCAAGCAGGTGGAATCAAAGTGGGTGGTAGCATCATAAGACTCCGAAATGAAGATTTGGCTCTGACTGCCATCATCAGTTGGCACATAGTAATCAGAAATTGAAATGAATTTCTGCCTGATGGGGCCCAGCAGGTCCAGCCCAGGCTTGATCTCACTCTCTGGATCCTTGGTCTCCACAGTGGTAGACACCATCGCAATGAACCAGCCCTTGGCAGCCACCTGGTGCGTGTACGATACAACCGACACATAGATGTCACTGTTCCTTCCAACTTGTTTCTGAGGAATGATTATCTGAGTGGAAAGTGCATCTTTGGTGTTGGCAATAGGATGGTTAAGCAAGCAAATGCACCTGATCACCTGACCTGCCTTGCGCACCCTCTCTGGAACATAACTAGGGTCACAATAAACTTGTTTGCACTTGGCAATCTCATTTCCAGAACGGACACCAACTACACGGCCTCCCTCTCCGAGAACTATTTCATCAACAGGCTTGTCCAACATATATGTACCTCCATAGATAGCAGAGAGACGGGCAAAGCCCTGAGGAAGCTCTCCCAAGCCATACATGGGATACAAGTAAGGAGATTTTCCATAACGAGCTAAGGAGTCAGAATACAATTTGATCCTCCTAATGGTCTCAATAGCTGGCCTCTGCAAGTAATCATCATTCAGGTGGAGAGCCAAGGCGTGGCCAGTGAAATCTTGAGTGTTCTTGTCTAAGCCAAACTTTTCGTAAAGCGATTGCATGTTGGCTGTGCTGGGATCAAAGTCTTTCCAGGTCTTGCTGTCATCTTCCTGGAAGTCCTGCACGTAGATAAGGAAGTTACGGAATCGCCTCTTCTCAAACATACCCATTAGGTCGGAAGCCAATGCTTCTTTCTGGTCAACAGGTACTTTAGAAATTTTACCACCTTTGTAAACATAGCTGCCTTCTATGGACTTGAATTCCAAGTATCGGGTAACGCCAGTGTGGATGAGTAGTTTAACTAAAAGCCCATTGGCCATCAGAAACTTAGGAATCAGGTCTACATTCCAATCTCGTCCACGCCCATAAGATTCATCAGGTGCAGGGGCGTTGAATTTCGAAAACAAATCTTCCAAAGGAGTGATAGATGCCGACTCACCACCATAATATTTGTTACGGTCAATATGCAACACTTTCTTTCCTGACACAGACAGCATACCACTCAAGATGCACTCCTTGAGACCGGTACCCAGTACGATAACATCATATTCTTCATCCATGGTGTTCTAAACTAATTTTACCTTTTTTCCTAACACAAAATACGTATACGATACAACCGGGGGTAACAAATGTCAAAATGTCGGAACAAATATGGCGGAAGCTCATGACTTTTTTTCCCTATGTCTGATGACGTCGACAACATTGATTTTTTATTGTGAGCCTTAGAAATTAAAGATTATAATGTCTCATAAACTTGTTTAGTTCGCTATGCTGTTATTTAAAATATTTTTTCTTTGTAATGATTGCAATGTTGACAATAAAGAAATTATATTTATGCTTAGGTAGAGCATTTGAATAAAAATTTTGTATGTGAGTTTCTTCGATATATTAATTTTAGCGTTAAGATAAGACTGGAAGTGTACCATCTTTGAAAGCAAACAAATGAAATATCATATAATTTATTATTACGAACTATACTGTGTTTGTATGTTTATCTAGGGCACCTCTTAAATATCATTTTTTTTTACTAGCATGTTCTACAAACGTCAAAGAGAGTGCTGTATGTCTGTCATTTGTCAAAACAAGCCAACTACAACAACCACACATATTTTTTTACCGAGGTTAGATCAGCGGAGACCCTAGCTTGGAGAAGAACTAACAAGAAACTCCGGAAATCAATTTATTATAATCACCCCTTAACAAACATAAAAATTACAAAGAGTGGGCAAAAAACACAACGCTGGTAATACTAAATTTACCTTTCATACAAAATAACACGCAATGGCGGAAACGTCAAATTTAGTTCCAAGTTTGGCTACTGCCAGTGTATGTGGCGGGATTCTCTACAACTCAGAACTAGAGTACCCCGCCACATAAGGTGGCAGTTGGAGGCGTCGCCACAGTCGCGTAATCCAGTGTTGCCAGTAAACACGCCAAAACTAGCACTCACTGTGCCATACGGCTCGATACATTATATTGAGGTTTCATTTGTAACGATCTTTGGTTGCATAGCTATAAACTCAAATAAAACAAATTAATATACCAAAGTCAAAAGTCAAAATATTTTTATTCAAAATAGGCCCTATCATAAGCTCTCTTTGAAAGTTATTTTATGATCTAAGTACAAATTAAAAAAACTATATATTGACAAAAGGAATATATATGAGTGAAGTGGAAGGGCGGTTACGTAGGGGGCCGGCCTAATAAGACATATATGTAACAGTCAGATAGACGCTATATTGAAAAAAGGTGACGTTAGGAGTCCTATAACCGCCGAGAGTGTATTAGAGAATGTATGAATGTCAATGAAGCGAAAGTGGTCTGTCAGGATCGGGACAAATGGGGATCCGTGATCTCTGCCTACCCCTCTACAGGGAATCAGGCGTGATGTGTATGTATGTATGTAAAAAAACTATTTCAAACATGGCACTGAGCATTGTCTTTACATATTTTTACCGAGGTTAGTTCACCAACCATTTCGGCTGCTCAAGATGCCACGTCATGAAGACCACGACCGCTCTGATAAGAGCGTAACGATTGAGAAGAAGAAGTTCAGCGGAGACCCTTGGAGAAGAACTAACAAGAAACTCCAGAAATCAATTTATTATAATCACCCTTAACAAACATAAAAATTACAAAGAGTGGGCAAAAAACACAACGCTGGTAATACTAAATTTACCTTTCATACAAAATAACACGCAATGGCGGAAACGTCAAATTTAGTTCCAAGTTTGGCTACTGCCACCTTATGTGGCGGGTACTCTACAACAACCACTAGAGATCCCGCCACATAAGGTGGCAGTTGGAGGCGTCGCCACAGTCGCGTAATTCAGTGTTACCAGTAAACACGCCAAAACTAGCACTCACTGTGCCATACGGCTCGATACATTATAGGTTTCATTTGTAACGGTCTTTGGTTGCAGAGCTATAAACTCAAATAAAACAAATTAATATATCAAAGTCAAAATATGTTTATTAAACTATTTCAAACATGATTAATAATTAACGGGACTTATCCTTCTTATTATATATTACATATATTATGTGTTCCTTCACTCTGTCCGCAATAGACCGTTTAGTGTGTTCGACGTAGGATTTCCCACAGCTGCAATCAATCTTATACACACCCTTATATCTTATATCATGAGTATAAATCGCGAATCTCTTAAAACTATTATTTCAAACATGGCACTGAGCATTGTCTTTACATATTTTTTACCGAGCTTAGATCAGCGGAGACCCTAGCTTGGAGAAGAACTAACAAGAAACTCCGGAAATCAATTTATTATAATCACCCTTAACAAACATAAAAATTACAAAGAAGTGGGCAAAAAACACAACGCTGGTAATACTAAATTTACCTTTCATACAAAATAACACGCAATGGCGGTAGAGATCCCGCCACATAAGGTGGCAGTTGGAGGCGTCGCCACAGTCGCGTAATTCAGTGTTACCAGTAAACACGCCAAAACTAGCACTCACTGTGCCATACGGCTCGATACATTATAGGTTTCATTTGTAACGGTCTTTGGTTGCAGAGCTATAAACTCAAATAAAACAAATTAATATATCAAAGTCAAAATATGTTTATTAAACTATTTCAAACATGATTAATAATTAACGGGGACTTATCCTTCTTATTATATATTACATATATTATGTGTTCCGTCACTCTGTCCGCAATAGACCGTTTAGTCTGTCCGATGTAGGATTTCCCACAGCTGCAATCAATCTTATACCCACCCTTATATCTTATATCATGAGTATAAATCGCGAATCTCTTATAACTATTATTTCAAACATGGGCACTGAGCATTGTCTTTACATATTTTTTACCGAGGTTAGATCAGTGGAGACCCTAGCTTGGAGAAGAACTAACAAGAAACTCCGGAAATCAATTTATTATAATCACCCTTAACAAACATAAAAATTACAAAGAGTGGGCAAAAACACAACGCTGGTAATACTAAATTTACCTTTCATACAAAATAACACGCAATGGCGGTAACGTCAAATTTAGTTCCAAGTTTGGCTACTGCCACCGTATGTGGCGGGATCTCTAACGTCAAATTTAGTTCCAAGTTTTGCTACTGCCACCGTATGTAGCCAGTCAGCAACGGAATCAGACCGTGTCAGTCATCTACGTAGATCTAATAAAATACGAATTTCTTTTCTGGTTCACGCCTTTGAATCTTATTATTTTAAAAGTGTTTTCATTTAAAATAATTGTACCAGATAAACAATAAAAGTGACTATATTTCAAATGGATATACGTAGTGACACATCAGCTGTTTTGGACCCAGTAGCGAAAAACGTGGATTTGTAAACAAAAATAATCCCCGTGATAGGATGTTTAAAATTTAGTTTGTTGAAAAGTGAGTGATATATAACGTACCTGTTGCCAAAGTTAGTGCGTGGTTTTAAATGAAAAGGAAAAGAAAGCTATCTCTTGCTCAGATGTGTGAAAATGTCCGCAGAAGCCAGCGGCGCGATTCCTTCAACAGCAGCCAGTTTACCAGGGGTTCCAGAACAACTCTACGTATTCCCCAGGACGAAGGGACATTCGCGGTCTCTCAGCCATGGCGGCACGCCGATGCCGGCGGTCAACCTTGCCGGGAATTTGTCTGGAACATGTGGGCGGGCGGCACCCCTCAAGTCGGCCTTGCGAGGACATCAAAGGGCCTTCTCGCACGGCCAAATCGGCGAAGGAGCCGCCCACGGACAAGGGCGGGCAGTCAGCCGCACTGAGTTCATCCTGCCACCAGGGCATCGCGAGGTTCCACATCAGCCTAGCGCTCAGTCACGAACTGCCTCGCTCCGCGCGCACCACTCCTTCCACTCGCGCCAGGGCTCTCGCTCCGACTCCATATACACGTTACGAAGAGTCTCGTCAGTTGGGCCATTCCACAAAGCGATGCTATGGCTCACCAGGAGAGCCCAGCCCATGCAGGACAATACCCATATCACAGTGATCCCCAACCACCTAGTGCCAGATAAAATTCCCCCCAAAGACCATCCTAACGCAGGCCGGTGTACCAATGAGATTAAAACTACTAAATACACTTTCTTGTCATTCATTCCCAAGAACTTGCTAGAACAGTTCCACCGTGTAGCCAATTTGTATTTCATATTCATAGTGCTTTTGAATTGGGTGCCGGCTATCAATGCGTTTGGGAAGGAGGTGGCCATGCTGCCAGTGCTGTTTGTGCTCGGAGTGACCGCCATCAAGGACCTCTTTGAGGACATGCGCAGGCGCCGCCTGGACAAGCGCATCAACAACTCCTACTGCAAGATATATAAAAGGTAAGACATAGTTTCTTAATCAAACTGCAGTTTACTTTTATACGTAAAATAGTTGTTCTGCTACTGATATTAACAGGTAGTAACTACTGCAATGTACTATTTATTTCAGTTCAACGATATCCATCAATTGTGGCACCGCCCACCTTACCCACATAATGCATCATTATCCATTCTGTGTAGGCAGAATGGAGCTCTTAAAGTTTGTTAACTAAATCAGTTCTAAAGTGAAATGCTTCTTTGTCTCATAAATTGAACATTTAAATGTTAATTAGTGATCTTGATAATAAACAAGAAAACAATAACTTAATTATCATCTCCATATTGTGAATTAATGGAGTCCTTAGTCCAACACAAAAGTACTTAGTGATAAAGGCAGTCACTAGAATCATTCTCCATCCAAACACTAATTTAATGAAACATATGGTTTAGTACTATAAAATCTTCTGGGGTAGTGAGAAGATTGACTGACCACCATAACTAGTTACAAAGGGTTTTACCTGCTCAAACCCATTTCACCTGAAAACCAATACCTAACGTGAGAATAATGCAACTAAACCTTTTTACATATAACTAAGTCCAGTTTTAAAATGTGTCATTACCTAACTATTGTATATTTATTACAAGTCAGCTTTTATTTATCAAACTGTGATTTTATTATTATGGATACCTACATTAATTTATGAACAAGTTTAAGTAATGTATGAATCAAACTGATGGTACTGAAACTGATACGGAAACATATTATATTATCAAATTGCTATAGGCATATCACTTTATATATTACCTGATTTAATTATCACATACATATCTATGGGTACTTTCACAAAATCATAACTTGTACAGTTGCCCAAAGATGGCTATTCTTTGGAATATTCAATTACCAACATTTGAACATTAACTATCACAATCTATTATGTTTAACTAGTGCTAACTGTTAAAGAGTGGGTTGTGTGTGTGACATTATATTACTTACACACTGTAGTTAACTATTATTTTAACATTAACTAGTCACTTATAACAAAATAATTTAGATTCATGCATGTAATATGATCTATAAACTTGCTTTGCAGTTTGTTATTTGTCTTAAGTTACCATTATTTTCCTTGAATATATTAATCATTTGAATTGTAATGTACCATTGACTCATTCTTGAGTCACAATATAACTAATTGGCTGTTTTGCTCACTGGTGAGGACCATGACCTACTAACCATGGGTCCAGATTGAATGTCCAGCCAGGTAAATAATGAAAAGACTACAGGTTCATTAATTTACGAGAATAGTGAATTTCCAGATCATTTCAAATAAACCTCAAGTTGTTCATTAGAGAAAACCATTCTTAGATTTATTAATTCATTAATCAATGCCTGTGACTGCAAACATTATCGATCTCTAGTTTCTTAGCAAAGCATTTTGAATTCAAGGAATATTGGAGAGTCGCGATCTGTCAGTTTAGTCTTTTTTATTTTCTTACTCGTACGTTTTACGTTTTTGATTACTCTTTGTAAAAATGCCGAAGCTTACACTGGACTATTCAGCAATGTTTCCCACAAATATTGACAAACGATCCATGGTCGAACCCTTTGACGGGGTGTTCATTACAATCAAGGCAGAGTGAACAAGTGGGCGAGCCTCACTCTATTATTCAGTTCAAAGTACACAACTCATAACTAAGGCAAGCCGCTTACGACGAAAGTTACTCAAATATTTACTTGTACATCGCCACACGCATTCGGCAGTGCGTCAACGTAGTTAATGGCATTCTTTATGAGACGTATCAATATTTTATCACTAAGTAACTAGTTTTGACTATGTGCTTCAAAAAAGACGAAAATTTCTTCACATGAGATGCTGCTATCTTCCAGTAGAGTCCTTATGAGTATTAGAGCCTTTTCGTACCTGCGAATTATTGTGTTAAGTACCTTTTCGCTATAAATACCGTTTTGATCTGGAACGTAAATAGAATATCGTAGGAGGCGACGAGGGACTGGGAATCAATAGAATCTATGCGATTCATAAGCAATATCTATAATGTATTTTATGTATAACAGCCATCGAGGCTCTGCTATTTATAATATAAGTAACTGAGGATATGTTGTGTATTCAGATTTCTATCCACGCTAAAATAAATGTAGGACGTCAGTAATATATAAAAATAACACATAATAATAAACATTTCAAGGTTTTCAACGGTTCACATAGAAACAGAACTAAAATTTGTTTCATTTAATAAAAATCGCGTGGGCAACGGAAGCTTTATCAAATTACGGAATTAAGTACGAAACATTACAATGATATATTGGCTTAGCCAAAACAGTAATCAAAATCACGCAGAAATAGGTACCTAAAGGGCGGCGATTGCGTGTCGAAGCTTAATTCCTGTCAAATGTGTTGTTCTTTAGTGGGTTGTGACATGGCAATTACGGGGATGAACCCGCGCTGAACAGATTATGAGGGCAGTCCTCACTGATATGCGACAGAAGGAGGTGGACTTATTTCAATTATGATACTATACCATTACTTTGTTCTTATAGTAACTACGTACATTGCACAGCTATGTAACTACATAATTATCCTTTGAGACTAAGACGGATAGATTGTTCATGGGCAAATTAATCTGATACAAGCACCCGAATGCCGCAAATTTTACATACCGTAGAAATTTCTGAAATTGCAATAATCTTACATACCTACTTACATCTATCTATTTTAGACTTAACTAACTAACTATCTTCTTTTAGTAGTTATTGGCAAATCTTTATGTTAGAGCTTTGAACTCAAGCTTAGATTTCATTCAGTTGTGATGTTTATGACAATTTCGACACAGCTTTATCTGTACTAAGTAGTTCAGCAGTATAAATTATAGATGATGTTCTTGGAAAACGCTACATTTACAATCACGATGCATATTTCGTAACACTCTGTCATAGCAAGCAACTAACTAAATAACAAAATGAAAGTGGCTCGCACCTGAACTGATTAAAGTCCCGCCCAGGTGTCATCAATGTTGTAGAAAATAAACCAAATTCCAAATGCCAGCGTTTTTATTGTGTCCGAGGAAATACCAGAGGTGGCACCTACCTCCAGGATCCTCAGTTGACCTTTGTGATAGCTGCCTCTGTATTTGTCAAATGTCACGCACGTATTGATTAAAACAGACGTGTGCTTCAAGAATAATAGAATTTTGAAATATTTACAGTGTTGATAAAACCTTTGAGATTATTAAAAAGGAATTGTATTGTAGCATGCATTGGCTGGAGTTTTGTTGTACTTGAAGATATCTTGTGCCCTCATGAGTATGTGTAGTTAGTCAGTACCAATATGTTTCAAACTAACTAGTTACTTACTATGATAACTGCTGTTTTAATCTTAGTTTACGATCTGTCAGTCGTGTCTGTAATTTTCGAGTTGACTGTTACTAAAACAACTAACTACTTTTTATGCGCTTAACGGTTGTGGGAAATCCCAAGAAATAGAGAGGAATGATGATTCGTGATCTCTGTCTACTGTCCTGCTAGATAGTAGTACATATCGAAAAGTGTTCAAATTTATTGTCATTATAACGTTGAAGTGTTGACAATCATTTCGTAATCGTGTGCGACTCAAATGTAAGAAAAGCTAGGACTTTGCGTGACCTTATAATAATATTGATAGATGACAGAGAAAATTAATCCTTTTTGTATAAACACAAACATAATGAAACGATGACCATGAAACTCCGTTGAAATGACATTGCCAGCCGTGAATCGTGTCCCACCCTCCATTCATGCCACGTAGGGGCGCGCTCACACTCGCTCGTGTCAATCGCGATGCAAACTAACTATTGTTTACAGACTATTGTTTGCTATCAGTGATATTTTCTCGAGTACCGGTTACAGGAAACATCGATCGATCTGATCTTTCTTATTGTTCTGAGCTGAGTCTGGGATTTGTTTGCTATAAGTCTTCACGATGTATCGTCGACTAGCTTATGATATCTTTCCATTACATTACAAACACATGTCAAAATTAACAAAAGGTAACGCATAAACTATTACTGAAATATGAGAATTTTCCTAATATAGTAGTTATCTAAATTTTAATAAGCTTATCGTATTATTCAATTAAAATCACTGGATTACATAGATACTCAAGATAAGTGTGTTATTAGATTTGTGTATATTATTTACAGTCAGTATTTAAATAATCACTTACCTAACGTACCCTTTCAATCATATCAGTACATAAAGAACTATTAACTTAGTCTAAGCAGCGGCATATCCTTTACCAATACAAAGTGCGGGTAGAAGCTAGTTGAAGCTCAACGGTGAACGCACCCTGAGTTGTAGCATGTAGCTAGTCGTGGAACTTATTTGACGAGTGCGGCGCCTCTGAATGCTCAATGAGGGCCCGCCCTTTACTGAATCTAGGTCAATGCTAGCCTCCACTGACCCGCTATTGTTTGAAAGTACCTGGAAATTAGTACGGAAAAGCCTAAAGCTTTAGTTAATTGTTTACAGTTAGATTGTGGAATAAGTATCGATAATTTTTCGGTCTACACACTGTACGACTATTTTACACCTGCGTTTATTTTCGCTTACGCTTATTTTCGTTGTCGTACATCTCTTTAGAATCCAGTATAATGTAGCAATTTTGTTCAGCTAACTGTGTGAACTAGAATCACACTAACTTCGTCAACGTTTACAATGATGAATCACAAGCTAGTAGAATATAAACAACTTGTGTGTTGTTTCTGTAAAGCTGAATAAGAATTTATAAAATCATTACCAATTTCAAACTATTCAGGACAAACTGTTGTTCTTCATCAATTATTTCTTTATAGTTTCATATTTTATTTCCGCTTAGTATTAGTTACAAAAATAACCAAAAGCACTGCTAACATCGTCATTGTGTAACCCATCATAATGATACTATTTATAAATATTGGTTTCTGTTTATCAAAACAGTTGCATGGATTTCAAACACAAAAGTAGGTCAGGCTTATTTTTAAAAGAATCCCACGAATAACAAAGTTAATGAGAAATAAATACGGAAGTCCCTCGCGGCAAAAAACGCCCCAAAAATACTTAATTGTGATCAAACATTATTTTCCGCAAGGAAATAAGAAGGCTTAAAATTCAGTAATAATTTTGTTAGATAATAGTTACGTATAATAATAAGATAGTTAAAACAGTTACTCAAAAGAAAAAAGTAAAAGAGAGTCTTAAACAAACTAGTAACTAGTCAAGACACGTGATCTTCTTACAGAGTATTCGTCCTCAAATACATTTCAGTATATTGTAATACATATTGAAATTACTAATTTGTATGTATATTTTTAGCTGTATACAAACTTATAGAATAACCACAAAAATGATGCACACAGCTTCTCATGAAACTGTTAATGATAACGCATTAGAATACTCGTAGTTAATACATTCGTAATTTAATCAGAATCACTATCTTAACTTATTCATGGTTGTCCAATCGTCATATACTGATAAGATAAAACAGATTAAGCTGGGAGTGATAAAAGAGTCGCTTTATCGTGTTAATCAAATCTCGAGTGGAGTTTTATCCTTCCTGTTGCTAATAGATATTCTAATCACTGAGAAAAAATCCTCTTACTGAGATTAGGCACTTCTCTTTTTGCTTAGTAGTTAGAAGCGACTTTGTCTTCAACTAAATCAAAATCAAAATCCATTTATTTGTGAAACATGTGTACAAAAGATCTTAATCTAAGTTACAGGGTCTCAACATGCTCTGCCGTCATGCTTCGGAGTACAAATCAATTATAAAAATGTCAAAAAATAAAAAGTAAAATTAAAATTACATTGCAATTATAAATCAAAAGTATAAATAGTCAATGTCAAAATATATTAAGTGCATCATATAATTATCGATTAATCAGCAATTATAAAAATGTCAAAAAATAAATAGGAAAAATTAAAAACTAAAAAAACTAGAAGTGAGTAACTATTTTGTTATATGAAATTTGTGAAATACAATAACTTAGATAGTTATTCTAAAGTGGAAACGTGGATTGTCTCTGAAATAGCTACACCTTGAAATCAAAAGAGAAAGAATACGTAAACGATTGATTAAGATTTTATAAACCATCAACTATTTTGTAAAAGACTGTTAACTATTATATCATGCATTTGCAGCATTAACGAATTCAGTCGACTCAACGTTATAACTACACGTAACTAGTTTAATTCTATTATATTGTATAGACCGAAATTTGATTTCCAGTCACTAACTATTGTAGTTCACTATAAGTGTCGGATTAACTTATATAGTTACAGTGTACATAATAGTGATTGTTTATACGATGCTTATGTAATCTTCCGCTTTAATATATATTGTATAGGTATATACACTTAAGTTATAACTTATCGCAGCAAAGGATCTGGAATGTGTGTTTTATTACTTTAACTTGGGTTTCTGTACGTGAATTCACATTTATTGCCAGCAATGGAAAATCTTGGTATTTTATAGGATTGGTTATGGCAAACTTTATGTATTGACAATTCTTAATAATGTATCTTACGCATGTAGATAGATTTCGTGATTATCGATAGGAAATATACATAAGTAAAGATACCTTCAACTTTTGTGGCTAAAGTATACCCTGCCTAAATATATTTTTAACAATAGAATTGACTTCAATAGTATGAATAGTAATCTGCGCAACGGGATATCTCCAGTAACTACCTCAAAGAATTCGAAGAAACTGCAAACAATGCACTCGAATATTCCAAAGCAGACTACAGAATATTGAATTGACCACCGTCATAAAAACGAGACCGTTAAAATTAAGGTAGAATACTTCCTTAGCTTCGAATGTCTACATCAAAGGCGCTCTTCAACAATATCAGCTAAAGAACCCTTGGAAAGGTGTCCTCGCTATCATTATGTCACTTTGAAGTTTAGAAACAGGCTTTATATCACTGCAAGTCGAAATATGCTAAACAATAGTCCGATCGCTGTCGTTTGTAATTCTGTACACTACTTACTATTTTCATCACACAGCCGACGATTTGCAAATTATAACAAATTTAGTTGAAAAGTATTGTATAAGTTCTATTATATGTTACGCATGCTTTCCTTAGCTCCAAATTTATCCATTCCGAAAGTAGTTGTTCGATTTAGTGATAGGTTACAAAATTCACTCGCTAGAAGAAATTTATAATGTTATAAACAATGTTACATATTGACATTGTACTTTAGTTTTAAGGCTGCCGTAATCTGCAGATAACTATATAGCTTTATAAAATAAAGAATCAAAAAAAAGGTTCTCAGGCTGGTCTGAAACTAATAGAATGTCACCGGCTGCTAGAGTAGTCATGTAGAACTAATAAAGAATTTGGGATTTTCGCCACAGCCCAACCAACACACCGAGTAAGATGATAGGATATTTTTTGCAGAACCAACTTACAATTGCTATTAGATTGACTACTTCATTTAGCAGTAGCTTTGACCGTCAAGTTGTTTTGTCCCGGCTGAGGCTTTGTTTGCACAGTTGTGTCAAGTGGAGGCTAAGCACAGAAAACAAGTGAGGCTGATTAGTAAATCCTTGTTAGGCATGTGTGATTTTTATCTGTTATCAACATAGCAAGTGCGTCATGGACGTAAGTTGAATTAGTATGGTGTTGACAGTTCGGTTAATACCCCTAGTTGGCGATAATAATAAGCGGTTGGTGATTTATAATTCACATTGAACTTGTGCGAATATCGCGGATTTTGCCAAGCCTATTAAGTGGGTGTGATATTTATTTTGTCTGTTGTTTTTACATAATGTTTGTACGTTAAATCAGTAGCTAACTATGAAGTTTCTATTCAATATTTGATCATACAAACTGTCGGCATGTTTTGCGCGTAATTTATTGGTTCTTGATGTAACCTTTCATCAATTCCAGAAATATGTACACATTCAGTCTAAAATCATGCGAGCGCTCGGTTAGAATGCTCTAGTTTTTATTCACTCTTGTTTACACTATGTGGCTACTCGAAAGCATGTATTATTTCAATATCAACATACAAAATAATAAGGTCTTGTGCTTTACGACGCAAAAAGAATGATAACTAGCTGCTACTCTTCCCGGCATATCGTAGGAGACGACTAAGAGACTAGGAGTAAATATAAGCTTGTAACCTCACATCAATGTTCCGTTATAATATTGCAATTATACATGCTAAATAGAAATCTAGGAGGTATTATGTCTCCAGGGTTCTGTCCACTTCGAAAGGGAATAACGGACATAAACCTATACGTACATACAAAATATTTATAATTTTGCAAACTATATACTTAAAATAATAAAAAAAAAAATTAATATTTAAATCCAGGACCAGAATTTATATAAATGTTACGCGCTACTACTTAATACTATATAAATACGCGTATCTGACCACTTTTCCCTATACAACTACGAAGTACTAACGCGGTTAGGAAGTATCTCTGTGTAGTTTTTGTCGCACCGTCTCCAAATGGGCCAACGAAATGTGAAAGCAGACGTCACTTTCTCGCTCCTATGTTTACAGTTGAACAGTCTAAGGCTCACTCCACATACATAATGAACGACTCAATAGGTCACGAGATTTATCCAGCCACTGGGCCACTGGCGACGTTTATTTGAATGGAACATCCACAGTTAGTGTGATCTGTAAGTCACAATGGTATAGTTGTGAATATAAACTAAATAATATAGTTAATAATAATTTAATTTTTTTTCTTTTTATTTTTGATTACGTAGGTCAAATCATTTCTAAGTGGACCTTGACCCTGTAGTGTATTGCAGGCCCTGTAAGGAATTTACAAATAATAGCTTCAAAATCATATTTTATATGCCATTTTTAACAGTACGATATGTAATGACTTGTTATGAATACCTCGGTAACTCTGAGCTTTAAGCCTAACAGCTGATGGTTCCACGTGCAATGTAAAAACATGCTAACTTGCAATATGTAGCTACAGTTATTTCTAAACAGCCGAACTGTGGTTGCAGAAACAATCGATCGATAACTACAATTGATTACGTATTATTGATAGCGGCCACATTGCTCCACCCTTTGCATAGCCTACTACGCTTTATAATTCAGACAACATTGGTAATACGGGATTAGTCAAAAGATGTAGTGACTAAGATTGAAAAGGGCATGCTTCGATGATTTAGACGTGTTATGTGGATGAATGATAGCAGATTGACAAAAGGAATATATTTGAGTGAAGTGGAAGGGCAGTTATGTAGAGGCCGGCCCAATAAGACATATAACAGTCAGATAGACGCTATATTGAAAAAGGGTGTCGTTAGGAGTACCTATAACCGCCGAGTGTCTATGAGAAGATCTATGAGTATCAATGAAGCGAAAGTGGTCTGTCAGGATCGGGACAAATGGTGATCCATGATCTCTGCCTACCCCTCTACAGGGAATCAGGCGTGATGTGTATGTATGTATGTAGTCAAAAGACATAACTTTAAGCCAAACTATTACTCATAGAAAAACTAAATCGGACCCTCTGTAATGTACGCAACATCCTGATTTACTAACTAAATCGATGATTATCAAAACGAACGCCTATTTACTATAACTATACTCTTGTTTATGAATTTAACATCTCTTTTTAGTTATCTGTAGTGTAGTCAACCACAGGTGTTGTGATTGCTATAAGTATGGTGAAGGTTTGATAATTCATCGCTCGATGGATTTCATTACCTCCTACTTTAGTTACTATATTTCGAGCAGAGGGCAAATAACATGTTGCATTTATATTCATCACTTCCCTTCCCTCACTTTATAAGACGTGCTTTTTGCAAATCAGCTTTTTATTGCCAAAATATTTTCCTTTAGTACTTACTTGGGCTGGCTACACAGGCGAAGATTTCTCATCTTGGTATTATGGTAGATAAATGGTTTTAAACAGTCTCAATTACCCAGAAAACCCTGATCCTAACCAAGGTTATCCTTAGCTGAAGGAACCACTTAAGTCATCTGGTGACAGAGTAAAGTCCGCGCATGACGCAATGCCTCTGCCCGCCCCTCATGGCCATAAAGCCGTGTTCGCAGCCCATTACCTCATGCAGTGAATCACGTCAACTGATCGACGTGATTTTGATAGCGCACTAAAATCACTACAAGAGAATAACGATTGTTAGCCGTACAAACAATCACGCCTAATGTCTTGTAGTGGCGGAGTTGACGTATACGTACGTAAGTTAAACGACTTTGTACATCACGATTCTTATGCTCGAATGTATTTGTTACCACTATTTTACGCTTGCCACGGAATAGAACCTCAAAACAAACAATACAGTTATCGATGACTTGAGACTAACTTAACTCCTGAAAATACGAGGTGCACAAAACCAAGGTGCAAAAAAACATTGATGTGGAAGTTTTGTACCCTCTCCAAAAATTCACGCAACAATAATAAATAAGGATGACGTAGAATAATACTAAATAGGACGTACCCCGTTTCCTGATGGCATCAATAACGTTGCTAGGGCAACTCAATACACTGATATCGGGGTTAATTAAGTACTTTTTGCGTCCTCCTTTGCCAGGCATCGATTTTCCATTATCGTTGCTTAATCAAGTGGTTGTTTATAGGACTATATTTAGTATTAATGCGCTCGCTCCCTGATAGAAAGGGTTGTGCGTCCTTCACCTATTTACTCTATAAATGACACGATAGAACCAGCTTATGGACTCGTGACTTGATACCAGTATTTTAGCGTGAAGATAACTGCCTTTCGTAGGATATCGTATCTTGCGGTTATTTCACGTTTATCAGTAACTACTATTTAGGGTAACACAAATTCAATGTAAATGTACTTCACTAGTTCTGAAATGTCGGTGGTAGAAATTATAAATGACATCAACAGCTGATAACATGATATGAACTCTCAGGAGGAACTGGATTGTAACCAAAATTCATTTAACTTACGAATACTCCGGTTCCTCAAACCTTGTTGATATGGACGGAAGAGCATCTTGATCAAGACAATATCTCGGTACCTATAAGAAAACAATCGAAGCTGTAACAGAATAGATATGGAAAAATTCTGAGGCCCAAGTCTACTAGTTAATGCGTTTAAATTTAAATGCGTAATAAATGACGAAATTGTCACTTTACTAATCCTTTACCAACTTCACTGTATTACTGATATTGAACTGATATTTTGCAAAACGCTTTAGTGGACTAAGCACCCTGGCTAGCTTCCTAATTATGATCCCTTAGACACCTTCTACGCCAAGAAAAAGGCGATTGTTGACCTGTATATTTAAATCCCAGCTAGCAAGAAACTGAGCATCAATAACCAATAAAAGCAGTGAATGGCATAACGCGATTAAATGGACGTGTTTGCGGAGCCCCGTGAAATGGGCCATTTGGGTTGGGTAGTGGCAACAGTTTAATGGAGCGCCGTTACTTAATGGGCTCGCCTCTGCCCACTTTTCAAGGCCTGTACAGGCAAAGGCCGGTTACACAAAACAAACGCATGTTATTGTTCTGTATCAAGTGTTGAACAGGCTAACGATAAATAACAACCTACATTACTCCCTATGAACCTAGTTGCTTCTTTTAACGTAAATTATGTATGAAAACTAAATAGGAGAGAGTCTAATGTATGATTTGTGTGTAATAGTACTTGTTTTTTACTTTCGTGTATCTAGTTGTTAATTATACAAAAAAGTAGTTGTTATGTTTGCGATATATTAATCGTATAACTGTCAGTAACTAACTAGTTATAGCAAAAGTAGTTTCCCAGGATTGAAGGATGTAGGTACTGATTTTAATATAGGTACATTAAAATAATGAAAAGGATTTCATACCATTTAAAACATATGTTCATACCCATGTCTTAAAGACTGACTTATTCGTACCTTTCTACACACCGTTTTGAGATTTAGACGTAAGTATTTATTATAATACATTCAGTGCTATAATAAAGGCACGTACGCGCCGATTGATTTCAATTGTCTCAAATTGTTATTGTTATTAAATATGTATTAATGTGGGACGGAACGCATTTGTATTCAACGTGTGACAACTCGCAAGGATAATTACTAGTTTTGTTTTCGTTAATTACAGTTTCTTTTTCGCGTTCTTATGTGTGGTAGACTCAAGTCGTGTTTCGAAGAGAAACGAGGGTAGGCCACGACTAAAGTTACCGTTAGCTAAATTTATAATGGAACATATTTAAATAAATGCATATCAAAAAAACTGAAATGTACACCAAGATATAGCTAAACGCACACCAAAGGTTAGGTTTGGGTTGGGACTGTTTTATTTTAGTATACAATTCAGTATTTTTGGTGTGCATTTTTATATTATTTGATGTTCGTTTAAATACTAGCCATTTATAACAAGGTTTGAAACTATTTTGAAGGAATGAATTTTAATTAAATATTTTATTTGTTATGACACCAGCATAAATTGAATGATATTAAATGATATTCATATCAGGTAACTATTCTATCATCTGTACAAAAAGAGACTCATTTGATCATGTGTTTTGTAGAACTCGCTTAAACCGCGTTTACCCATAACACCGTGATTAAGCGAAATCGTATCTTGTCTTTCTTAATTTTCGAGTTGAGTTGCTAGCTTTCGTCGTCCGAAGAAATCTTTCCGTGAAGCCACAAGACGTTTCGCTAGTAACCGCAAGTCATTGGCCCTGAATCAAGGCAACCTTACAATACCTAGAACTAAACAAGCGACCGATCATTTAAAGAGTAAACAGACGCCTTATTTACATTTCATACACATCACGCCTGATTCCCTGTAGAGGGGTAGGCAGATATCGCGGATCCCCATTTGACCCGATCCTAACAGACTACCTTAGCTTCATTGACATTCATACATCTTCTCATGCACACTCGGCGGTTATAGGTACTCCTAACGTCACCCTTTTTCAATATGGCGTCTATCAGACTGTCGTATGTCTTGTTGGGCCGGCCCACTTATTACTTTTCGTAGAAGTTTTATCAGTCAGTGCCTAATCAATCAAGAATGTGGTCATAGGAGGAGAGCAAAGGACTTCTTGGGTCAAAATGAAATGTTTATAATATGATAAGCTTCCGAACCCTCACTGAGTAAATTAATTACCTTCAAAATCCCATAACATCGAGTTATTTTCTTTTAATATATGATAGCTAACGAATGTATAAAAAATAGAACATAAATTTCATTTCATTTCATTTCATTACTATTTACTTCCTCGATGGTGGCGTTTATTAGAAATATTATTTTAGCTTTATCATATATACTTAATGTTTGGCATGCCAAGTTAAATTGAAAAGGAATGACGCAGACCCGCCAATATGTTAGTGATGATGCAAGGACCATTTTTGTGGTTTCCTCACTCTATGTACTTGAAAGCTGATTGACCAGTCAAAAGTAAATATTGTTTGAAGTATCGTTGACATCATATTACTTCGCGTTGGTCTCTTTATTTGCTCATTGTGATCAAAGTGCTTGAATGTCGACGTGTACCGAAAATAAATATGAAAAAATACATTCTAACTGATTTATGTTTATCGTATATTACAATGAAATTAAGGCCTTAATAGTTTCACAATCGTTGCCTCTGATATGCAATTCACGAGAAAAATGTATATGTTACCGGCCAAAGGACAAGGACAAAAAAACTATTTAGCCTAGGCCAAACTAGTTTGTCCTGAAATCGGATTTGGCATTATTACATATACAAAATAATGATGCCGAAAATCAAAATACTAGTACAGGAATACAATACTATACAGTCATGGTATGTGTGATATTTCATATGGAAACAACCTTGGTTTTCCTGTTATTTAATAAATATCAGTTAAATCACTTTTAGCACCTCATATTGCAATCTTTAACTACTATTGTAACATTGTTTGCATACTCTTAACTTATAATCGGATAGTAACTGTATAACTAATCAAATGTTTTATTAGTTTGCGTAACATAAAGATCCAGTTTATTAACTATTGCAGAATTTGCACTTGTCACGATTTTTATTAAGTACTCATTATTATGTGCGTTTATTAGTAACGTAGGAAAATGTAGGGGTAACTAACTAATTGTTGTTATTCAATGATTAACTAGTTATGCCACGCTACAGATTGATTGACTTGGAAACTAACCATTTGGCTTACAGTTTCCTGTCGGGAATCGAACTAGCCAAGCTTCTAGAATAAGTCAAACGGTACGTCAATAAGCGAAAAGTGTTCTTTACGTATATGTACAAATAAAACAAGCACCAGTATAGAATGGATGGACCATTGTCCTTTGCGGGGTAGTCGGTTCAGGTGTCCATCTCCACAATTGCGAAGGTAGTAAATTCTATGGTCATTCGAACCTACGTATTGACCAGATATCAGTACTCAATGTGACAAGTGGTTAGCCATAACTATGGGTGAAAATTCCACAGGAAGCTTTCGTAATAATTAATTGCATCGCAATGTAAATAGTAATGATGGTATTTGTGTTGCGGGCATCTCGTTATCGGCTCGTGTTGTTGATTAGCTGTAGCCGTACGCGGGTGTTTAGTGCACCTGTGATATTTCCTCAAGAGTCGCTAATGGGGATCGGCAGAGATATGAGGGGCGCTAATTGTCCAGTGGCTGGCTGCTGCTAATTAGAGCTCTTGACTCAACTTTGATTTGAGTCAAGCGAACGAGATGATTTAATGAAATAGTTCGAAACTGAAAAAACTTCGGTGTTCTACCATTTACGTAACTGTGTGTGGTAGCCACTTATCTTTGATCAATGTTAATATAGACTTTTGAAAGCGGTACATGCTGTGCTTGTCTTATAATGTGTTTGTCTTATTTATTTAATTATAATTAAAAACTCAACAGAACATTTTAAAATTAGCTAATTACGATTTTGGCCTAAGTTATAGTACTTACTAAGTTACAATATTTTTGAATGATAACTACAACAGTTACATTTTATATTTAAAACATTTAGCATATTAGATTAATCTTCTCTTTTCCTATAATGAGAATGTTGTGACTAACAGGTGAATTTCCTAGGCGAATCCATTAGTTCACTTTATCATCAACAAGTTATACCTACATGTGTCACTCCTAATACTTTTCAGATAGGTAGACGACATTGAAAGGTATTTACCGATTTCTATCGATACTAGTTGATTCATCATGCCATATTAGTTTTTGTACTATAAGGACGGTAGTGATATATAGTAGTTAGATAAATAAGCAAAATCCTTTTATTACTATCTATTGAACTTACATCACTTATACGAGTAATCCATTAGTTAGTCATATCTAGATTATGTCACCATATTTCAAAATGCGATGTAATCAAATAGTCAATAGTAAACCTAGCCAATGTGAGTAGGTTACTAAGCAGAGATTGCACTGGAAAATCGATGCGAACACATGAGGCACATGTCAAATCAAACCTGACCAACGTATTTCCATACAATGGACACAGAGGGAAACATACCCTTTACGACATTCAACTTTCGAGGTACTCAAAGGCTTGATTAACTACCATCTTTACTAAGGACGACTTTTGGTAACGAAACCCATGTTTCACTCGATAAATCAGTATTTAACTTGAAAGAAAGTAAATCTATCGCCGTTCATAAATACTAACTGAATACCCGGCTGTATGTCTAGTGACTAAGACTTTGACTTCTTACTAGAGGTCCTAGGTTCGAAACCGGTTCTGGCATGGTCCAATGAATTACATTTAAAAATGTGTTTTTATAAACTTTCATAGTTTACATACAGTTCGCTAACGGTGAGGGAAAAAATTATGAGGAAGCTGCCTATGTATGTTATGTTAATACTGTCTATGTCATATACAGTGTATAAGTATATAGTTAAGTATATAAATATGTAAATGTATCTTCCTGATGAAGTATTAAAAAATATATAATTTATCCAGCGCTTACTGTATTGAGCTTGTACCAAGAAACCAAGGAATTTGGAGTCAATGTTTATGTTAGTCTTTATTAAACAATCTAAAGAAAGTCAAAAATTTCAATAACTAGGTAGTGAGAGAATAGTGCCCTTTCAGTTTCGTCTACTCTTGCGGGGAATACGTATGTTGTGTAAATACATATGTTCTTAAGCAAAGATTGGTTGGAAATCAATACGGATTACGGACACGTAATAGTGAAGGGCTGATCACGCTAATACTCCTTTCGTACTAGGAAATGACTCTTGGTTTCTTATCTTACGCGTATTAACAACATCAGTGGGTTAAATATTTTTTTGATAGTATTTACGACTTCTGTCTCGGTTCGTTTCCTACATATCTGTAATTATGTATAACAAAAAACCCTTCTTTATTTTCTACTAATCCACTTTAATAACCTCACAGTCCCAATCTGCGCACTACAAAATGTATGGGTAACTTAAAAAGTGGTATTTTACACCTGTAGTTCAAGCGTACGTAGCATTAAATTAAATGAACTTTTGTTAGGTGTTCATTTCTTTATTCATTGTCCCCTCTATATGTTAGAGTAGACTGTTTAGTTTATGGTGTGAGAGTTAACAAAGGTTTTATGTTGCATATCAATTTACACGGAATACTGAGTTAGCAACATTGCGCCGTAAACAAAGTTGATGTAGTTATTTCCTCTCGGATTGTTTAACTGTGTTTATATATCTATATATGTAATATTATAATATTATTGAGTCGAAGAGTTTGTTCGTTTGAACGTACTTATGTATTACTATTTGAAGGTACTGGTTTGAATAGAAAAATCTTTGGTTTGGATAGAACATTTATCAAGGAAGGTGTTAGGCTGTATAATATCATGCTGCAACCTTTAGGAGACAAGAAACAGTGGAAAAAATAATAAAATTTAAAGACAATTATTTTTTGGTTCACTCTGACGTAGCACAGCGAGTTATTATTGTGTTTATAGTTACACAATGAACATATTGTGTTACCTATCTAGTGATAAGGAGGTTGAACAGTAATCTCTGCTCACAGATATACAACCTTTAACTATCCCACTATTTATCATAGTCCAGCTGTCATATGTCCTCCTGGAAAGTAATAAGAAGACATGTGGGTATTAGTTCTCTAATGTTATACCCTGGTGATTAGAATACCATTTATCTTAAGACCTTCTAGTAGTGTCTAAAAGGAAGCTAAGAGAACTTATCTTGTGGAGGCCTATGTCCGGCAGTTGACTGCTTCAGGCTGATTGAATAAGAACAGACCGAGTGAGAAGAGTCATAAATCAGTTTCAAAGACAATCATATATCCAGACGCGTGTTGCATTGATTTTTCTAACAAAACAATTGACCCGCAGTTCAACGTGTCCCCAGCACCGTCTCATAGACACAATTGGAGCGACTCGCTCAAGATGCAATCATTGGAATAGACAATGTACTCAATCACATGTACTTGTCTGGAAGTCATGATTTAACGAGCTACGTTCCTTTAGTAGAGCTCCAGTCTGAATATATTCATTGATATATGTAAATATATCGCTAACGGTGAGGGAAAAAATCGTGAGGAAACCTGCCTATCCCTCAGGATAAGTAATAGTCAGTGCCTATATACAGCGATACGGTTCACTACCTATCACGTTGGATGCTGTCTATCTAGTAATACGCGGGCCTCAAATGACCCATACCTAACATGCCTTCGAAATTCCGAAGATGGGCACTCAAGCCTCTGACTACCCCGCCATAATAAAAAAGGGAGTATGTATACACAAGTCGTGAAGCGTATGTTATGTTATTAGTAAATATCAATATTAAGCTTTGATCTCGTTGTCTACGCTTCTATAGCGAAACGGGTATAACTAGTGAAAGTTGTAAATTCTTTTAATTTAACTTGCAAGAAATGCACTCTTCCTGTTGAATGATAGGCAAGGTCTCGTGCCCCATATTCGATTCAGGCATATCACTTTCGCTTAACCGACCGTGTACATAGTTATCAGTTAGAGGTGCTCTTTTCATTAGTACATGCCTTATTTGTGATACCTACGTCTTATTATCACGAATATAACTTTAATCAGAGCTATCATCAAACGCATATCATGTCCAAAACCAAAGCGGTTATCAATCAGAAGCAGAGATTCCAATCATCACACTTTAAGTACAATTTAATAGAGTTGTTTTTGATGATGTAGCTGATAGGTTCCAAATTAGGAGCAATCGTGAGTGACGTCATGGGCGAATTTTATAGGGCGTTGCGATTTTTTACGAGTAAATGTTAGAAGGTGGTAAACATTGCTTTTGGCAGCTCCGCTCGGGACCTTGGTGACCGTGTCATATGTCGCATCTGGCCACGCTTTGAAGCGATCTCAAATGGATCGGGAACCTTGTTTTGTAACGCAAATGGGTTTAAAAAGAGTCACGGGTATCTAGCTAGCTAAATATAACTACGTATTATCTACATAGCTAACTGTTCGTTTAGTAGAAAAGTTATCTTCGCATGGATTATGTAATTAATGTATTCTTAATTGTTTATACCTACCGAAACCGTTTTGAGAAGCTTAACTATTAAAATGTATTGTAAAAGCATAGTAGAAGGTTGCTGTAAGGACTACTTATCTGGTGCTATATAATATGAACATAAAAATGTTTTATTAGCACACCTTAGCCGTTCGAACTCAATCTCTAACATTAGATAGCGAGAGAAATGCACTGCAAATAGACATTAAACCGAGCAACTCAGTATAATTCAAACAACGTGTTTCTTACGGTTAATGTTAAAGCCTAATTTTACTAAAAAAGGATGCACCGTGTAAACGGCAGCAATAGACTATACATATAGTTACTTACATTCACGTTCGTCCCTTACGAGGTGGATTTAACTTCGGAGATATAATATGTCCTAGTTCAAATTTAGCATGAATATTGAAGTTGCTATGTCATAATGGACTACCTCTAGTTCTTTAGTCGCCTCCTATGGCTTGTCAGGAAGAACGGCAGCTAGTTTGCATTGATTTTACGTTCCATACTTAATATAGGACTTTAGGAATAGATACTAATTAGGTAATTTATTAAATACTTACCTATTTGTTTGTGAGTATGTGTTACACGTGTATTCAGAATTGATTTGAACCATGTCCGAGTATCTGCGAGCCAAAAATAAAAGAATCCGTCTTGTCTTGGTGAGTCAGACTCATAAATATGGTTCCTTGCTTTCTGAGACAAATACCAGATGCTTCAGGTAAACAACGATTCTAGACGACAAGCTATTGTTTTTCACTCACAATAAAAGTGTATGCTAGTTATACATACGATTCACGACTTGTGTATACACACACTCCCTTTTTTATTGTGGTGGAGTAACTAGTCAGAGGCTTGTGTGCCCATCTCCCTAAATTTCGAAGGGATTTAGGTAGGAGTCGCTCGAAGCCCGCGTTTCTTTAAATTGACAGCACCCAAAGTGTCAGGAAGAACCGTATCACCGTATATAGGCACTGTCTTATTACCTATCCCGAGGGATACATAAGTTTCTTCACGATGTTTCCACTCACCGTTAGCGACTGTCAATTAGGTACGTAAATGATAAAAGATATTAAAATTTCATTCATTGGTACATGCTAGTGTCGGGATTCGAACTTAGGACCTTTCTCATGAGAAGTCACAGGTCTTACTGTGCTACAACCGCTTCTCGTACTAGTGATACTTGAACGTATACGAGTAACTAGTTATATTCTACGAACGTGGAGTGATAACATAATATTACTTATAACCATATAGAACTGCCTGATAACTAACTATAAATGCTCAGGCGGTATCCTTTCACTGCAAGGTATTAACTAGTCCTGTGTCATGTAATTATTTATTGTTGTCGAAGTATACAAGGTATAAAGTTTCTTTCCTTAACTTCGCTACTTTAAAGAATTACCTCTAGGGGGAAATATTAATAATTATAAATGCGTGGTTAGATCTGTATTTCTATGTCCCACTTTTAATAACATTCTTCGTATGCTGTGTTGCCATGCGCAACGTGATGACAAATCATGTCCACAGGTAAGCGTGTGTGTATGTTGGATCATGATGTCGCCTCGCGTGACATATTTTGGTGCAATATCACATTACGGAGCGGCCGCCATGACTTATTAAGTTGATTGTCTACCAACTACCGAGCGTAGTAACAGAGTGAGACTTTAAAATATTCATGGCGTGTCTTTTCTTTCGACCCCGCCAATGCTACTTGGTTGAGGAGGCCTAGCACGACTGTCTTTGGCAAAACACCAACCGAATCATAGAAGTTTAAAAAATACAGAGTTTTTTTATGACGTAAAATTGTTCTCGTCTCTTGATCACTTGTTATCTCTTTTAATAAATCATCTAAATTTTAATTGACGTAAAATTGACATTCTAAACAATTTTATTATGATTTTCGTTCATTTACAATTACCTACTTATTTATTTATTCTGGTCTACCTTCTACCCTATTTCTCAGCTGTTTTTTCCCACTTGAAAACTTACAGTAAAGCTCAAAAATGTTTGTGTTATTTATATTAATACCACGTGTCCATCTGCCACATAAACCGGTCTCCACATAATATTTTCTTCACCGTGTTCTTAATTGTATACTATTGCATGCTAGGCCGGCAGCCGTAACGTGAGTGCATTGATAACGACGTTACATTATTTTGATGATTTCGTAGCATCATTACCATAATTCAGTGTTTTACACAGAATTGTGTTTACCTGCCTTCTCACAAACATCCTTCGACGAACACGTGATTTCAGTAGTTTCTGTGTCAACCTACCATTGTGTAAAGCCAGGCCAACGATCATTCGTTAACTACTTACTATATGTCACCAAGTATAAGATTAAGCGGTATTGTCAAGATAAAGTGTTAAGCAGTTTGGTTCAATTAAAGTCATGTTCTCTCTGTATAAATGTGACCAAGGAGTAAGAAAATAAAATCTGCTGGAGCGAAATAAAATCTTTATAATAATTAAAATTAGTTAGGTAAATTTGCAAGGGATACTTAGGCACGCGTTACGACATGTAATTTGATATAAATAAAATAAAAACTCTTTATTGACTATAAATACACGTTATCTTATGTTTAAAGTAGTGAATTCGACGTGGCTCAGTAGTTTGGGGCTTAACTCTGTTTCAGTGGGTACAGAGTTGAAATCGCGCTTGAGCATGTACCAATGGAAATGAAGTTTTATGAGTTTCTATGTACATTTTCGTAATAAAAATACATTTATGGAATACATCGAATATTACGGTGAGGGAAAACATCGTGAGGAAACCTACCTGTTCCCGGAACAGGTAATAGTCAGTGCTTGTAAATGGTGACATGGCTTAGCACCTGTCATATTAAGTACTGACTATCTGGTCAACACATGGGTTCGAGGTGGCCTCAGAATTTCTACCTTCGCAATTGCGGAGATGGACACCTGAACCTCTAACTATCCCGCAAAGGTTAATGGTCGTAAACGCGTTTGTCTTGTTTTACAGAAATGATACATTTTTATAATCATTAATCATTTTTATAATCATTATCAATCATTTAAACGTCAATAGGTAGGAGACTCGACGCCATTCAGGAGAACCCGTAGCAGCATATCCAATATCGAAACTTCTAATCCTTTCTTATTTGCACAAGACGCGTACCTCTTACCGCGCTATGTCAGCCGTGACAGATTGGCAATTAACCATCCGTCAATAGACACTGCCTGCCGCACGTTCACTCCTCTTTCGGAACGATTATAGAACCTTATTATGTGTGACAAGGTCATAGTTTGGACTATGGTAAAGCTCCCGAAATTACCTTTTTTATCTCCTATTTTACGGTTAGGACTACCATTTATAAAAATTCCCAATAATCATAGTAACTTCACTTACACTTAAGTACCTCTTCATCTTTTTCCTCCATTTGTTCTAGAGATCATATTTAATATAAGTAGATTTGATTCCCGGCGGGAGGTAAACTTGAAAACTACGTTTTCTTCTGCTTTCGTGCCTGGTTGTTTCTTATATGGGCTGTATGACTGTGTATTTATTTATCTATAACAATTAGTATATACACGTATACTAGTATACATCTTCAATATACGTTGACTAGAACCCTTAACACAAGTCTTAATTCAAGTTACTAAAGAGCTAGCCTAATAATTATTGCTGATATAGAGTCCCAAATATTATTATTACATTTACCAATGCCACAAAAGTAACTTGCCCAAACGTCACACATAACCCATTACTTTTTTACCAGGAATAGGAATAGAATAGTGAGGAAGTAATAAGGCCCTAGTGGCTAACCTTGTACGCGCACAAGTGAAGCAAAGCGGCCACGCCCTCTCTCGCGAGACACATTGTTCCTACGCCTTGCTCTAACGGCCATAGGTACAAAAAGACAAACGCTTTCACGACCAATACCCGGTAGTTAGATGTTTGGGCTCCCTAACGGTGACTGTTAACTACCTGTTCAGAGAACACGTAGGCTTCCTCTCAATATTTTCCCTCGCTGTAGTATTCGGTGCATTAAGTGAATGTATTTTTTATCGCGAATATAAAAAGACATAAAGAGAATTTTATTTCTATACTTGCTCCGGGATTTGAGCCTTGTATTCAGTGATACAGTCAAACACCAAGAAACTGAGCTATGCCTAATTACGAATCTCATGTTATGTACATATGTACCTAACTACTAAGTAAAATACATAACTACTACATGCGTCTACATATATAGATCTCGTCCCTTCAGAAGCAGGATAGATGTTCGAGCTTCAATATTCCGATCCCCATAATCAACACATGATATGTACGTTTTCTCACGACGTTTTTCCTCACCATTATATTTAAATTGAATGTTGTGTACCCTCTGCACTGATAAGCTGAGTACGTGTTGTTACTTTAAATTATTACGAAAATTCTGAATGTATGTCACTCAAATGGAACAATGACGTGGGAAAATAGCTCCTTATTTACATAGGGCCTGATTTTGGTAATATAATTTATATTGTAACATTTAGTAGGTGAGGACTCGTATTCGTGCCGCGATTCTTATATTAACCCACTTTCACACGTTTACGTATTCTACAAACTAAGTAGGCTTAATAAATGTAAATACTTTTTGAATAATCACAGGCTTCGCATGCCTAAAGTTCTCAATGCTTCTTATTACTAATCGTTCGTTCATCATATCATTATCATAAGCGATATTAACTAGTATCAGTGTATTTGTTTAAGCCTCGCCATTTGCCTAATCTTTATGATGTCATCAACGTGATTCATTAATATTTGCTTGTACACAAGAAAGTTGGGGTAACTACGGTTATTTTGAAAGACTTACCATTTTTAAAGAAACTGCCTGTATGTATTTAACTATAGCTAATATTGTGTGCCTTTGTACTAGAATGTTATACAGAGATGTGTCCATGGATAAAGCTTATGTAATTTGTCAGGGTTAAATATTGGGAATCCGTAATCTCTTTCAATTTAATTACATGAGACTTAGAACATGCATTTTTACGTGAATGTACGTTCTAATCTGCACATACCTAATTGCTTAATTAAGTTGATTCAGACCAAATAGCGAAGCTTGATTTATTTTCGATCGCCATGTGAGCACATTACAAGTTATAGATTGAATCAACATAAGACCTTGACGGGCATCGATTGGCAATGACAGTTTTACTAACAGAGAATGAAGTGCACTTTTTGCTTATTTGCTATACGAATGAATAGTTAGTCAATTTGTAATATCGGTTTTTAGGAAATATACAATAACAAACTCAATTTATTGTTTTGTTTATATTTCGTAATAGACAAACATATGTTAAACCGCTGAATAACTTTAGAGTTATGATTCCAGCCATGTGCGCATAGTTAACTCAATATAAACTGAAATTCTAACTAAGATAGCTTATTACAGTTAGCTCGAAACAACAATTTGAACAATCAAAACAAAAACATCAGTATCGATATACGCACAGATCTGATGTTGTATTGAGAGCAATTCGGATAAAGGGAATATCGAAATGATGACGCTTCTTGGCAACGGAGCTAATACGCATTAAAGTCGTAGCTGCCGCTTCTACCGCAGGAAACCTTATTCCACCGTAATACATAGACTATAAAATGCTAGTGCAATCTTCTTTCAATTTACCGAAGATCGTGTTGACCAATGCCACTGTCACTGGAATTAGATTTTCTTGAGTTTATTTTTATTTTTTACTAGTTGTGAATGAATATAGTACATATAAAAGTTCGTTTCGCTTTACTGTGAGTGTGGCTGCAAATTAATCTATCAAACTTAATTAATCCTAAAGCAAACCTAAAGTTATTATTTATCTAACTTTGAACTTATGTTGAATGTCTTTTCACTCTGATGCAGCCTCATTACAAGAGCAATTATTATTTCTATCTAGCGTAAGTGCAGCCAGGAAGTAGCTCAGTTGTAATTACGCAGAAGATAAGTAATTTGTGCACTTCGAAGCATTTCCCCGCGTTCCGGAACTGAAGTGAACTTAACTATGTGCCGGGTACCAAGTTGCGAAACTATTTATATAAACCTCCGTGGATAGTTACTTGATGATGCGCTCCACAGGCTAATATTGCAACTGGCTAGTTAGTAATAATTTAGTGTACGATATATGGTATCATTAAACTCATCAAATGGTCATATTTTGTTAGAAATTGCAGCGAATACCTTAGTGTAAAAGATCTCAGTTGCTCATGGCGTATAAAGTTTTTGTAAGTCTACAATTATGAAGAATTCTCATTTTTAAAGAATGCGATACCTTTTAGATAGATGAACTTTTAAAGCCTATCCTACAATGTGAAGATACGGCACGGTAGAGTAAAAAGCGTATTACCCCTTCTAATAAAATCCTAGATTAGTACGCTATGATCTGCAGTGAGTATGTACAGTACACACGTATTATTATTGATTGCGTTATTGTATGATAATGTGAAGGTTTTCCTTCCCTGAACAAAAGTTGCCTTCACACGCGGAACTGAGCCAAGCGGCCTATCTAAGCCATGAAGAAATCGTAAGGCGAGGCATGGCCAGCCGGTCGCCGATCATCGGAGGCCGATAGTGAATGTTCTGACCTTCACATTGCTCGGGCCAAGATCTCGGTTGATGTAATGATGACATACTTCGGCCGCGAAATCATCGCGGATCACGCGAATGTAGCTCTTATTTCCTAGGGGCTAAGCGCTGGGGGGATTACACCGGTTATGTCGCGTTTTGCAAGGGGAAAGTGCGCTGTGCCCCTTTAGAAATGTGTAAGCGGCGATTGCTCTCGACGCTTGCTTGCCCCGACTTTGCTAATGCTCTTGCTCATTCGGTGCAAGTAAGTGGGTAAACAGTATCGTAACAGTTTTTTAGTTCACTATGTTACGTAGGTTGTAATCGGAACAGAGGTAAACAGTAACTTAAAGTTCTAGTCTACTTTTCCCGAATAGTGCACCAAAAAATAAAACATTTATTTACCTCATCGTAATTAAATTGCACATTAAATAGTTATATCACACATTTAGTGATAGATTTTGCCCCGGAACAAGGATTATAAAACAGCTGTTCCAGATTAAGAAATTATAAAACCATTACGAATGTTGTGGATACAATGTTGCCAACTAATAGCGACGCAGTCATCTTGAATCGATTGCGGAATTATTTCATAGTTAATTCAATTTTATCTGAGGCAACAAATTGGAGATAATGTTGCGAAACAATTTGATTTGCAACGAATGTCAGTGGCGCCGCGATTGTTTTATAATGGCATAATGGCTTCTTTCCTTAGTCGACACGGCGTTAAGTACATAAATACATACTTCCTTGTATCCTATTTAAAATTGAGACAGCTTCTAATCTGCCCAGGCACCTTTCGCTTAACTATCTGTGTACCGATAGCATTGATATGAAATATTGTTAATAGGTTTTAACCTATCTCCCAAATAGATGCCCCTTTTCTTCCCTTAGTCTACGTCTTCCTAATCGTTTATCGGCTTGAGTTAACATCGTTTGTATCTTAATAAATTCGAATATAAAGGTAAAATCGTGAGAAAATCTGTTTATGTTCTACAATGTACGCGAGCCCAATAAAGGTGTCACTAGACTAGTCGATCGAAAGTATCGATCAACGTGTAGATCGGAGTTATCAGTACTACTGCTCTCTTGTAGCAGAAAGTATAGATCACTGTTTACTTTATTCACTGCTTCAAATTACATTAAACACACAAACAATAAACATCAAGGATGAAAACCTTTGATGCAGTGAAAAGGTGCTGCCTCAGTATATTTATCCCATTGTTTTAAAATGCTCGCGGTATCATCCGAAGTAATAAATATCTTTATGAACATTTTATTAATACAACAGTTTTTTGTTTGAGATATACATAGTTTCTTAAAGTCATGACTTATTACAAATAAATTAATACACCTAAATAACATAAACGTATCCTTATGGACGGCCCAAGATCTCTTTTTCTAATTAGATCCTAAATTCTACTTGTACCTTTATACAATTTGAATGTCTTACCCTCTTACTAAAGAGTCTTTTTACTTTCGTAACTACTAGTTATCCTCATATAATCTCAGCAATCATTCAGAACCTTTAAGTTAATAATCGTGAGCCTGCGTATGTTCATTAATAATAGTAGACTATTTAGTTATTTTTAAGTCTCTGTTCTAGTAGCCTTGCTATTTTTTATACATAGTGAATTATTGTCGACTAAGAAGCTGTCATATTTATAGAATCATGACATCATACAGGCATTGTTTACTGTAATATTAAATTCAATATAAATATTAACACACAGTTATCACCTAGAAATAGTCGATCTACGCAAGAGAACAGCCGTTTCGACTTGTGCCAAACCGCACTGACCCATAAAAACCGAATGAATCTAGTAAGTCCGAACAAGGTTGGCAGAGTCAAGGGCACCGCGCCGTGGGAACAGACCACCTATGCTGGCTCCAACTTTAATTAGAATTAGATATTTAACATACAGATCTTGTTAGTTAATCTTGTAACATTAAAAGGAATATGTAAATAAACATCTTATTTAATTAATGGAAACGTAATAACTATTTGGTTTTGATTACGTATAACTTATTTGATGTGGTTTCCATACTAGTTTATAGCATGTATATTATACATCAACAAATTTGAGATCTAGAGCCTACGCTGGGCCTAGGAACCACGTTATTATCTTATTAGTCATGGTATATATGACATGTAACTATTGTCGAAGTGTTTTGATATTATCTTCCTATCTTTCGACAATATCTTATTAATAGTTAGTAAAACAACATTGCCGAAGTCTTAGCCTTTAGTTTTTGTAGCACCGTTTAAATGAATGATTATTCAGCGATACATGTATCGCTCATACCATCGCAACGAAAGTTCCCGCTAGTTATAATTGCCTATTGAAAGTTCCGAATGATAGGCCTAACAGTAAACAAATTAATGGATCAATTGATAGTGGCCGCGCTTAATTGATTGCTGAATTGTTTATGATATCCATAGTACGACTGATAAGATCTATTCACGGAAATACGATAAGACTTACATAAGGATTGTATTTTACTACCGAATACGATTATTTTACGATGATTTGTATCTTTTTCGGCAGTAGCAATACAGTGCGATTACGACCGTAAAAGTACCGATGTAATTGTAAGACTTTGCGGTTATCGACGTCTTTATTTATGGCACTGTCTGAATACTTAGAATAGTTAGGTAGTTTATTTGTTTGTTATTTTTGTGAAGAGGAAAAATATAGTTAGGTAACCTTTGTAAATTGTGAAACGGGACCTGTCCAGTCGTTTGTTGACGTTCTAGTGAAAAGTGGGTTTACTTATGTGGGCTTAAATCACTTTCTCCATCGTGACATGCTTCGCAGATTACCCAGTAAGGTATTAGGTAAATGAGGATCTAGTCAGGACATAAATAGAATGTATGTTTATTATGGAGAATTAATATTGTATATTACTTTTATATCAGATTTGGTGACGTCGAACTTAAGACTAAGAGATGGCATTATTCTATAAAATCCTCACTACAATAACTACGTTTAGTTTAAACTCCAGAACTACAGCATACATTTCTTGACATTTCTTCTCTGTATGATTTTTCTTTACGAAATACCAATACTTTAATTTTTTCTACTTTCTATAAGTGATTTTTTGATCCTTATGTTGAATAAAAAGCATTTCATTTCATTAACTACATCCCTCGAGTAAAAAGTATATTAAAGTGCTCGCGTTAATGCGTCGCGTTTGAATCCGCGATTTCTATAGGAACAGTTAGATGACCCGTTCCGAGGCCTCGCTGCCAACTGTATCTCACGATGCCGCTACGCTAATCTGCCTTTAATTCTATGGCTTCTTGTATTCCACTTTTTGCTCATACAAAATATACGTGGCCACCGGTACATCCTGATATTATTAACCTTTACATAGTTATATCACTTTATTTACTTCTTCTATGCCTATATATAGTGCCTAGTTCGTTTTAATAAGACGAAAAAGTTGACTTAATTACAGATAAAACATTATATGACACTCTTATACTCAAGCAACTAATTACCTTCCTTTTATTTCTATATAACATTCTGTAAGATTTATTGACAACCATTAATAATCTCGACTCTTTTGTGTAGTGATGGCACATAACTAAAGCTTGCTTTCCTCAATTTCTCAGGTCTGAATATAACTTGTATATCATAAAACAATGCTGTTTAAATCATTCAATATGACTGTCTGACTTTCCTTTGGCTTAGTTGTAAAAGAGGGATAGCAAATAACTAACTAGTATATGTTAAAATGATTTCTTCCTGTATTCCCATAATCTAAAAGATCGCTAACACTGCGGTTATCAACCAACCAATTAAGCGTTCGTAAACCTGAGATGTAAATCTGGGTTGTAGCAGATAAGACTAGAGATTTCTAGAAAATAGAATTCGTCACTATCGTTCTTCTCGGCATTATTTTAACGAAGGGGAATAACTAATGGAGATGGGCTCACAACTTGCTACCAATATTTTTTATGAAAGCCGTCACGAAACGAATGCTACAAGTTACTAAGAAGACATATCTTTAAGAATTGTCTTTACCAAAAGGTATTAAAGGACGTGAATGCGTATGAATGACTATTTAAAATTAAAATTGTTCAATACATTAAGTAACTACACATTTAACGTCAAAATAAACGTATTTCGAAAAATGATACAAGCAGAAAACAAACACCAATAATATCTTAAGACTATACGTATATTTAGTTGTAAACAAAATTAGTTTAAAACTGATAGCGAAGCGTTAATTATTTTCTTCTTGTTTATTTTTTGCTGACTTCAAATGCGAGCGAAGGTTATTTAAAGCATGCCAAAAGAGTACGTCAGAGGAGAGTTCAAAATATGGTTCAGGAGTTCTTCTATTCGGATACAAATTAGGTCATAACTATTGGGCGCGGTAGGCAGGTTAGTGTGTTTGTACAAGCTACCGAAATAGAACTATTCATTTGAGCAACGTTTCTGTAAGACAAACCGAGAATTTTGGCTAACAAGGTTTTTTGATGACTTTTTGTTAGTACGAAGTTTGATATAACCGTTTTTGCTATTATTACTAACTACCTTTTAGGCTGTAAAAACTAATAAAGTACAACGTACTAATGTATGTTTTTAAAGAATCAAATGTAAATGTAAGTAAAAAGTCCCGCGCCATTAGAACGAACACTTTATTCTTGAGTAAAGGCTTATCATTTATTTCGTAAGGTAAAATAAGAATACTTCAAACAAAGTTGCACGTTTTAAGGAATACATAATTAATAGTAAGGCAAATAGTATCCCAGTATTATGCCTGTTTTTCGCATCCATATACAATTTCACTTACTCGACATTGTCAATCAGATATCCTCACTTGTAATGCTTCTTCTCTTACTTATCAACTTAGTTGTTTTTCATGACTAAACGCCAGTGCATCCGCATGCATTATGGTAATTAAAGTCTCGCAAGTGAGTGATTAACGCCACTGTTTTCACGGTTACTAGCTCCTCGCTATCGCCAGTTTCCAAGGCGCTGTAGAGTCGACGAAATGGTGCAATAAAATCTTATCGGGAACCGCCATACAATGGACCTATCGCGTGTGGCATTATACGCAGACTTAACAAAAGCTTTTGATGTTGTAATTAACTACTTCACACAGTGCTCCAATCTTACCATACGGCCCAAGTCTATAAATGCGTTTTAGCACACACGCACTTCAATATCAGGTCAGTAATAGTGTGAAGTTGGTAGTGTATTAGCAAGTGACAAATTTCACCATTGATATCATAAAGGTTTCAAATTTCGCTTTATAAATGGCAAATTTTCTTACTTTTTCTAATCCACTACCAAATTCACACTATTACTGATCTGATATTGAACTGATATTGTGCAAAAAGAATTAGTACACTTGGGTCCCAGGTATAAAATTCACGTGTGTATATATTTTCCTCTTGAGATTAATCCTACAATGTCTTTAATAGTTAGCGAATAACTTATGGAACATGTCAGGAAATGATAGGAGACAATATAAATCGGAAATTACTCAGTGACCTGTGATAAGAGACGTGAAAGCCCAGACTGCAGTCGCTATCTTGTGTAGTTGTTGAATGTTTTCGATTTTATAGCTTGTTTTTGTTATCTTTGGAGTAATTATGCAAGTGACTCAGGCGCTGTGAAGTTAACACATGAATGAGAAGTTATTGTTCGTGAGACAACAGTTAAAATGTATTGCATACAAAATCATGATGTACAATAATTTACATGAATAGTGAACGACTATCAAATGATTACGAATTGATCTTTTTTCGGCGCGTTAATGCTTTGAAACTTCGAAAACATAATATTGTTTCAGAGTAACTAAATATAAAGTTATTCAGCGATAATTGAATACCAAAACAGTTTTTTTTAATCCCTTTAAGTATATTTCTAAGTATTGGTACGTTAAATTCCTTGTTACATAAACCTATTAATTAGTCTATATGACGATTTATTGCATAATGGTAACGTTTGAAGTGTTTACAGCCGTAAGTTTGTATGAGGAGGTTCATAGATGTCAAATAAGGAAATCTTGTGAGTTCGTCATGCCTTAACCTCTGTAGGATGGCCGGTGTGATAGATCAAATGTCACTATATTTGTTACCTATGTCTAAAGAGCTTCGAGGTGTCTTTGGATGATAGATATGCCCATATGACCAAAGCTATTACCACTGTAGCCAAGGAGGTGTTTAGTAAACTACCACAGAACAAGTCAAAGCTATCGTCTGACACCGAGCAGCTGTTGTTACAACGACGAAATCTGAGCTTAGGGAAATATCACTCTCCAGAACACCGAGACCTCAATAAACGTATATCCAAGGCAGTAAGGCAGGATATAAGGAAAAGGAATACTGAGAAGATCCAACAGCTCATAGAAAGATATCGTGGTCCCAAAGTTTTCAATAGGGCAACGAGCAGTGGTTGCAGTCAGCTTGCTAAACTGGAAAATGATAGGGGAGAACTAGTTGCAGGTGCTAAGGGGATGCTGGATATAATTGACAAGTTCTATAGGGAGCTATATGAGCCACACGCTTACGAGCCTCTGACGGACGCTGAAGATAAAAGGGCACCTCTGACGAAACACTACACAGAGGACATCCCAGAATTCAGCTTACGGGAGGTGAGGCAAGCGCTAAAGAGACTCAAAGGATATAGAGCACCTGGTGAAGATGGCATAACCACGGAACTGTTGAGGGCAGGTGGAAAGCCAATATTACAAGAGCTTCGAAAAATGTTCAATGAGATACTCTTTACAGGTGTGATACCTAGCTCGTGGATGGATGGTTTGGTTGTTTTGTTTCACAAGAAGGGTGCTAAGTCGAACTTGAAAAATTACCGCCCAATCGCTCTTCTTAGCCAAATCTACAAGGTGTTTTCACGTGTTCTGACATCAAGAATGGCTAGGAGGCTGGATGAACACCAGTCCATAGAACAGGCGGGATTCAGAGGTGGTTTTAGCACAATTGATCATATATTCACATTAAGGCAAGTGATACAAAAATCCAAAGAGTATAACAAACCTCTCTACCTAGCCTATGTGGATTATGAGAAGGCCTTCGACTCAGTGGAACACTGGGCGGTGTTTCAATCTCTACAAAGGTGTCGTATAGACTACAGATACGTTACTTTGCTGAAAAATCTGTACAGATCGGCAACAATGACGGTACATATGCAGGGTGAATCGGTTAAGATCCCGCTGAAGAGAGGCGTACGTCAAGGTGACGTAATCTCGCCAAAACTGTTCACCAATGCTCTGCAAGACGTATTCACCGCCTTAGATTGGGACAACTATGGCTTGAACATTGACGGACAGCACCTGAACCACTTGCGCTTCGCAGATGACATTGTTCTGCTAGCGGAATCGGCCCAAGACCTGGAACGGATGCTCTGTGAGTTGAGTCGAGCGTCGTTACGAGTTGGTCTCAAAATGAAATCCGAAAAAACCAAATGGATGGGCCCACAGAACTCAGGTGTGATTAAAATCAGAGGCACCACCATTGAAAAAGTGCAAGAGTACATTTACCTTGGGCAAAAGATCAGACTCGAAGGCGACACACTAGACGCAGAAATTAACAGAAGAATCCAGCTAGGATGGGCAGCTTTTGGGAAATTACGCGACGTGTTCAAGTCAAAAATCCCACAGAGCCTTAAAACACGGGTTTTCAATCAATGTGTCCTCCCCGTATTAACGTACGCTTGCGAAACGTGGACGCTGACAGCCGAAAGAGTGAGAAGGCTAGAGGTCACTCAGAGAGCGATGGAGAGAACAATGCTTGGCATCTCGTTACGGGATAGAGTGCGGAACGTCGAAATACGACGACGCACCAGAGTTGCCGACATTGTAAAGAGAGTCGCACAACTAAAGTGGCGATGGGCCGGTCACGTTTGTCGCTGCAAAGATGACAGATGGTCATACAAATGTCTGATGTGGCGACCTCGGACGGGAGCGAGAAGCGCTGGCAGACCAACAGCCAGATGGTCGGACGACATCCGAAAGACGGCAGGGCCGACCTGGAGTAGATGCGCCGCACAAAGATCCCGATGGAGAGAAATGCAGGAGGCATACGTCCAACTATGGACACAACATTGCTGAAGAAGAAGATGTCTAAAGATCCAGGTTAATTTTGTGATCCAAGCCACGATTCGCTCTAATTCTACATTGTTTAACACAATAACTTGATATCAAGTATACTTATAGCATTTATGCAAACTGTTTATCCACATGATTAGTTAACATTTAAACTGTTCGCTCGGCGTGTGTTGTAAACTCACGTGGGTTAGTGCGGATGATCATTTGTCAATATAGCACTCTATTGAGCACTCACAATTAGTGGCACGCTTTCTAAGTTATGCAAGGCGAGCAATGGATGTGCTGTTAACAATATTTTGACACATTTTGTCACTAGAGTGTGTATAATTTTCGCAACAACTTCTTTTATGATATATTTCGTTAAATTACCTATATTACAGACGTGCGTATACAACATTTTTAGTTTTATATTATCTGGGTTAGTAGTTAAAAACGGTAGCAAATGTGATCTTTTTATTATCTATTTGATCATTAGCAAATGTCATTTCTACTGGCACATAACCGAAAAAGTCAAGGCTGTTTGTGATTGATAGATAGACTTTTGGTAAATGCTCTTTAAAGGTTTTAAGTGGATTTAAATTGACTCCTGCAATCTGTTAAACTTTTTTTGCACTTGAGACTCAAATGTCAGTGTTGAGAATGACATTGGACGTCAGTGAGAGGGATGACAGACATGATAGAGATTTCAATCGACTGAATTAATCTGTTAAACAAAATGTATGCCGATGCTTTTCTGAACTTACCATAATAAAGAAATAGTTAAAAGTGAATGCTTTTAGTTTCCACCTTAACTCCAATATTTATAGATAGCGACGTCACAGACGGTCTTATACTAAGTTTATGTCTGAGATGATAGGTATCAATTCACATTACTTTGCCTCCCAGTAAGCACCAGTTATAGTAAAAAAAACCATGAAGTATCATTGTTTATTTGTCAATGTGTAATATAGATGATGTAAATGGCAAATAAAACATTTCTAGACAAAAACGATCTATTATTAGTGGCTTATGCGGCTATCCGTCCTTGCAACCGCTGTAAAAGGACTCACAGCAATGCGTGGGTATCTCTAGTTGGTCATATTTTCCTGGTCTTACTTATCCGCCACTAAACACGCAAATGCACATACATTAGAAGTAATTATCCACTCCTATATGAAATTAATGCCAGTATGGAGGTTCAATAAAATGAATATACACCTGCATTTAACCACGTCGTTAATTACCTATTAACGCTTAGAGATATGAAGCATTTTTTAGATAGACGCTATGTTGAAAAAGGGTGACGTTAGAAGTACCTATAACCTCCGAGTGTGTATGTGGATGTGTATGAGTGTCAATGAATCGATCTGCCAGGATCGGGATAAATGGGTATCCGTGATCTCTGCCTACCCCTCTTGAAATCAGGCGTGGTGTTTGTGTGTATGTTCAAATATCGGTGATTATAGCAAGCGAATAATATAAGGAATATTACAAGTGATAAAAAGTTTTCCGAAACCTTTAGTTCTGTTCCCCTCACTGGCGATAAAGCACTTATGTGTGTAGCTATATTTATGCATACGCTTCACGACTTGTGTATACACACTCTCTTTTTTATTGTGGCGGGGTAGTCGGAAGCTTGATAGCCCATCTTCGAAATTTCGAAAGGATGTTAGGTGTGGGTCACTCGAAGCCCGCGTTTCACTAGACAAACAGCATCCAACGTGATAGGCAGTGAACCATATCGCCGTTTCACACTGGCTATTACCTATCCCGAGGGATAGGCAGGTTTCCTTAAAATGTTTTCCTTCACCGTTAGCGACTGTAAATTAGTGTAACTACATATGTGTTTGATGTTTTAAGTATACGAGTATGTATACAATACATTATAGTTTCAGTGTGATCATTGAGGCTGCGAATATGAGTTTGTATCGGTTACTAAACACTTAATTGAACGGTGATTGATACATCCTCGAGACTTCCTCGTTGCTATATGGTACATAATAATAAATAATAAGCGAAACAATAGCTTAGTGTTTAGTAAGCAATTGCTATGGGTAGGAAAGGGCCATCTTATCGCAGATGACATAATGGTATGTTCTAGTAAATGTATGATTCATAGATAATAAATCCTAGACAAGAGCATGTATCCAGTATGTACGGATGTTTGTAAACGAATACAGTTTGCTAGCATCGCGTTAAATAGATCTTTTTCAACTCTGTTCCGTCTTTTTAATAGTAAAGTGTCTAGTTATTAAATTTTGTTTGATATTATTATAACGCAAAAGCGCCGTATACCGACCACTGATAGAGTTGACTACGTAAATCACAAAAAAGATACAGAAAATGTTTAAAGTATAATAATATAAAACGTTCTTTAAAAAGATTACGATATTTACTTTCATAAAATCACAAAGAAAAATATCTAATTTGCCTTTTTCATACCTAAATCTGGTATCAAACTCAAAAAACTTGATTTATACCGAAAGCACCGTTTACAGACCGGCTGACGCCTGACGTTCCTGATTCCGACCACTGAGGTGCCTGATTCCGACCAGCCGTATCTCGCCTGCTAAAATACCTTCTATGCTCACAAAACGAAAGAAATCAACCCTTTAATATAACCCCGTAATAAGTATGCTACCTGCTTGTAAATTTCTTAAAAAAAATCGATTTTTTTTATGGTTGTTGACAAAGCAAATCATGCTGCGAATATTTCGTAGGTAAAATTTATTTGTCGCGGCCTTAACACATAGACCAGCGTCAGTACCAAAGTGGCGTAGTCCCTCTCTCATTATGAATTGACTTGATATGTAGGGTCGAGAAGAACATTCACTGCCGTTCACCTAAAAACCAGCTTTTTATGATGGTCATGGAGTGGAATTGAAACTAGAGCGTTGCATGGCGTAAGCAATTGTGGAACTCTTTTTGAAACATCCAGGTAGCTGACAAATAACACTCTTGTGAGAGCTGAAGGGCCTCATCTTTGTCACCTTCTCTTCTGCCAAACCGAACAGTCACTCCATACCTAAACTTATACTGTATTGCCCTTGTTCGCTTTCAAGGCAACAAAAGAGCTGGTATGAGACGGTGAATAGGCGTAAACGAAGCCGGAGAGATTGTCAGGATCGTTCAAGGTGACGATCGATAGTCTCTGCTCATCCCATTAGCAAAGCGTATGTTGATTATCATGAATGATTTAGAAAGACAGGATAGTATGTGAGAATCTCTATAAGAAGTGAACGATCAGGAAGTGGAACAAGTAAAAAAGTGAGAATCTGGTATATTTGGCAAGTATGTTGACTAGATATGGTGAAGGTCATATATAGCGGGGAAGAGACTGAAATAGGGAAATATGACAAACGGGGTTAAGATAGTTTGATGACTGGTCGCTGGTTGAGAGTGGATTCAAAAACGCCGTTCTGGTTCCTACTTTTATATATGGTACTGAATGTTGGGTTTGGAAAAAGTATCACGGTAGCATAATGCAATACAGATCAGGTTCCTAACAAAATATGTACATAATAGAAGATTATGTGATAGGGTAAGGCAATAAATGAAGGCGTGAATGATGCCGTATTAAAGAAGATGGTGAAAATATCAAAAAGAATGTTAAGGTTGTTTGGGCAAATGGAGAGGATGCATGAAAGCTAGGCTACGAAAATATTTACAAAACCTAGATTGGTAGCGCTGGATGAGGCAGGCCACGTAAAAGTTATGCTGATCTAAATAATAATATGATCTTCTCAAAGTGGGTTTACATAGGGAAAGGAACAGAAGACACACGAGATCTTTATGAGGATCGTTCAAGGTGGCGAACAATAGCATATCCCTATACCGTTAGGGAAGTACAGGGGTTAATATATGTATATATATAATAGATGTATGCACTGAATACCTGAAACTAACACATGCAGACCGATCCATGTACTAAGAAACCAAAGGTTCTTGAGTTGGACGGATACCGGTACATGGTGATTAAATCGTGTCCAGATTCCGACCAATCATATTATTTCGTAATAAAATTTTAAATTTTAACATATCTACATATTTTTAGTACTTTTTTACATTATTGACACTTGACTAATATAACAATATAGCAAAAAAGTAATTATATCTGTTTAAAATGACTAAATAGTAAGCATTCAAAACATTCAATGTTAGACGTAATGATACGTTTTGAGAATTAAAAGTCAAAGTTTAGACACTTTTTACAAAAAAACTATAATAGTTAGTATTGGTCGGATACAGGTCTTTAAAATAAGAATAGTCTTAAGAGTAAGAAAGTTAACATGAAATAATCTCAAAGCTCATCAAACAAATGAAAAATAGCTTTATTCCCAAAGTACGAAAATCCTGTATCCGACCAGAGTGGTCGGTATTCGGAACGTACTCATTTTATAGAGGACCAGATTCCGACCATTATTATTTGCTTTATATTTTGAATAAAATACGCAAATATTACTTGCTGATTGATATCGACGGTGCTCAACAAACCAATAAATGATATGATGCAAAAATACTACGAATTAAGCAAAGTTGTCTTCAAAATAATCCAGATCTTCGTTTACGCCGATTTATGTTTTTTTCGGATCCGATTTGTCAAAAAAAGTTCCCTTGCAACGATTTCGGTCAAATGAGATATTTGCTGTTAACGTATCTAAACCAAATTTTGTCTTATAATGTAGTATAAATTTATGAACTAATTGAGCGCAAATTCATAACTTTAACGTGAAATTTATAAGTTTAGGAGGGAAAAAACCAAAATGGTCGGATACAGGAGGTCGGTCGGTATACGGCGCTTTTACGTTAAATGAGTAACCGCACTTAAATGACGAGGGAAAAACCATGACCTTACGGGTTTTCCCGTATTGTTTTAGGTTCCTACATTTAGGTTCATTAAGATATGTCAGAAGCGATGAACTACCCACTATTCACGATGGATTTTACCCATTAAACTGTTATTTGGCCTTTGCTTACATTTTGATATATACATATATTTCAATAGTTTAAAAATTTACATAGAAATTCGTTTAACTGTTTTTCCATTGGTACATGCCACGCGGGATTTGAACCCTGATACAGAGACATGCCTTAAACAACTGAGCTACGTCGAATTTTTAACATGAGCAATAATAAAGCCTTATTGTCCTGCTGTCTTATGACGTCACAGACTTTCGTCCGCAGCCATAATGCCCGTAAAGCGAGTGGCAAGCATTGTGTGAATCAGTGGCTTGATGCGGCGTGCGCTCGCCATTATTTGCTTATTGGTTCAAGTGTCTGCGTACGTCGCCGGTGTATGGCTACAAGATTTTAAATGCCGCTCTATACAGCGCTCAATATTCTGTTCTCTTCCCTGTGAATGGAAAATTTGCTACTCATTCTGATGCCGATTTATTGTTGGATATGTTTTAATTGAATACGTGTGACGTATTTACATATACAAACACCTCCTTCCTAAATAATAGGTCTTTACCTATGAAATTGCCGTTCTGCAGTACTGGCCATTTCAAATCAAAATAATTTTTGTTTGACTAAGAATTCTAATTTCAAATAAATTTTATTTTAAAAACATGGAATTCTTTTTCCAAAAGTAGTCATTTGTTTATTGATTAGTGTTGCGTTTTCATCGCTTTTCAATCTTTTTCGTCATCATGGATACGTTAAAAATTCGAGTAATTATGGAATATGAATACCGTCGTGGCAGCAACGCGGCACAAGCGGCACGCAACATCAATGACGTTTACGGAGCTAACACTACAAACCAACGCACCGCCTGTTATTGGTTTGCTCGCTTCCGTTCTGGAAATTTCGACCTGAAAAATGAACCTCGTGGTCGTCCGAAGACTTTGGTCGACAATGACGAATTAAAGGGGATTGTGGAAGCTGATGATACACAATCTACAGCGGAATTAGCAGCAGCTTTCGACGTTAGCGTCAAAACAATATTGGTCCATTTGCGTCAAATTGGCAAGGTAAAAAAGCTTGACAAATGGGTGCCCCACGAACTCAATGATCGCCAGCGCGAAGTACGCGTCGAGACGTGCCTTGCACTGCTCAACAGACACACAAATGAAGGAATTTTGAACCGCATTGTTACCTACGACGAAAAATGGACTCTGTTTGACAACCGCAAGCGCTCAGCAAGTTGGTTGGATCCTGGTTCAGCACCTAAACAGTGCCCTAAACGAAAACTTACCCCTAAAAAAGTGATGGTCACTGTTTGGTGGTCTAGCGCCGGTGTGATTCATCACAGCTTCTTACCAAACGGGGTGAGCATTACTGCAGATGTGTACTGTGAAGAACTGAACACAATGATGGAGAAGCTGGCACATCTCCAACCAGCATTGGTCAATCGCTCGTCTCCGCTGCTCCTGCACGACAACGCGCGACCTCATACTGCACAGCAGACGGTCTCCAAGTTGCAAGAACTGGGGTTGGAAGCTCTCCATCATCCACCGTACTCACCAGACCTTGCGCCTACAGACTTCTACTTTTTCCAGAATTTGGATAACTTCTTGGCGGGAAAAAAAGTTAATACCCGAGAGGCAGTACAAAATGCCTTTGAAGAATTTGTTGCCTCCCGTCCAGCTGATTTCTTCAAGAAGGGCATCAATAAACTGCCACTGCGTTGGCAAAGATGCATTGATTGCATGGGTGATTACTTCGATTAATACAATTAAAAAATACAAGAAAAAAAAATCGTTTAAATTTTTTCATACAAAACGGCAATTTCGTAGGTAAAGACCTAATATAATTCCTTTAGGGGTGAATTTAACCTCGCAGTATAATATCTCCTAAACTTGTTAGCATAAATATCGGGATTGCGATGTCTCAAACCCATGTGTTGACCAGATAGTCAGTACTCAATATGACTGGTGGTAGGCCACGTCGCTATTTACAAGCACTAACTATTACCTGTTCAAAGAACAGGTAGATTTCCTCACGATGTGTTCCTCACCGTTGTAACTGCATACATACATACACACATGCATACATACATACACATCACGCCTGATTCCCTGTAGAGGAGTAGGCAGAGATCACGGATCCCCATTTGTCCCGATCCTGACAGACCACTTACGCTTCATTGACATTCATATATCCTCTCATACACTCTCGGTGGTTATAGGTACTCCTAACGTCACCTTTTTCAATATAGCGTCTCATACTGTTTTATGTCTTATTAGGCCGGCCTATTAATATTGTTTTATTTTATCTAATGATATCTCTTCAAATCCAGCGTATTAACCGAGAGATCTTTGCTCTAGATCGGAGGGGAAGTACGTGAAGGTGAAGTGGAAAGAGGTTCGCGTGGGGGACCTGGTGCAGCTGGTGAACGACGAGGCGGTGCCGGCAGACATGGTGCTGCTGCACGCCTCCAATCCGCTGGGCGTGTGCTACCTGGACACGTGCAACCTGGACGGGGAGACCAACCTTAAGGCCCGCAGCGTCGTCAGGGGCTTCCGGGAAAAGGTCAGCACTTTCCTCTTTAGTTTTATTAATTTATTTAGAGCCAATTCAGAATACATGGACTCCCTACATTATTTCATTCATTCATTATTTCACAATAACACCATCACAGGTTTCCCAATACGGTATCATTGACAATACAATAAAATTTACTAATAAACATTTTACACTGAAATAACACAAAAAACATTGAATTGAAACACGAAAAACATTGTTACCATACGTACACATCATGCATCGCTGTAGATTGGTAGGTAAAGTCCTGATGAACCACTTTGGCTTCATTGACATTCGAACGCTAGGTTAAAGGTAGAGATCCCGCCACATAAGCTGGCAGTAGCCAAACTTGGAACTAAATTTGACGTTTCCGCAATTGCGTGTTATTTTGTATGAAAGGTAAATTTAGTATTACCAGCGTTGTGTTTTTTGCCCACTCTTTGTAATTTTTATGTTTGTTAAGGGTGATTATAATAAATTGATTTCCGGAGTTTCTTGTTAGTTCTTCTCCAAGCTAGGGTCTCCGCTGATCTAACCTCGGTAAAAAATATGTGTGTCAGTGCCATGTTTGAAATAGTTTTTTTAATTTATACTTAGATCATAACTATCATACTATCTTAGATCATACTTAGATAACATTCAAAGAGAGCTTGTGATAGGGCCTATTTTAAATAAACATATTTTGACTTTGATATACTAATTTGTTTTATTTGAGTTTATAGCTCTGCAACCAAAGACCGTTACAAATGAAACCTATAATGTATCGAGCCGTATGGCACAGTGAGTGCTAGTTTTGGCGTGTTTACTGGTAACACTGAATTACGCGACTGTGGCGACGCCCCCAACTGCCAGTGTATATGGCGGGATCTCTAGTTTAAACGTGACCTGTTTACAGTATGGTGTTTATTTGTCAATAATATGAGTTATTGGGCCATATGTAGTATATATTTCACAAAAATAGTTATTTTTACAAAATAGTTAACAGAATACAACAAGTATCGATCTTTTACAATAATATACATATACATATGTTAAAAAGACAAATAATTTCACCAGACTGTCTCGTATGTACATAGTCACCATACCTACGTAGGTAATGGATATATTTATATTTGATAACTAAACGTCTCTATACAAATACATCTAAATAATTGTTGCATAGGGCTTTTTCGATTTGAAGACATTGTATCTCGTCGCATACTTGTAAGGAAAAAAAAAAAGATGGCGTTAAATGGAATAAAAGTAAAAATAAATATGGGTTACTTACTTATTGCCCTTTATACACTTAATTGTCTCCTACGGTAAGAAACGTAGCATTCCACATAGGTAATTAAATAAATGGTAACTAAACGTAGCGTAAAATACATTCACGTCCTTCAACCCCTTCGGTGTGGTCTGAACCTTGGAGACATGGAAATATCTTGGTCACTTATTAGCATGTATAACGGGGGTTTTATGTCATATAAAATATTGGTGACGCGTCTCTAGCCTATGGCCCAATAGATAGCCATATATCCTTAGCCCCTTAGTCGCCTCCTTCGACATGCCGTGCCATGCCTGCTAGCGTAACAGTTGATTTTATTTAATAACGATTTGTTATTAGTTATTATAAAGTTTTCTTATAAATGCCATGGAATAAATTAATTAAATGATGGTAAATTAATTCATTATCGACCCATTCATGTCCATCTAGAGATTTTCCAGCCTCACTGAACAAAGCGGCTAACAGAATGAAACCATTACTGAACCAATGGCAATTATCCGCATAATTTATCCGTTTTTCAACTGAATTTCGTAATTACTACAATGATTATGATAACGACGCTACTTTTGAGAATCAATTAATAGTTTTCTTGGTATTATTTACGTATATGGCTGTTAGTTAGTTTTTCAGACTATATTCTAGTATAGTGCCCTATTTATATTGAATGTATTACTCATTCTATTGTTTTTTCTACCTATATCACATCTTAGTAAATAGTAGTAGTGAAAATGTGTCCCAAATATTAGTATTCTTATATAGTGTAGGTACAGAATTAGGCTAAATACCGCAGAGATTTAGTTTCACTGAATAACCTGCCACTCAATTTGGAATTACATACATAAACATAACATACGCTTCACGACTTGTGTTATACACACTCCCTTTTTTATTATAGCGGGATAGTCAGAGGCTTGAATGCCCATCTCCGAAATTTCAAAGGCATGTTAGGTATGGGTCATTCGAAGCCCGCGTATCGCTAGATAGACAAAATGGAATTACTTATTCGCTAATGAATAACGGTGAGGGAAAACATCGTGAGGAAACCTGCCTATCCCTCCCTATAGGTAATAGTCTGTGCTTATATACGGCGATACGGTTCACTACCTATCACGTTGGGTGCTGTCTAGTGAAACGCGGGCCCATACCTAACATGCCTTCGAAACTTAAGAAATGGGCACTCAAGCCTCTAAACACCTCGCTACAGTAAAAAGGGAGTGTTTTTACACTAGTGAAGCGTATGTTTTTTATACTAATAATTATTCGTAATGATATTAATAACATAATTTTTAAATGGCCATACGTTATGAATCCTGGTAAAGTTCCTCTTGATGGTATCCTTGACGATATAGAAGGGAATCTTCTTCGTAATGTCAGCTATTGGGTATTGAGATACATATTCATGAACTTATGAATCGGAATTAATTTGGCACGCCATATCAATTAGGAGTGCATGGGAGCACAACGGTGTCAAGTATTTTTAGGTCGACGACTGCGATAATCTTTGTTTATTTTATTTACAACATTGCACTTGGAACATGATTTTTATTTTTGATATTTATTTGAGACCTTTCCAAAAATTTATACGTTTGAATCATACATAGGAAAATAATTAAATGTAAATCTAAAATTCTGAATGTAAGCCCAAAATATATACTATCGCACAACAAAGGTTAGGTTGGGTATTATTTTGGGTGGGTAATTCAGTATTTTTGATGTTTGTAAAATACTAGTCTCGTACACAGAGTAGAGAACACAGATACCTTATTTAAATAAGACAATATATTATGGTATCGATATAAGTTCATATTGCCTGAGCGTAGACATTATTAAGCGACAGAAAGAGAAATGGCTTAAGTAAAGGTAATTGCGGAAGAAAAGTATTCTTATAAATAATAATAAGAATCACATTGATTTATTTACTAAGTTACATAGGGGCCGGCCCAATAAGACATATAACAGTCAGATAGACGCTTTATTGAAAAAGGGTGACGTTAGGAGTACCTATAACCGCCGAGTGTGTATGAGAAGATGTAAGAGTGCCAATGAAGCGAAAGTGGTCGATCACGATCGGGACAAATGGGGTTCCGTGATCTCTGCCTACCCCTCTGCAGGGAATCAGGCGTGATGTGTATGTATGTATGATTTATTTACAACAGGGTAACATACTTTACAGGCAAATCCCTAATGCGTATGCTATAACATAAATTATTACTCTAAAATCTTAAACTAGTCGAATAACTTAATCACGGCTTTGGCGAACTTATCCTGTCTACATAAAAACACATTGACAGTAGCCGAGACTGCATCGAGAGTGCGGAGCGTATGCGTCAGCGGATATATTGATAGATAGTCCTAACATATATAGATAGTCCTTAAAGGGATGATAAGAATCATAGAGAATATAGTATAAAACAAAGTCGTTTTCTCTGATCCTATGTCCCTTTGTATACTTAAATCTTTGAAACTACGCAACGGATTTTGATGCGGTTTTTTTAATAGATAAAGTGATTCAAGAGGAAGGTTTATATGTATAATAACATCCATCAAATAGCTAGAAGTGCGAAGTCGGAGCGGGTCGCTAGTAGAGAATAAACTGTCCCCACTTGTGGCATATAATAGGGATCAATTTTAATCATTTCAGATATCATTATCACGAATCATGGTTTAAAAAAAGATGGTATGACATTGCATCGCTAGATATCTTAGTATAAGCTAAAGTAAAAAGTTGTAACTATAGTCACATTCTACCCAAGTCTTAGTTAGGAACATATAAGGGATATAGGTATATTATGTAAGCGACCTTCAAAGGTTTTTGACTCTACCTACTGTTCAAATCGCAGTGCAATAAAATGTAGTCTGAGCCATAAATGTTTTATATTTACGATACTGTTATCAATGTCGTGCCAACCTGAATCACGGTTAAAGGCGTTAATTCATTCTACTGCGGATGCGATGGCCTATCATAACCTAACCATACATAGATATACATTCACGTTCTTTAATCCCTTTCGGGGTGGACAGAACCTTGAAGATATGAGAACATCTTAGCTTTCACTTAATTGGGGTTGCACGTAAATTGGGGTTTTAGTGGCATATTGGTGACAGGTTGCTAGCCCATCGCTCCATAGCTTCCATATACCCCTAGTCCCTTATTCTCCTCCTAGGACATGCCGGGAAGAAAAGCAGCTATATAGTTAGCATTCTTTTTATGTCCCAGCTAGCACGGGAAAATCTAACCTAACGATCTGTCACGACAAGTGGACTTCGAGTGACCAAGGGCTGATGATAATGGGATATTCCGACTCAAAGTAGTTAAAAGTATTGAGTATTTTAATCCTACCAAAATTCAAATAAAAGTATAGGTTATGAATTAATAAGTATGTCGAGTTTTATTTAACTTGAATAAATAAAAAAATATTAAATAATCCCAATGAAGTTTAACAAACAAAATAAAACTAAATATGAACAATACAAAACATAAAAAAGTTAAATCTGACAAAAAGTAAATATTTACACAGCGCCACTAGTGTCCCGAATTTAGCACACAGAAGCAAAATTAAATTAATAACTGTCACATATTATGGAGTCAGTATACCGAGATTCTGTACATTCCTAGAGATTAAATGGGGACCATTTATGTAACATAACATAGTATAAAACAAAGTCGCTTTCTCTTAAGTCGCTTTTTCTTCTTTCAAGTAATTCGACGTAGCTCAGTAATTCGACGAAGCTCAGTTGTTTGGGGCTTGGCTCTGTATCAGCAGTGGGTACAGGGTTCAAATCCCGTTTGAGCGTGTACCAATGGAAATGAAGTTTAATGAATTTCTATGTACATTTTCGTAATAAAAACACATTTACGAAATGCATCGAATTATACGGTGAGGGAAAACATCGTGAGGAAACCTACCTGTTCGTCGAACAGGTTATAGTTAGTGCTTGTAAATGGCGACATGGCTGACCACCTGTCACATTGAGTACTGACTATCTGGTCAACAGGTGGGTTCGAGGTGTCCATAGAATTACTACCTTCGCAATTGCGGAGATGGACACCTGAACCTCTGACTACCCCGCAAGGGTTAATGGTCGTGAATGCGTTTGTTTTTTGTTCGTTTCGCTTTCTCTGTCCCTTTGTATGTTTAAATCTTTGAAACTACGCAACGGATTTTAATGCGGTTTTTTTAATAGATAGAGTGATTCAGAGGTTTGTATGTAAATAACATCTCTTAAATAGTGGAGTAGGCTATATATTTTATACCCGCGCGAAGCCAGAGCGGGTCACTAGTAACATTACAAAATATTATTAAATATGAGTTAATATAACATCAGGCACTGGATGTCTCTTAATACCAAGAATCTACCGTTGGTTCGCAAAGATACATAAACGACACTATTGTCCATTCACTATTACATAAGTCACCTTCATAATCCAGTTCCAATTTGTAGTCCTACTTGATATTTATCAATTAATTTATAGCTCATTTGATCTTAATTGTTAAAGACATGGCTAGGACGTGCATTTAAATCGCACATTATGACCTATAACCGCCTAGTGTATATGTGGAGCTCACTGCTAGTCAGGGAAAGGAGTCGAATACTAAGTAGCTGCATTTCTTTCCGTCATGGTATAGGAGGCGTATGTTCAAGAGTATTGCATCAAATTCACTTTACATTATGCAACATCAATTTCATTATACGAGTAGTAATATAATAATTACTTAGCTTGCACTTTAACGATGTGTCCACTCCCCCGAGGCCTATTGTGCGGTTTTTATCAAGCTCCATTATAAATTAACTTAGCTACAATTAAAAACACACACGACCTTATTTCCAATCGAGTTACACTAGCTAGTCAACACTAGGATAGTTGTTTAGTAAAAGGCCAGATAGTTAAAATTATATATAATTTTTGGGACACTATTACACGAATTGAACTTGCCCCTTAGTAAGTTCATTTAAGACTTGTGTTAAGGGTACTAGTCGATGTGTATTTAAGAGCTATATACATACTTATTATATAAATATATAGTAGATAAATGCATATATAGTATATATAATGAACAATCAGACTGGAAAGCAGAAGAAAAGCGTAGTTCTTTACTCCGTCTCCACCGGAGATCGAACCCGGGATCTCACGATTAGCGTTCAGGTGGTTAACCAATCGCGCCACAGAGGTTGACAAATAAATATATGTTGTCCCAGGCAGCAGGACATTAAGTACGAAAGCTTTGTTATTAGAAATAAAGCACAATCATATTCCGCGCTTTCTATGCCCTATATCTAAGTGTGCTATCGCTGGAACCTCATTTCGCATTCTTTCACGAGGCTGCTAACTTTCCCTTGTCACTCGCGAAAAGCTCAAGTCGTATTCTACAGTTAAACGGCGTAATAAGCTGCGCGTGTTATTATTTAGATGTCAAGCCAATGTAACTTTTGGTGACTTAATTAGCCTTTTGACACTTTCACTTGCGATCGTATCAAACGGGTTAGGTATCCTTCTGGTTAAGAAAGATTTGCGTATTGATAGAGCTATCTGTTCTTAGAGGATATGTCTAATGTGACGGTTACTTTTTTGTATTATTCTTAATTTTACTATTCAATAAAATAATATAAATCTTTAATTTTCTTTCAGCACCATGACTTCCATCCAACGAAATTTCGGAGCTCCATCGAAGTGGAAAGGCCGTCCACCAAGATCTACCGGTTCAACGGGTTCGTGGCGCACCCGGACGGGCTGCGGGTGCCGCTGACGCCGGAGAACCTGCTGCTGAGGGAGTGCACCATCAAGAACACCGACAAGGTGGAGGGCATCGTGGTGTACGCGGGCCACGAGACCAAGGCCATGCTCAACAACGGCGGCCCAAGGTACAAGCGCTCGCAGCTCGAGAGGAAGATGAACACCGACATCATCTGGTGCGTGCTGGTGCTGCTGTTCCTGTGCTGCACGGGCGCCATCGGCTGCAAGGTGTGGCTCAGCTACTACTCGCTCAAGAACCTGCCGCTCTTCATCCCCACCACCAACTCGCCGGCGCTGGAGGGGCTGCTCATCTTCTGGACGTACATCATAGTGCTGCAGGTGATGATCCCCATCTCGCTGTACGTGACCATCGAGATGGCGAAGCTGCTGCAGGTGTACCACGTGCACCAGGACATCGACATGTACGACCCCGAGACGAACCACACGGCGGTGTGCCGCGCGCTCAACATCACCGAGGAGCTGGGCCAGATCAGCTACCTGTTCAGCGACAAGACGGGCACGCTCACCGAGAACAAGATGCTGTTCCGGCGCTGCGCAGTCAACGGCGTGGACTACGACCACCCGCCGGGGCCCCCCGCCGAGGCCTCGCTCGAGCTGCCGCCCATCGTCACGCCCCTCACGCACATCTCCCCCAACCGGCGCATGCTGCAGCACATGGAGGCCAACAGCGACTCCATGCAGGCGGCCAGGGTAAGACCACCTACTTCTATTGTGTTACACTGTACATAATCATCATCATCAGCCTGTCTGAATCCACTGTTGGACATAGGCCTCACCCAAATGACGCCACTTCTCCCTGTCAGTGGCCGTTCGCATCCATTCAATGCCGGCCAACCTGCGCAGGTCGTCTTCCTACCTTGCCTTATAGTGACATTGCATTATAGTGACTTCAAAGTTCTGCCCGTCCAAAGAGGGCGTGAATGTATATGTATAATTTACTAAAGCTTTTGGTTACACTGTACGGTGTTTAGACAATACCACTACATTTGCCCTTTTTTAAAATACGCTGTAGTACCTCACTCATGTTTCGGAAAATGAAATGCATTGATCGTTACGCATGAAACGTTTTCGTCTGTAGCCGTCTGACCTGTCATAAATTCGCTACCGGCTGTGAGTTCACTTTTGATATAATATTGAAAGAGTAAACCACAGTGACAGAAGGATCTAATAGTTTTTGAATAGATATGTTGTGTACGTATGTACTAATTACCTTTGAAATATAGAAGCAAGAATTTCAATGCGGGCTTTCGATAACTATTACGTACATACCATGTTACAAAAATTGCAAAACTTATCATAGCTTAGCTGCCTTCCCTTTCATAATATTGACAGTAATTTCATCAGACAGAAATATTTGTATATTTGTTCAGGTAAAAACTGCAAGAGTTTTTTTACAACTTTCAAAAAACTTGTTTGTTTGAATATGATTTTTTATCTCTTACTACTTATAAACCCCTGCTTCCTAATACTTGTATTAATAACACGAATACACAAGCACTAGACATTAAGTCTAAGCAGATTAACACTCGCTTACGGTAAAAAAAACTGTACTAGCGTCCCTTGAGGTCCCGGGTTCGATTCTCGGATGAATATGTAGCATATATAAACGACCTTTCGTTTGGTCGTTTATATATGCTACATATTCATAAATATACGTTGACTAGGACACTTAGCACAAAACGTAATTAAATTCAACAAGCGGCTAGTTTAGTTAAATATTGTGTCGTACAATCCATATTAATAATTTGCCGCGGGGTTTAAGGTAGTCTCGATTGAAACCATACCGGAATAACAGAACTTAGAATATATTGATTTCGAGTCGACAACATATATACCGAAATTGTGATTGTATAGTTCATATTACAAAAGACAAACGCGTTAACGACCATTAACCCATGCGGGGTTGTCAGAAGTTCAAGTATCCATCTCCGCAATCGCGGATGTAATAGTTCAATAGCTACAATGAACCCACGTATTGACCAGATAGATAGTATGTGACAGGTGGTAGCTATTTCGCTATTTACAAACACTGACTATTCGGCGAACAGGTAGGTTTCCTCACGATGTTTTCCCTCACCGTAGTTTTTCAAGCATTTCGTACATATGACGATGTTGCATTTCAGGTGAAGGAGTTCCTGCTGAGTCTGGCGGTGTGCAACACGGTGATGGTGAGCCAGCCGCGGGGGGACGACGGTGGGGAGCTACCCGGGACCCCTCTGGCACCCATCGGCAACGGGAACCACTCCGACAAGTGAGCAATACGCCCAAACAAGCTTAAGAAACAGAAAGCTAACTAGCTGCCGTTCTTCCCGGCATGTCGTAGGAAGCCACTTTGGAACCAGGGGTCAATCTATTGGGCGATGGATTGGCAACATGTCACCAAGGTCACAACCCAATTTAGGCTAAAATAGTGACATAGGACTTATTATAGTGTCTCAAAGTTCTGTCCTTCCAATGATGGTGTGAATGTATATGTATGGGTTACTAAAGCCTTTGGTAGGTTGATTTTCCCAGGTATAGAGCATTGTAATAAAAGACATTGTAGCACAGAGCTCACGTGTTGTTCGGTTGCAGATATGCGCGGCTGAACGAGTCGCGGTCCACGACGCCGTCGCCGCCGCCCAGCACCTCGTCCACGTCGCTCAAGCTGAAGCTGCCCAAGCTGAGGCCCTTCGCCCGCGACGACAGCGTCAGCCTGCCCACCACCGCCAGCGAGACGCCCGTGAGTCTGCACAGAGTTACTGCACTCCACATACATACACATCACGCCTGATTCCCTGTAGAGGGGTAGGCAGAGATCACGGATCCCCATTTGTCCCGATCCTGACAGACCACTTTCGCTTCATTGACATTCATACACTCTCGGCGGTTATAGGTACACTGTAGTCTTTATTATTATTTCTGACTGCACTCTGTAGTCTTTATTACACTTACATAGTTACACGACGACCTCCGTGGCGCGATTGGTTACCTACCTGAAAGCTTATCGTGAAGTGAAGTAGGAAGAGTTAAGAACTATGTTTTTGTTCTACTTTCCAGTCTGGTCGTTTATTATATAGGTATATATATATATATATATATATATATATATATATATATATATATATATATATATAACTATATATATATAACTATATAATAAACGACCAGACATATATATATATATAACTATATAATAAACGACCAGACATATATATATACATATACTATATATGTACATAAAAAGTGTATATTTCATAAATAAACATTAAAACATAAACAAACAGCTTCTAAGGTTGTTTGTAAAAAAAAATCATTTTTCATTTCATGCACGTATATAAATCAAGCTCGTTTGTCTCCGAACGTGAAAGTAGGTCGATATGTACCTATTTATTTATATATTATAATGTACACTGGAAAAGGAACAGAATAGTTTTAAGTGCAACGTACATATTACTGAAATACGCTAGGCAATTATTATTTTCTAACAATTAGTAACCCCTTCCCAACACCTCTCCCTAATTACCTTAACCACCTAGTAAAGCGACAGAATTTTAGTAGGTCAAATCGTCCCCATTCACAGAGACAAATGGGGCTTGCACTTGACCGCGTTGCAGCTATTAATCGTTGTTCTGTGTGCTATTGACGACCTATCGTCACGCAATGTTTGCCCACACTGTTGAGCCACTGATTGAGCTCCGATTTGCCTTCCCCTTCGCTTTGGGCTTTCACATTTTACTCTCACATGGGAGCATATTCTTATATTCCATTTTAGTTGTTCTGAACATAGTGTGTTTGGAGACATATACATACACATTACCCCCTTGTGAAGAGGTAGACCGAGATGACAGATCGCCACCTATCCCGATCCTGACGAATCACATACGCTTACGTCATCGTATCATTGACACTCATGCACACTCGGCGATTATAGGTACAACTCTTACCGTACCCTTTTTCAATATGGTGTCTATCTGACTGACATATCTTATTGGGCCGACCCCTTCAGTTCGACCTTGAACTTTAGATACCTAATTTATAACTATTGATGGGGCGCAGCGGATGAGACTTGACGAGAACTGAAGGTTCCGGGTTCAATTCAAACTTCACCCGCAGAACTATAGTCCTTTCATCAGCTTTTATGACATGCTTTAACCGTCCTATTTTGATAAGGTTTGAATCGAGTCTACCGTACGGTAAAACATTATTGATGATGATTTTGACGACCTCCGTGGCGCGATCGGTTAGCCGCCGGAACGCTAATCGTGAGGTCCCGGGTTCGATTCCTTGTGGAGGCAGAGTTTATAACTACGCTTTTCAACTGCTTTCCAGTCTGGTCGTTGATTATATATGCTATATATGTATTTATCTATATATATTAAGTATATATTTCTTAAATATACGTCGACTAGTACCCTTAACACAAGTCTTAAATGAACTTACCAAGGGGCTAGTTCAATTGGTGTAATAATGTCCAAATATTATTTATTTGATGATACGTGCATTGCAGATGATAAGGTACGAGTCGGAGAGCCCCGATGAGTTGGCGCTGGTGGAGGCGGCGCTGGCGTACGGGCACGAGCTGCGCGCCAGGAAGCCCGACGAGGTGGAGCTGGGCGTGGGGGGGCAGCTGCTGCGGCTGCCCGTGCTCGGCGTGCAGCAGTTCGACAGCGCGCGCAAGTGCATGTCCATCGCCATCCGGACCAACCAGCAGATGGTATTAGCTCATTCATTCTATTTACTCATAGTAATTAGTCGCCTCCTACATGTGGGAAGAACGGCAGATAGTTGGCATTCTCTTGGGGCCTTACTCCACTAATGCATTGTAGGCACAATATTACTTCAGTATCGATACTGTAATACTTCAGTGGCCGTAATTTGACACTTTTGGCACTCCACTAACTAATTTTGGCCACTGAAGCACTATCTGATGTACTTCTGCGTCTGAAGTACAAAAAAGCTACTCCACTAATCAAACGTCCGTCAATGTCAGTTCAATAGCCTTATATTTGGCACTCCACTATTGACGTTTCTGTGTTTTGAGTTGCCACTGAAGCACCACTGACTCGCTGTTGAGGTACAACTGTGGCAGATCAAAATATTAGCAGAGTGCCACTTTTACAGCCGAGACGCAGAAGTAACGCCATAGCGACGCAGTAGTGTGACTATCAAAGTTAATTAGTGGAGCTAGGCCCCTGACGTGTGGTCCTTTCCAGGTGACAGTGTTCGTGAAGGGCGCGGACTCGACGGTGCTGGGCGCGCTGTCGCCGCTGCGCGTGGGGAGCCCGGAGCAGGTGGCCCTGGAGCGCACGCGGGCGCTGGTGGACGAGTACTCGCGCAGCGGCCTGCGCACGCTGCTCGTGGCCAAGCGGCACCTCAGCCTGGCGCGCTGGGAGGAGTGGCACGCGGGACACCTGCGCGCCATGGAGCCCGGCGAAGGTACTGCACGCGCCTCATCATCAACATAGTATAAAACAAAGTCGCTTTCTCTGTCCCTATCTCCCTTTGTATGCTTAAATCTTTGAAACTACGCAACGGATCTCGATGCGGTTTTTTTTAATAGATATAGTGATTCAAGAGGAAGGTTTATATGTATAATAAAATCCAATAAATAGTGGAGTAGGCTATATATTTTATACCCGTGCGAAGCCAGAGCGGGTCACTAGTTGTTCTATATAATATATCGCTCCACCGTTCTATCCAGTCGGCGACAAACAGACGTGAAGGTGTTCATATAATAAGTTGCTAACGGAAAAGCAAAAAGTCCTAAGGAAAACAACCTATCCCTCAACATAGTTTAAAGACAGTGCCTGTATACGTCGAGACGGTTCACTACCTATCACGTTGGGTGCTGTGTATATAGTGAAACGCAGGCTTTGAGTGGCTCATACCTAACAAGCTTACGAAAGTTCTAAGATAAGCAAGCTCAAGTTGTTGATGTAAATTGACAAATGTGTAAATTCGGCTTTGCTCGTCCAGTACGCGTTTTTGGCAGAAAGGCAGTCAAAACACGATGGCGAGATTGGTTTGCCAAAGTCATTAGAATTTCACCAAGTACTTCATTAGTCGAATTGATCGGAAGCTCCTCGTCAACTCGAAGGTCATATTTATTTTATATTTTGTCTTCTACCCATGTATCTAGATATAAGTTCTGAGTTTCCCTGAGATTAAGTAAATAGTCTGATCCCATGCTAGCTGGGACGTAAAAAGAAAGCTAACTAGGTGCCATTTTTCCCGACCTGTCGTAGTTAGCGTACTAGGGGTAAAAAGAATCACCAATATTCCATAATGACTTAGCAATCTCGATATTAATGCTAACACTGACTTGGAAGATATTTTATCTCCGTGGTTCTGTCCATCCGTAAGGGGTTAAAGGACGTGAGTGTGTATGTATATAGCTATACAGTGGTTGAATGTGTGTGCAGGTCGCGAGCGGCGCGTGCGGGAGTCGCTGCAGCGGCTGGAGAGCGCGCTCACGCTGCTGGGCGCCACCGGGGTCGAGGACCGCCTGCAGGACGGCGTGCCCCGCACCATCCGGGCGCTGCTCGACGCAGGTACCTACTCCTTATAACTTTGGGCTAACGATCCGTCACCAATGTTCCATATGAAACCACAAATATAATATTCACACTAAACAGTGACCTAAGAAATTACTGTTTCGTAGATATTGTCCATCCCGAAAGGGTATGTAATGTTAATTAATTTTTGTTTTGATAATTTAGTTTAATGTTAGTTTCCGTTTGATATTTTAATTAAAATATTTTGCGGAAACAAGATATAAACCAATTTCCTACTCAGGCCATTTGCCTTGAAAAACACCTACCCAGGATCCTACATACGAGTATATTTAACACATGTTGTCGTTGCAGGCATCATCGTGTGGGTGCTGACGGGGGATAAGCCCGAGACGGCCATCAACATCGCCTACTCCGCCTCGCTCTTCTCGCAGAGCGACCGGCTGCTCTACCTCATATCCAGGGACAAGGTGCCTAAACCTTATGTTACTGTGTATATCCCGTGCTATCTGGGGCGTGAAAAGAATGTTAACTAGCCATTAGCCCTTGCGGGGTAGTCAGAGGTTCAGGTGTCCATATCCGCAATTGTAAAGTTAGTAATTCTATGGCCACCTCGAACCCACGTGTTGACTAAATATTCAGTATTCAATGTGACAGGTGGTCAGCCATGTCGCCATTTACAAGCACTAACTATAACCTGTTCGACGAACAGGTAGATTTCCTCACGATGTTTTCCCTCACCGTATAATTAACTAGCTGCAGTTCTTCCTAACATGTCGTAAAAGAGGGCCAAGGCCGCTGAGCTTGCAAAATTATTACCAATGTTCCATATGTCATTGCAACCCCAATATTCATGATAAGATCTAGGAGATATTATAGTGTCTCCGAGGTTTTGTCCTTTCTGAAAAGGATAAGAAGCCGTGAATGTATGTGTACAGGTTAACACACATCATTATGTAAATAATATTGACGACTCGCTAATTCGGGTCAAGTAGAAACAATTAACTTGCGAAATCATGTGACTTAGCATTCGCTTAATTTACAATTTTATATATTTTTTTATATACATACACATATAAACTCGGCGTTGGATCGACTTTTCATTAGGTTTTGTACACTAACTTGCCCTCACAACTCGACTGCACTCTCCTTCTAAACTATAGACACATTACAGTATGTATTTCAAAATAAACGACATCCGTGGTGCGATCAGTCAACCACCCGAACGCTAATCGGTCTTCTTTTTTTCATCTGCTTTCCAGTCTGGTTGTTGATTATACTATATATGCATTTATCTATTTATAATAAGTATATATTTCTTAAATAATTGACAAGTACCCCTAACACAAGTATTAAATGTACTTACCAAGGGGCTAGTGCAATTTGTGTATATTATTTTAACCATTTATATGGCATGTGCAGGAGCAAGCAGAGGTGACGATAAAGAACTACCTGGAGGCGGAGGCGACCCGTGCGGGCGGACAGGCACTGGTGGTGGACGGGCGCACGCTCACCTACATCCTGGATAGGCGCAGTGGGCTCGTGGCGCCCTTCCTGTCGCTGGCCAGGCGATGCTCCTCCGTGCTGTGCTGCAGAGCCACCCCCCTGCAGAAGGCCTACATCGTCAAGGTACCTATGTGTACTGCTGTTTACTGTATGTGTCAGATAAATTAACTGCGTATGTGTCGTGGTTATAAGGTTATTCCATATTTTCCTACCTTCTCTTATTTGCTCTTCACGCTACGTACACCCGCCTTGAGAAGTATGTCTCCAATTTAATTCAATAAGTTGTTTTTTGTCATCGTGTACTATACTCATTCGATAATTTGAGGTAGCCTGTTGAATACCAGGTATTTCTGGTTGTAATAAGATAATTATGTACTCGTCATTGACATAAATTTATTCAGATCAATGTAGTTAATATGCCAACTATGTGGTGTCTGAAACCCAATAAAGTATCACCATTTCACTGCACGAAGGTTTTATTGCGAGTGAGTATTTCAAGTAACCTTTTACTTACAAACACGTTCACGACCATTAACCCATGCGGGGAAGTCAGAAGTTAAAGTATCCATCTCCGCAATTGCGGAGGTAGTAATTATATGGCTACCTTAAACCCACGTGTTGACCAGACAGTTAATACTCAATGTAGCAGGTGGTAAGCCATTTAGAAGCACTAACTATTACCTGTTTGACGAACAGGTAGGTTTCCTCACGATGTTTTCCCTCACCTCACAAGTAAATGGCGTTTATTGTTGCTTTCCTATCTGAACCGTTTGTTGGTATTTCAGGCGGTGAAGGAGGAGCTAGGCGTGACCACGCTGGCCATCGGCGACGGCGCCAACGACGTCTCCATGATCCAGACGGCTGACGTTGGCGTGGGTACGTGCCATTCTTCTACTACTGTACTACCTACATCACTAAATAGTATAAAACAAAGTCGCTTTCTCCGTCCCTATGTCCCTTTGTATGCTTAAATCTTTGAAACTACGCAACGGATTTTGATGCGGTTTTTTTAATAGATATAGTGATTCAAGAGGAAGGTTTATATGTATAATAACATCCATTAAATAGTGGAGTAGGCTATGTATTTTATACCCGTGCGAAGCCAGAGCGGGTCGCTAGTATCAAATACAAACATGTTCACGTCCTTTAATCCTTTTCGGGTTGGACATTGACATCTGTGAAAACATCTCCTTGGTCACAAACTCAACTTTAACAATGGTATTTGGAAAATAATTAAATGTACATCAAAAATACTACAATATATACCAAAAATATAACTACATGTACAGCAAAGGTTTAGTTTATGTTGAAATTTTTATTAAGGAATCCATTTTCGAAATTTGATGTTCTTTTAAATACTAGTCAATATATTTGAAAAATAAGTTTAAAGCTTCGTATGTATCAATCTAAGAACTTCAAAGCAAACAAATCATTCTATACCAATACAGTAAAAATCAAAGGAAATCTGAAATGCATCTCAAAGATTAATTTTACGCTGAAAAACATTACCAAAAATTTTTAATTTTCATAATTTATTGGGCCATAGACAGGCAATCTAACATTAAAGATAATGATAAAAGTGACGATAGAAATGTAATGTCTCCTAGCAAAAGCTATAATCCACATTGAAAGCGTGTGAATGTATACTTATTTATTCCCACAGGTCTGTCGGGACACGAGGGTAGGCAGGCGGTGATGGCGGCGGACTTCGCGCTGGCCCGCTTCAAGTTCCTGGAGAAGCTGCTGCTGGTGCACGGGCACTGGTGCTACGACCGCCTCGCCAGGATGATCACCTACTTCTTCGTCAAGAACTCGGTAGGGGGCGCCACCACTCACTACACAAAACTGACTGACAGTTGATATATATTTTATTTACTATGAGAGACCGGGTCATATCACGATCTTCCCGCGACCACGGCCTATGCAACTGGGTCGAAACGTCGGGCAAAATAAAGATATATTTATTAATTTATCGTGAAATGACCCGGTCTCTCATAGTAAATAAAATGAGTATAAATCGCGAGTGTTTAAAAATTGATATATACTACGTAAAAATACATTTACGAAATGAATCGAATGTTACGGTGATGGAAAACATCGTGAGGAAACCTACCTGTTCCCCGATCGGGTAATAGTCAGTGCTTGTAAATGGTGGCATGGCTTGCCACCTGTCACATTGATTACTATCTGGTCAGCACGTGGCTTCGAGGTGGCCATAGAATTAATACCTTCGCAATTGCGGAGATGAACACCTGAACCTCTGACTACCCTGCAAGGGGTAATGGTCGTGAACGCGTTTGTCAAATTGATGTTCATTTTTATCACAAAAGTTTACAATGTCATGAAATGTTCTTTTTAAAAAAATGAACTAAGGTTTTTATTTATATTGCATGATGAGATTATTATATTGTTTTAGAAAAATGAAAAAAGAATACATAAGAATTACGTACTTTTTATTGCTGAAATAATCAGTGTTCACAGTAGAATTCATACAATTGTATTTATGACACACACGTCAGTATATGAATAAATGTGCGAGTGGTGAGTGATGAGTGGTTGTCGGCAGACGCTGGTGTTCCTGACGTTCTGGTACCAGTGGCTGTGCGGCTTCTCGGCGGCCGTCACCATCGACCAGCTGCACCTCATGGGCTACAACCTCATCTTCACGGCGTGGCCCCCGCTCATCATGGGTAAGCAGCGACCAAAGAGTCCCCTTCTTAACTGTATATTTAAGTTCACTGAATATTCAAGTTTTCACGTCATGAATATTCAATTTACACTTTAAATTTCTATTATTACGATGTATTATTTTAGAAATAATATGATATTTAATTGTACGATTACTTCATTTTGAATATAAAATAATCATAACTCGGTTATATGTCACTTAATAAGACGTATGACAGTCAGCTAGACGCTATATCGTAAAAGGTTGACGTTAGGAATACCTATAACCGCCAAGTGTGTATGAGAAGATGTACAAGTATCAATGAAGCGAAAGTGGTCTGTCAGGATCGGGACAAATGGGGATCCGTGATATCTGCCTACCCCTCTACAGGGGGTGATGTGTATCTAACCCATGTTGTCTCTTCCAGGCGTGTACGAGCGAGTGGCGCCGGCGTCCCTCCTGCTGGAGCAGCCGGCGCTGTACTACGCGTCGCGGCTGGGGCGCACCTACACGTCCTACACCTTCTGGGTGGTGCTGCTGGAGTCCCTGTACGTGGCGCTGAGCATCCTGTGCATCGCCGTGGGCGTCTACTGGGACACCGACATGGACTTCCACCTCTTCGGCGCTGTCATCATGACGGCGTGCCTGGTCAACATGCTGCTGTACGTTGCCTTGGAGACGAGGAGTTGGGTGAGTCTCCATCGCTACTTCAATAATGAAATTCGTTGTCGAATTGACAATAACAAAGATCTATGGTTGAGCCGAGTCAGTTGTAGGACGGTTCAGGCTAAGGACTCACGAAGCGGTTTTCAACCGCACCCGTCGCGGTTGCACACCAATATTTATGGTAAAAATGAAAGCACATTTCCCGAGGCGTTTTACGCTTGCGATTGTTTGTGGGTCCCGCTGCATCGGTGGTCATCTTGTACCGGCGGGCTACAGCCGATCGCTTTGAGATATTTTGGCGGGTGACCGCGTGGGTAGCGTGACTACACAAAACCGCATCGTGAGTCCGTAGTCTTAATGTTTTAATAAATAAACATGGACAATGATAGGAATTTACATTTACATGTATATAAAGAATTGTGTTGTGAAATAAACAATAAGAAAGTAGTTGCAAATTTTGTGTTTTTGAAACGTTGCTGTAACAGAACTTATAATTAATCCATTTCATGTGTATATTCCAGCATTTCAATAAGTGTTTTGTAAGTGGGAGTGACATGCGTACTAGCACTGTTCTCGTAGTGTGGCACTGATGAGTGACATGTTTTTTTATTTATACTACAAGCATTTAACTGTTAAAACATTCAGAAAATATCAATACTTATGATGATATTTTTTTCTGTTTTTAGTCTCAACATTACAAATTGAGTTTAACATTCAATCACCTGTTTCACAGTATGAAATGTAGAGCCACTTACAACTTTTTTTATTTAAGAAAAAAAGTGAAAATATAAAACGGTTTTCTTAGCTATTTGGGAAAATTACTTTAAACCGTAATTGTAGCTATAATAAGATTCTGCCTCCATTCATCTCTGTTTTATGTAACAGAGTACTAAACAAACATAATGAATAGAAATTCAATCATCATGATTCAATTGACAAGACATTAAAAACTAAAACGGTTACAGCAATTGATTTGATTCTACTGAGGAATATATATATTGTTTTTCCGTAGATTTTCTTTCTCAAGCGTGTTGCACAGTGTTTGTAGTTGAAACGAGTGAGCTTTTGTAAATCATTTCATCAACAGGACAAAACACAAAACAAAATAACAATGTTTCTCATGCAGAAATGTCCTATTCGTCTGGTATTTTAGCGTGCTATACATAGGCAAATAACGATATCTGAATGTTATTGACAAATAGAATCTTTACTTCTACCTGATTGTAAAAAGTTGTGATATTGGTCAGTAAAATCATAGTTTCCTTACTCGATAATTAATGATATTAATTTTGTCCTTATTGAATCATTATCTGCCGCATTTCCGTTGACGTTTTAAATGTTTAAATTCCCTATCTGACAATACAAGCATCACAGACAGTGACATGTTATAAAATATGAATTGTTCCGTTGGCAGACGATATTCCACCTGCTGGTGTTGGTGGTGTCCATCACGCTGTTCTACGCGTTCACGCTGGCCTACCAGAACCTGTGGGTGCTGCTGTTCTACCCGCACTCGACGTTCAACGTGCTGTGGACCGCCATGGGCATGTACAGCTACTGGCTGGTCATCACGCTCAGCGCCGTCGTCGGCCTCGCGCCCAGGTAATGCTCAAAACACCACTTATTTGCTGTGACTAATAAAAAAATTACTTCTTAACAATTTGGGACGTAAATTAAACGCTACGAAGCGCCCTTTCTTTCCGTTGTATTGTCTGAAGGGATCAGAGGTAAATGGAATCTGATAAGCATTGGGAAGCAGGTTACCTCCAATATTACATATTATTATTATCACAACAGACATATAACAGTCAGATAGACGCTATATTGAAAAAGGTGACGTTAGGTGTACCTATAACCACCGAGAGTGTATGAGAAGATGTATGAATGTCAATGTAAGTGGTCTGTCAGGATCGGGACAGATGGGGAACCGTGATCTCTGCCTACCCCTCTAAAGGGAATCAGGCGTGAAGTGTATGTATGTATTGTTATCACAAGCTCTTCAGGGATGTCCCAAGTTGTTTGTGAAGTGAGTATATGTTTGTAATTGTTTCCTTGTTGTGGTAGACTGGCGCTGCGTGCCATCCACAACTCCATGTACCCCGGGGCGTTCAACCGCGCCGTGATAGCGAGGCAGCGCTCGCCCCGCACGCGGCTGCCCTACGCGGCGCAGTACCACACCACCAGCTCCTCGGCACACGTCTACAGGTGAGCCACCGCGGCACTCAAGGGACATCGTACTCAAACATTTTTGGAACAAAAACGACAAACGCAATCACGACCATTAACCCTTGCGGGGTAGTCAAACGTCCAAGGTTCCATCTCCGCAATTGTGAAGGTAGTAATTCTATGGCCACCTCGAACCTACGTGTTGACCAGATAGTCGGTACTCAATGTGGCAGGTGGTAAGCCATATCGCCATTTACAAGCACTGACTATTACCTGTTCGGGGAACAGGTAGGTTTCCTCACGATGTTTTCCCTCACCATAATATTCGATGCACTTCGTAAATGATTTTATTATTACGAAAATGTACATAAAAAATTATTTAACTTCATTTCCATTGGTACATGCTCAAGCGGGATTTGAAACCCCAAACAACTGAGCTACGTCGAATTGGAACAATCTTAGAAAAAGTATTATGTTTTCAAATCGTACGATATATAACTATCATCTACGTGTGTAGGTTATAGTCAGTATCCCAGCGACGTACATAGTGCTCCACCTACCAAAAGTACTACGTTTGCTTTCTTAATGACACACGAACTAGGCGCCAAGCGTGCAGTGCTGTGGCACCAAAATCTTACTATGTTCGTTTTACTATGGTACACACTAGGCGAGTCCCCACGCACATAGCAAACCTGTAGCCGAGGCTTAAGTGTAGTTTTCACGGGTCCAGTAGATTGCGGCCATTAATTACCAGTCACTGGGTTAGCAAACAGCCTAGTCAGTACACTATAAAGTACGGTGTAGACAGCTGGAGTGCATTGTTTGTATGTGTGGCATTACATTGGCGCTGCGCGTGTGTTGCAGGGCGCGAGACGAGGACGCGCTGAACCAGTCCGGCTACTCGGCGGCGGCGTCCGTCACTTGACGACCGACCTTCGGCGGCTGCCTCGAAGCGGTCCAGAAACACTCAGGCTGTGATCCTTATTTAAAAGAGCATAAGAGCTTAAATCGAACATCGTGCTTCTCCTTCAAAGTGGGACCAAAATAATCTTTTATAACCGTATATTCCTTGTTTTCACATATAGATAGTGTCACTAGACGATGTTTAAACGAAATGTCGATCACGATTAAATCGATTCGATTACTAGTCGACGGAGATGTAGCACAATTCTTGATATCTTGGCACCTGTCACACATTCTGAGGGTATGTAATGAATGATAAATGCCAAATAGTTAGCAGTTGGATTGAAGTACTCATACATCTTCATGGCCTAGGTTTATTGAGAAGAGACCAAGAGGCTACTCATTGTGTTCTAAGGGTGTAAAGTAGCAATCAATATATCAACCGGTATCGCTTTTGGCATTTGGAAATAGTTCTATCTTTGTATTTGATTCAGTATTTCCTCAGTCACGCCTGCAACAGAGGAGTATTAGTAGTTTGCGAGTGACGTTGTTATGACAATAATGGAAAGATCGCTATATATTTCTAAAAAGTAGTTCAAATACACAAGATCATCATTAAATATATAATGGATTTTGAGATTCCACGATGTTGTTTCGTCATATTTGTAGATTAAGTCAAAATTATTTTATATAGGCACAAATATAGTTTTCTAATGCAAATATCGATGACGTATTTTCATAATAAGAGTGACCATGTGTATGACAAAGAAGCGTGAACTTGATCTGATTACGAGCTTAAATAAAGGTAAATTTATCATATAATGTTAATGTGTTCATATTAATACTTGAATGTTCAGAGTTTATTCATGTCTCTTAGGGAAATAATTAGCGAATTCACTTATAAATGGATGCACGTATAGTAGGTAAGAGTTTTCTATTTTTTATAAAAGAAACAAATGCAAGGGTGCAAAGACGTTGCCAAAATAAAATTTAGAAAAGAAATGAATCATAATTTTGAATTCAAATGTTTTCCCATTTTTTCTCCAGAAGCATCAATACAAAACCATAGAAATCACTTACAACACTATTTGGAATAAAATTGTTAATCATAAACTAAAATCATAAAGGATATTATTCAGAAAATTTGTATTTAAATACTCCATTAAAATTACTTTCGCTATAAAGTAGTGTTATGGATTCATTTGAGAGGCTTTTATTGATAAATTTACGCTAAAGTATGAGAAGCACAGTCACTAGATATACTGTAAATGTAGTATATCATTTAAAATAATGGATTTAGATCTCACGTCTTAATTAATTCCTCTAGTTGATGATGCTTTCTCGTATTATAAATTATATTGTTCTGTGTGCTATAGTGAAACTTTTATAACGTTTTCGATTTTTTAAACGTCACTGCAATTGACTAGAGACTTTTGTAAATATAAACTCAAATAGGTATACAATCTTGTCTTTAGACTTCTTATCTGTGTACAATGTCACAGATTAGTTCTTGCCGTGCTCTGGCATAATATTGACACCGAGTGCCTGTTGAATCCGGAGATGTTTTCTCATAAAAGTAATTCCTGTAAATAACCCAACTATTTTTTGTAGACAGTTTCTATTTAGATAAAATAGTATATTTATACAAGGAACGTTATCATGTACAGCGTAGGCTAAAGTATTTTCTTGTAAATAACGTGTAATGTAACAATTTTATGTTTTAAGACTGTTGTTCTATTTAGAGCGTTTAATATTATTCGTTGTATGGTCGTATGTGTATTTTCCAGTCATTCCTAAACATTACGAAATAAGTAGGTATTTAAACGTTTATTCCTTTTAATTTACATAGAAGTACATTTTTAAGTTTCTAATGTTCAACGAGTTTTTCTACAAGTCTTACCACTTAGTTTTACAAACTGAAAATATTCACGAATTAGATAAATATTTTTTTATGTAAAGCACTCGTACATTAGAAGTTACTGTGAATGATTCGTGGTTCTCTCTGTCAACATGCATTCAATCAATGGTACAGATTAACAAAATTTAGAAAACGTTATACGTTTATAAACTGTCTCCTAATGTTTATGAAAACGAAATTACTATTACTCACTACCAAAGGTAGATAAGTAATGAGTGGTTTGTCAAGATCGAACTAAATGGACATCTTCGATCTCTGCCTATTCCTCTATGAGGAATCGGGCGTGATGTGTATGTATGTAAGCAAATATCAGAGTACTTATGCATGTTGTAGCGAGGCCATGGTTAATTTTATAATAGACACAATTCTTACGAAAATAATGTTTATGTTTAGTTTATTAAATTCATTTCCCATTGGATACAGTAATTAAAATAAATAAATAAGTAAATACAGATCATTTCTTTATACTATAAGTTCTAAATTTTGTCGTTCCTAAAAATAGTAAATTTTGTTAATTTGTAACCTACCTGATGTTGTCGAAAATGTAATAAATTTAATTCATGGATTATATTGGCATAATGTTGTAGACAATTTAAAATTACTTTTAACAGAGTATGTTTGCTTGTTAAACAGCGTGTGATCTGTAGTTTATAGTATTTTATAGTATTCCATATGGCTAATTTGTTATTCCAAAGCCACTGTTTTTCACTAGTATTTTCTTCAACTAATTTTAGATACTAACAGTGATATGTACTTTCGTTTTTAACTATAGTAAATATGTTCTTCCATACAGTATTTCATTCAACAGTGTTATTCAATAAATTGTTTTAAATCAATTAATGCTGGACTCTCAATTCAATCTTAAATTGATAGAAATTGCAGAAATGTTACAATAGCATAAAGGAGTTATCAAATTCTAATGAAAGTACTCAATATCTTTGCAATGTTTTACGGAAGTGCTGCAACTTGTCAAACATCATTAGCACTCCTATCCATAGAGTATTCGTATCAATAGCTACTTGCATTTAAGATTGTGATAAAATAATGTTCTTGATTAATATTTAAGCTGTTGATGTTTGCGTCATGGATATGACTAGAAAATACATGTTGAGAATGTTGTTTTATAAAATAAAATGTTTAATTTATTAAATCAATTCGTTTTTTTGTACATTGGTTTTCCTACCCTTCATGTACGAGTATATCTGTTCCATTGGGTGCTATTTGATATATAAATGCACTTCGAATCCCAATCTAACTATTACACTACGGGTATACATTATCGACACTTAATGAGAAGACAGCAGTGGCTGTATCTTATAAAAAATCTATAGAGAAAAATTCCAAAGAAACTTCGGGTAGTCGTTATTTATCTAATCAATTCAAAATAAAACTGTTATTTACAATAAAAAAATAACAAATTAAATAAAACTTTAAAGGAAAAATATCTCCTTTAGCTCATCACTGTCAGAGAAAGGCACAGTCCCCAACAAACTGGCAGCATTATCTCTCTGAATGGCCAAACTAATGCGTTGGCCAAGGTAAGTGCCAGCCTTTGGATCACCACAGGCCTCGGAGAGGCGAACAGACACCTCCTTTACAAAACGTCGTGCCTCGCCTCCCCACGTGCCAAGAGTTTCCATATTTTCGCCGCTTGAAACTCTGAGCCAGCTAATATGGATGATATGCAACGGAGAAATAGATTCCATTAGGGCATTGTGTATTGATAAAAAATAAAAATCTCACGATAACCAAAAACTTATTTAATTTGCACAACTATTTCTTTCATACAGTAATTAATAAAGTCAAACAAAATGAACTGATTTTCAATCGCATATTTCAAAGCTAATGCTTACAAACGTTTAGAAACTTATCAGAAAATAAGGTTTCGAAAAAATATATAATGTTAACAACATTCAATGATGTATTGTATAAAATATTACGAAAATACTAAAGACACACTTAGATTTTCATTATATATACATGTCAAGAATTGAATATTTACACGAAAATTGATTATGATACCAAAATTATTACAAAATATATTGGTACACTCACTGTATCAGAGTAAAGATCTAAAAACTTAATTGAAAAGGATGGTATTCATTACGAAACCTTGTTTTCACAAAATAACCATATGTATATTTGATCTATAAGCAAATAAACATTCGTTTGGTAGTTCCAAATTTCTTTCAACTTAACATTGATAATATTTATGTATATCAATAAGTATTCACTATACAAAACATAGCCATGTACGGTTTTGGTAGCATCATACTAGTGCTAATTGCTATAAATCAACAACGAATGCAATATATTTTATAATCATAACAAAAAACTAGAAAAAATAAAATCTTTAATTAATATAATGAATAATATCATTAGTCTCACGTACTTTTAATCAATAATTTGTACAAGAAACGGTAACGCAGTTACTAAAATGTATAAAAAAAACAGACATTGAGTCAATAAGTACATTTAATGTCTATATCAATTATCGCGTATGTTCACAATTTTGACGGAACATGACCCTAGAAATATTCTTAGGGAATATGATTTAATTTTTGCTCCGAACATGTGGTCCTTCGAGTAAGCCTATATAAGTTCTAAGCCCGGCTTCCAAAATCCTTTCATTTGTAAGATGGATCAAAAATCTAGACAACACAATATTAATACATGAGAAATAAAAATATTTTTATACATTAAAAACAAATGATAAAATATATGTACATAACATCTTTCAAGAAAAAAACTTATGAAATACTTTCACGATCGATATCCCTTGGTTTGTTAATTAGTGATTCTATGGTTACCTCAAACCCGCGTGTTAACCATATAGTACTGCACGTATCAGATGTAAAATCGTGTCGCCTTTACTTCACTACTACATGTTCCGATTCCTCAAGTTTTTTTTTTACTCCAGTTAGTGCAATTCGCAAATGCAAGTTTTATTGCAAAAATGTCATAGAAAATCAGTAGAATGCATTTCCATTTGAAACATGCTCAGGCGGGATTTGAACGTTGGACTAATCCACAGCTAAGGCACCAACGACTGAGCCACATCGAAATCGTGTTAAACGATAATTTATACGAAATGTTATTAACATATAATGTAAATTATTTATATCATATAAGATGCTCTATCTAAATCTAACTACAATAATAAAAAATCACAAATCATTGAAAAACAGTCCCTAAAACATACACATGAAAATAACAAGTGGCTTTATCCTAAGCAATGGCGTCACGTACATCTGTAGTTCAAACATGAACTTCAAACCATGTCAACATTCATTTTTAACTAAATATCTTTGAATAAATCTCATTAAACGTACTAATGTTTTGACTATAACACAAGACATTTTACGTAAAGTTCCTAAAAATTAAGTAGGTAAATAATACCACTTTGAATTTCATATATTATTTTCTTACAAAAGGTCCTTGTTTGTGCAATTTGACGATTACTATTTACCGCTAAAGGTGGATTTCTACAAACTATACCGATGGCAAATATTCATGGCAGCATACAGTTCTCCGTCTCGCATTTCCTCTCTATAAGTATACAATGCTAAGTTTTAATATATTAACTAGTGTATCAGTGGTAGCTACCTTTGTACGAGCATCTTTATTAGTTTATAAATCATCAGTGCCCATTTCAGATTTTGAAGACACATAAAAAAATAACACAAAATTTGCATCATTTCTTTTACACATTGATTAGGAAAATTTTTATATAACTTTGCGTAGGAATAAACTATACCATATTTTACGTTTGACATAAACTTAACAAAAATTACAGTTATTTGTTTTAAAAAACTATGAAAAGAACGTACTACCCGTAATACAAAATCTTTAGCAATTTCCTAGTACTAATCAAAGTGCAAATAAACCATCGAATAGATATGTATCAGTTCTTAATTATGTACAGTGTACTCTTGTGGCATACTCAAGAATACACTCAAGAACCTTCTAATTTAATAAAGACGTGTCCTTCACGGAGTCTATTCCTAATTTTATTAATTATGTGAGACCGGGTAAATTTATCGTGTTTTGACCCGGTCTCACATAATTAATAAAATGAGTATAAATCGCGAGTGTTTAAAAATAACTATCGATTCCTAATATTCCTATCGATAGTTGATCACAGCACTAGTTTCAAGATGGCGTTGACGACGTCCACGGATGGGTCGTCCACGGCCACGATGTCGAATTGCTCCAAGTAGTTCTTGAGGCTGGCCTCCGACTGGCTGCCCAGGAAACCCACTTTGATAACCACGTCGCAATGCTCCATGCCCTCGGCCATGCCCGCGTCGCCTTAGAAAACAACACAGTTATGTTATTGAAGGACGCTATTGCATCAAATGAACTAGTCCCTTGCTAAGTAAATTTAATACTTGTGTTATGGGTACTAGTCAAGGTTTATTTAAGAAATATATACTTATTATGTATACATAAATACATACGAGTATATATCATATATAACCATCGAGCAGACTGGAAAGCAAGAGAAAGGCGTAGTTGTTAACTCTGCCGTTCTGCCCGGCATTTCGTAGGAGGCGCGTAATAAGGGACTAGGTCGTCGATCGGTAGCCGGTGGAATTTGCTGGCCAATCGGCTAGCAATCTGACACCAATGCTCCATATAACATCACAACCCCAATACTCATGCTAAAAGTGACCTTGGACATTTTTTCGTCTCCAAGGTTCTGTCCACCCCAAAAGGGATTAGAGGATGTAAATGTACACGTATGTATGGTCAACCGTTGGTACAACTATAGGCTTTTCGCGTTAAGTAAATAGTGACGTCATGTTATACAGAGGTTAAACTGGGCAATGAGACGTGAGTAAATGAGAAAAGAAATCACATTGACCAATCGTAGACAACCGTTGTCACGTCTCATTGGTCAAGACGTGGTGACATGATGACGTCACTATTTTCTTAATGCGAATATACTATAAGTGCTGGCTCACCGATGTTATCCCCCATGAGCATCACGTTGGCGCGCTCCCTCACCAGGCCGTAGTACTCCGTGTCCTTGATGGCGGTCTCGTTCTTGTTGTACGTGTGGATCACGTCGCCCTTGATGCCCACTATCGTGTCCTCCTTGTCCAGCGCCAGGAAGTTGGACACCACCTGAGAGGGACACAAATAGTCAACCAGCCTGGGTACAACTGCTGGACGTAGGCCTCCGCAAGGGTACGCCATATCCTTCATCGATGAGGAAACCTACCTGTTTCTTGTATAGAAAACAAACGCGTTCACGGCCATTAATCCTAGCGGAGTACTCAGAGGTACAGGTGTCAATCTCCACAATTGCGGAGACAGTAATTCTCTGGTCACCACGTGTTGAGCAGATAGTTAGTACTCAATGTGACAGGTGGTAAGCCATGTCGCCATTTACAGGCAGCTTCCCTCAACGTAGTATGCGATGCATTTCGTAAATGTATTTTGATTAAGTAAATGTACAAAGAAATTCATTTAACTTCATTTCCATTGGTACATGTTCAAGCGAGATTTACACCCGCTGATACAGAGTCAAGCCCCAAACATTTGAGCTACTTCAAATCACAAAAAGGTTTCCCCGAAAGGGCGGTACGGTTGAATGCGTATGTATGTACGTACCTTGACGTGTGGCTGCAGGAAGTCAGCCGCCTGCAGCGCCGCCACCACTGCCTCCCCCAGCCCCGCCGAGAACACGAGAACAGGCACCTGCTTGTCCTTGCTCCAGGAGACCAGATCGCTCACCCCTATCCTGTGTAACACATACATTCACATACTTTAATCCAATGTAGGAGAGCAGAACAGAATATGAAGACATCTGCTTGGTCACTTATGAATATTGGGGTTGTGATGGTAAATGGAACTTTGGTGAAAGGTTCCTAATCCATTGCCCAATATATTATATTTTCCCCTAGTCCCTTACTCGCCTCCTACGATATGCCGGGAAGAACAGCAGCTTGTTGGCATTCTTTTTATATCCCAGATAGTCTGGATAGCACATGAGTGTAAAATGCGATTTACATAATAATAGTAAGCAAAACACTATTTCAGCAATTGAACTATCCCCAAGGTTAATTCATTTAAGTCTTTTAAGTGTACTAGCCAACATATAATTGAATAATTTTTAATTTTATTAAAGAAAGACCGGAATAGAAGGCAGAAAAAAAGCATAGTTGTTAACTCTGCCTCCTTCAGAAATCAAACCCAGGGATATCACAATTAGGGTTGAGATGGTTAAGGACATACACACCAAGGATATATGGAATGTCAAAAGAAGTAACCTCGGAGATGAAGAGAATCTCCAAGCACGAGTATATGATGTGTGTATATATATGTATACAATATTAATAATTAAATAGTTAACGTGCACGAGAAGAGACTCACCGAAAGCAGTCGACGACCTTCTTACAAACTTCCTTGAGCTCTGTCCGAGGGAACTTGACACCTCTGCAACGAAACAATTCATTTAAGTTAGACATATGCATTTTCGTCCCTTAATACCTTTCGCGGTAGTATCTCCTAGGTCACTTTTAGCCTCAATATATTGGGGTTGTGATGTCATATGGAACATTGGTGACAGGTTGCTAGCCCAATAATTACATTTTGCTCCTAGTGCCTTAGTCGCCTCCTACGACATACCGAGAGGAAAGGGAGCTAGTTAGCATTCTTTTTACGTCCCAGACTAGCATGGGAACACTAATAACAACCAATTTAGAAACGTGACCAAAGAGGAACTATAATTCAGTGTGTCTGATTATTTACGCTCAACCGAAATGCTCCTTTTTAATTAAATGTGTTAATAACAATAAGCGTTTATTTACAGCCCCAAAAGCATACACAATAGAAACGCTTACGATAAAAACTTACAAACTAGGGAGTTATAACTTGTGCATGTTATAATCACAGCAAACGGGTTCTAACCAGCTGGATATGTTGCGTTTGGTGGTCTTATATTCACTGCGTTATTGTGTCAAAAATCTATTCTCGGATCATCTTAACTTTCTTATATTATATAAGGAATATTATAACAACAAGTACAAGTTACTCCGTGTCTGTTAGTGAAGCAAGATTGATTTATCATACAAGGTGGCTACCGCTAGTCTTTACATAGCCCGTTGGGGAAAGAATCATGAATATATTCATGTCAAAGATGATAATAAGATGAGACTCAACTTCGCAGAATAGTTGCTTCGCGAGCAGACGGAGCCCTATAAGCAACGCTGGCCTTTTGGACACATTGAACTGACCCTTTTGCTACTTTCTGCCAAAGTCAAGTAGGAATGCATATTATCGATTCGATATCAATATTTATTTATACCTCAGGTTATGTTTCAATCGAGTTCACCTTACCCCCTTACAAAATATTATAGATGCTATTAACCGACCAGGTACACATATATACTACAGCCATACAACCCTCCTGCCGGCTATAGCCCATAGCACTGCACTTACTTGAGCAGGTCATGCGCCGCCACGTACCAGTCGACCATGTGGCGCGTCTTCTCTGCCACGCCCATGTGGGGGTCGGCCTCGATGGGCTTGTAGTAGGCCGCCAGACGGTTGTCCTCGTCTTTGTAGTGCTGCGGGATGGACGGGCACTCGCGGAACATGCCTGTGCGAACCATACATGATATATTATAGTCTATTCGCGTTAAGTAAATAGTGACGTCATGATAATCAGAGGTCAAACTGACCAATGAGACGTGAGTAAATGAGAAAAGAAGTCACATTGACCAATAACAGACAACCCCTATAAAATCTCATTGGTTAAATCATGGAGACCTTGATGACGTCACTATTTTCTTAAAGCGAATATACTATATTAAGGACAGTTATACACCAATTGAACTAGGGCCTTGGTTAGTTCATTTAAGACTTGTGTTGAGAAATACGTGCATTTGAAAAGATGGTGATGGAATTTAAATTTTAGTGTTTATTTGCATTGAGTAAATAAAAATAAGCAAATAAGTGTATAATTATGTTTATATTGTGAATATAAGTAAGTTCCATCCTTTTTCTTCTATATAACTTATTTATTTATAATAATTATAACGCCATACACCTTAAGTCATTAAAAACAAAATCCGATTATGATGACATTAATAGAAAATATTGGTGACAACATTCTTTACAAAGTAATGATACTTGTAGATGCCATTTACGACTATTTGGAAAAGGTTTTGAACATCTGTCCAACATAATTTAGTAAACACAACCTCCTGTTTGTTTTCTGCTTTAAGTGACCAAACTATATCTCTGCATCTAAGAAAACAATCTCTTAGCCATCTCAACTTGACAATAAAAGGAAAGCTTTCATTGAATCCAGCCATGATTTACCAAAACTAGTGAGCACGGGTTTCCCGTTGTCCATCCGATGCCTCGTGAGCGTGTGGTCGAAGTCCGTGACGATCTGCAGCCTGGTGGCGCCATCTCTGATGAGCTTGTTGATCTTCTGCAGGAGGCCCTCCGCGTTGCCTATGTGCACGTTACTCCGCACCAGCTCGGGGATCTCGCACAGATCCGCTATCAACTTCATCGCTTCTGCAAATAGATTATACAAATACTGAAATATGACGCCTCACGTTAGGTGGACCGATGACCTGTAGAAGGTCGCTGGTAGTGGCTGTTAGGGCTATGGGTGATCGTGTTATGTGGCCTATTCTTGGGGAGGCCTATGTCCAGGAACGGACTGATATATGCTGATTGATTGAATGAAAAATGATCAGGTTCTCTTGCTGATCAGATATTCCTGAATCCATTTATGCAGAGTAAACGATAAACAACATTTCGACAGAGATTGAGCAACCTAGGTTAAGTGTTTGAAAATAAAAAAAAAAAGTTTCCTGAAGATGTATCCTCCACTACGTAAGTAACGTATTTTGGGATGAATTATAGATTATGAGTTCATGTTATTTGACAAAAATTGATTTAAGTTAGACATAACTGGCTTTAGACACGGAGAGGCAAGAATATTTGTATGTATTTATAACTATAAGGATATGTACGATAAAAAATGGGTTTTCAGTGAACTTAAAGTCTTCACGCTGCACCTTGCCACACTATCGCCTTAAATGCCTCAAAAGTAATCATATTACGCATAAACATACACCATGCTTACACAAAAGCTTCACTAAGAGTAATATTTCGAATAAGGCATCAGTTTTCTTTATATTGTCTCAAAACAACACTATTTACGTCTTGAATAGATCATAAATAGCTGCCGTGTTCATCTTAAAGTAGCCATATACCAAATAGAAAGGCGTAAAATAAATTGAAATATGAAATCATTTTCAAAGTTCAGAGATATCAAAATTAAACAGATATCATAAATAATTATATACACATACGCTTCACGACTTGTGTATACACACTACCTTTTTTATTGAGGCGGGGTAGTCAGAGGCTTGAGTGCCCATCTTCGGAATTTTAAAGGTATGTTACGTATGACCCACTTGAAATAATTATATGAGTACGTTCTTCAATTAGCGTAACTGATACGAAATACATAACATATGCATTCACGACCGACAAACCCTTTCGGGGTAGTGAGAGGTTGATTGTCCACCATCAAATATTGCGATGGTGTTTGCTCACTCGAAAACCACTTTTTGTCATAAAAGATAAATCAATAACCAATATGATAGGTGGATAGATATGTCTCATTTTCATGAGATTTTTTTTTACTTTCAATAAGTGATGTCATGGTCCGTATCACTACATAGTATAAAACAAAGTCATTTTCTCTGTCTCTATGTCCCTTTGTATGCTTAAATCTTTGAAACTGCGCAACGGATTTTGATGCGTTTTTTTAAATAGATAGAGTGATTCAAGAGGAAGGTTTATATGTATAATAACATCCATTAAATAGTGGAGTAGACTATATATTTTAGACCCGTGCGAAGCCGGAGCGGGTCACTAGTATTGAATAAAACGAATTTCATTTCATTTCCAAGTATCTATTTCGAGAAAAAGCCAGTACCCTTACGATCTTGTTTCCTCGCCGGAATCAATAAATTACGACGCCAGCCTTAACTACTAACTTCGACGATCCATCGAAAACCGGCGTCTAAATGCGATTACGGCCGTTGTTCAAAAGACATTAACATTACTATTACTATCTTTCAACTAATTTATTTACCCTTATCATGCCATTCTTTAGTCACGAGTGAATTACTCGTCATATTAATGTAAGTGATTGAATACACATTTAAAGTATTATCAATTAGCATACAGGTACCTATTTGTAGTTTTGTCATCTTAGTAACATTAAAGAGAACATAAAAACTATTACGATATTCATATTAAAAGTTGCTATAATTATTAAGTTTTGTGTCAGAACTAAACAAAATGAATGATTTATTTTCGATTACATACAAAAATAACCAAACACCATCTTTAAAATTCCCGTACATAATTCCTATAGAAATTCATTGACATAGTCCCAAAATATTACACCTGAATAATATTTGCTGCAATTCTATTCATGTCGACACGCACTTTCAGATTTTGTAATCAGTACCCCATAGGTCTAATAGTCTATGAGGTATTGTTGAACACATTTAATGATCACACCCAGTATGTATATGAAAAGAAAGCATCACTAAATTCAAACATTGTCAAGTTGCAAACATGCATTTTAAACTACAATTTAAATCAAAATTATGCATTCAAAACGAGCAAAACTCATTGCAATATAATATGGATACTAAACAATTTATCAAGTAATTTGACTCTAGTATTTTTCCATATTTTTTTTCAAACAATCAAGCCTTCCATAATTTCTATAGTTTTATTATAGAGTATATTAATATTACTTATGTTTAGTATATATAATTGTTATATGAGATTGTTGTACTTGGCTAGGGATTGAAATAGTAATTGGAGAGATGCTACTTATAAAGAGATTTTCATATTATTCAACTGATTAGCACTTTAGTACATTCATATTTTAGTTAGGTACAATAAGTCAATCAGACTGGCAATATCCTATTCAGCATTACAAGTTATAGCAAAATAGTATCAAGGGCCAAGCATTTAAATAAGGAAAAGAAATGTATATTATAATTTTTAACTACTTGATTACATCAAGAAGGGATTGCAAGAAAACCAAGAGTGCTATATTGTTTCATTACGGAACAAACTTATGACTACAAACTTGCATTCTCACAGGAGACTATGTCTAAGTAAAGAAAAGTAGAGGAAACTTACAGGAGAAGAGTTTTTAATAAACGAATAGGGATCAAGGACAATCCAGAGGTTAGTCACCGAGGACATGAATAGGAGGTTGATTGCAGGATATTGGGAGAGGCGGATTGAGGACTCTGCTTACCTCTCTGAGAGTCAGGAGACATTTTAAACCTGAGGTACCTCAGCTTTTTCAGAAATAAATCAATGATCATCCTCGTCATGGGTTGGGTTTCAAGCCACAGTCTATTGATACTATGGGCTCATGTTGCTTAGGAGACTTCGTTATGGATGGATGATTGCATTGTTCAGTTAACTACCCATGGGAATTGATCTGGTTTAGAAGTAAAATATGTATATTTATTTTGTGAGTTACTTATATAATGTAAATAAATAAATTATAAATATGTAAGAATATATATTAAGTACTATGATACAGCTAGAGTTAATAAATATATTTGGGTTGGTTAAAATTTGTATAAATATATTTGGGTTTGATATAAATTATTATCAGTGTTTGAAAAAGAAAGATAAAAATGCACAACATTGAGCATCAAATAAAAGATAGACTTATACAAATACTATCTAGCTTCACTAGAATCATTACTACTCCAGAATATAGAAATTACAACAATGTTTCTCAAATGTGATATTTCGAAACCTCATCAGAAACATACTAGTAAGTACTTTAAGCAGAAGTAGTAGGTGAAAAATTTTCTGCTCAACTGCAAGCCAATTACCTCATAAATTTACTATTCATCACACAGTTTGTATAGGGATTATGGATGGTGAATTAGTAAGCAAAAGGGCTAGTAAATGTACTCAAATGTCATTTAGTTGCCCTAGTGATTGGAGTTCATATACATTTGATTAGCATTCTTATCAAATTGTATTTATTTAATCAGTCTGTTGAATAGAAAGATATGGGGAAATATAATAAGCAACAGAGCAATAAACTTTATACTATTGTGGAATTGCACATAGCTAATTTGTAACTTTTCTAATAATGAACTTAATAAAATTAAGTTTTTAAAAATCATATTAATTTAAAAAAGTATTTCCTGTAATCTCTTCCACTACTCTTAATAAAAATTATTTACCTCTAACAGTATACGGTTTCTGTTTAACATTCTCAGTTAACTGTTTTGAATAACTACAAATTACTCACTAATGAAGAAACCAGTTACAGAAATTGGGCAATTATATTATTACCAAATTTATACTTCTCAATAAATACTTAATTTGTATAACTAAGCCTTATCTATGTTAATTATGGTTAAGCAATAAGGAAGAATTTGAATAGTTGGGCAACAGTACACTCATATTAGTGCCTGATTGAAGGTTAAATAGTAAATATAAATCAATCACACTCTGTGCTAGTCTGGTACGTAAAAAGAATGCTAACTAGACTTAGAACCCGACTTAGGAACCAGGGATAAATAGAATCTATTGGACGATGGGCTAGTAACCTGTCGCCAATGTTCCATAATGACATTGCAAACCCAATATTCGTGCTGAAAAGTTACCTAGGAGATATTTATCTTCCAGGTTCTGCCCACCTCGAAAGCGATTACAGGACGTGACTGTATATTTATATGTACATATTCTGTTTTAATTTTTTTTTCAAGGTAAACACTGATTTTTGATTATAATAAAGGTTTTGGCTCGTTCGTGCAAATAATTAAATAACCAAATTACTAGTGTGTTAAGATAAGAAATTATGATCGAGTTTACTTACCAAAAATGTATTAGTTCCTGTTGAAAATGCCAGATACTTGAAGGTCAATGTATAAATATGATTTTTGTCGATCAGAGGTTCCTATTATCACGAGAAAAATATAAAATGATATAATATATGATTTTTATACAACTTCAATGATTTTTGTAATTAATTGTAAATGTTTAATAATTTATTTCCTGCAAGAAATCAGCCAACAAGTCTATATTATTATCACCACAGTCCACAACACAACAAGATTTCATACAGACTGACTGACACGTTCAAAATCAGCAGTGGTTAATTTGACTGATGTATGATTATTTCTTTACTATATATAATGTTGCAGATACACATAATATCACATTTTTTGTAGACATCAATGTGACTGAGGGTAGTTATTTACAGTTGTTATTAAGAAATTTTACGCAGAGGTTTGCGTTAATCAAAGATGTAAGTCAGATAAGGGTAAAATTCGATTTGTACTTACTTCGTATGTGGAATCGGACTTCACATATTTTGTTGTTTGAAGAGGAGATTCCAGAATCTATCAACAGCTTTTTTGTATTTGTGTTGGAAATTTATAGATGTGTTGCTGATAGACATGAATAAAGATTTTCTATTTAAAAATAAATAAAATTTATTAATATTCTTCTGCGGTTATAGCTATACTATTTGGTGTATCTCATTGCTGGCAAGAAAACCATTATAGTCATCATTTACGGGTAGTTACGTAAAGTTTACGGGTAGTTTCATTACCAGAGTATTTTATCATTATTTATTAGATTTGCCTGAAGTATTGAAATGATTTTTTGATTTTGTAATAAATAATCTAACAATAACAAATTTTGACGTGATACCTGTGAAATACAAGTTTTAAAAAAGCGTATTTTGTAATGCATACATACTCGTACATGTCATACATTAACAAACAATTGGACAGATGGATACGCGAATTCTAATTGTAACGAATGGTGTTCTGATGAGTGATTGCAGATAATAAAACTTAAAATGAAAACAAAATTATTTATTCTGAATTTACAAATGCTCCTTAAAATAAATGTGACATTTTTCTAATCTTCGTGTTGACTTAAGTACTTAAATTAAATGTTGCAAAAAAATCTGTTTATTAAAAGTATTGACTGACGAGTTAACGTAACGTTGATTACGTGAACCAATAGCTCGAAGACTAAATTTTCAAAACGCGTTTTGTTTAAATAAAATGCTATAGTGAAATATATTTACTGAGTTATATTTGACTTAATCATTTACTCCTTCGTAGTCACAGACCTCTTTAATACTATGGAAGTACACGTACTAGTACTCTAGCGCAATGTTGAAAAAAACACTCCAATAAATAAAGAAAAAGAATAATGAACGATTTCTACGTTCCATTCCATATTTATTTCGAGTGCCTTGAATTTTAACAAAATTCTGATAAAAGATAAAAAAAAATACGCAAAAAAATATTTTAAAACGACTTTAAAGCAGTGATTTTTTTACTATTGCAAAAAAAATGTGTTGTAATATACTTAAATAATAAAGCATTTATTTAACACGACAATTTACTTGTATGTTAAAAAATGACTCTTTAATAAGCCATAGAATTAAAGAGCTCTGGTCGGTTGGTTGGAACGGTTTACTTAGTCTTCGTTCGATGTTTGAAAGACCCTTAAAATAAACATTAAATATTTTTATAATATTTCACCTGAACAATTTTTTTAAAACCAAATTTATACCACAGAGAGTTTTATATACCGGAGCATTGTCATCAATCAAAACGTCACAAATAATATGCTTGGGTATCTAAAACAAGCTTTTTAGTTATTCCACTATTCCAACAGGACAAGCAACAAAATAAAACATACAAATTGTACATTGAAGCAACATGCCTCCTTCCTTTTGTATTTACATTATTATGTATACAATTTTTCAACCTGCTGTTATCACCTAAACTGTACAAATTCTATATAATTACAAATGTATCCTATGTAATTACAAAAACCTTTTTTACATACAACTTATACATAACTCTATATTTACAGAAACAAACACGTCTAAAATAGTTTCGTTCTTTTCCAAAAACAAACAAAAGATCAAGTGAATAAAATTTTGGCAATTTTACCTGTACAACTTAGAACTATATCTTTATATACTATGTCAACTAAGAAAAACAACTTAAATGTGATTATTATGAAACAGTTATAGATATTAAAGTCTAAGATTAGCATATCGATTGAAATGTTATTGAAATAAAGTCCGGTTACCAGAAAACATTCGAAAACGATTTAAGCCTTAAAATTTTCACTATTAGGACAAACTAAGATAGGTTAGAACTAACATACGAAACCAATACCATTACCGTAGCACAGATAATATAATACTACAGTACCATAGTACATACAATTATATGATTTAGGTAAAGAAAACTAGAAAACACAGAATATATATGAGTTAAATATGAAATATGAAGCATATGACTGAACCAGACATGTTTTAGAAATCCGATGCATCTAAGAGAATTGATGACTATCTTAATTTTACCACAGATAATAAAATACTAATTTTACTTTAATATTCATCAAAGGCACATTTGCAACTGTAATAATAATAACTGTTAATTGGACCAAAATTTTCGCAGTCAATATGAAAGTAGTCTTAGATAAGATTTAACAATTAGGATTTAGTAATTTACAACATTTGTTACAATGAAACATTTCTTTGTATTAGAAAAATAATACTATTATACCCTGATACCACTTATCGATAGTGTCAGGTACATTTATATGTACCGAAAGTAAAACACAATTGTAATCTTATCCTTAAATAATAATTATTAAATCAATGAATCACTTTTTCGTTTTTTTCTTCATTCGTTTTTCCATTTTGATATCTTCGAGATCTTCCATTATTCCTGAAACAAATAAAATTAGAACATGAATGAAACATGAAAACGAGTATGAAAACCATTCTTAGACCAGTACTAACTGAATAAAGTCTAATTGACTTTAATCAGTCACGTCGACAAACGAACAGTGTTAATATTACTAGTTTTCTTCTAACTCATTAATTAAGCAATGGAAAATTAATTCTGACATTAAGTTCGAAAAATAAACATTCATTTAGGACATATACAGTCTATTCAAAACATATAACGACAATGGTATATAAAAAAAATCCCAAACCAAACAGATTAAAAAGAGATATTATAAAAGCACTACTTTACCTATTTTCTTGCTGATAAACTCCTCTCGCATCTGCCGACTGAAGCTGGACTCCATGTTGGGGTCGTCATCGTCATCCATGTTGCGATATCTACCAACACAGTACATGCATACATCAGTTTCATTATATGGATTTTGCTACAAACCTTTTTTTTTATAATAATATTATAGGACGTTATTACACCAATTGAACTAGCCCCTTGGTAAGTACATTTAAGACTTGTGTTAAGGGTACTAGTCAACGTATATTTAAGAAATATATACTTATTATATATAGATAAATACATATATAGCATATATAATCAACAACCAGACTGGAAAGCAGTAGAAAAGCGTAGTTCTTAACTCTGCCTCTAAGTCTAACCGATCGCGCCAAGGTCGTCAAACCTATGCATTTTGTGATAACATGGATATTTAGACAATTAAACAATCTACTATTACAAAAGCGATTCGCTTGTGGCATTTTTCTCGGCTCGTTAGTTGTTTATCATATACTAACCTAACCTACTTAGATTTTTGTTGATAGGTAACATAATCATAAGGAATGATCACCATTAAATTGTTAACGCAAAATGCCTAGGGGTTTTGCAAAAACCCGAGATATCAAAACGTCCTGCGACATGGAGAACCAAGACTGACATTTGCCCGGACTGTTCCTGACATGTTTTTTTTATACATATATCAATATTATACTATCATTGATTTAATTTAACAACAGCTTAGTCAGGAACAATAATGCACTTTGGAAATCCTTGTATTTATTTGTACTAACTAAATAAATATACATATTTTTTATAGTACATTGCATTACATGCTACTACGTTCAATTCATCACAATTCACAAACAACTATGATCTATACTCACTTAGATTTATCGTATCCGAAGATCTCCTTGATGTGCTTCGAGTAATCCATCTCCTCGTCTCCATCATCAATGAAATCATCCATCTCGGAGTCATATTCCGACTCTGAGTCTATGGCTCGACCTGCAATGAGACACATATGCATTCACTACCTTTGATACCTTTTGGAGTGGACAAAACCTTGGTAAAACCATAGGATCTCCTAGGACATGTTTTAGCATGAATATTGGTATTGTGATGATATATGGAACATTAGTCACAAGCTGCTAGTCATCGCCCAGTGACCCTTAGTTTCTTACGATACCGAAGAATTTCAGCTAGTTAGCACATTGGTTAGTAATTAATGATTGCAGCAATATGGAAAGTAAATTGTAAATTATGACATCAGAGTACATTTTCGTTACGAGACCTACAAAGAAATACATAGTGTGATAATTGTTACCTATTTTATTTTTAACTGAAAATTAGGTAATGTATAGTATGACTAATAAATGAAACGAACTCTCCTTACGACGTTTTCCCTCGCCGTTAGTGACTGTAAATTAGAAAGAAGACAGTCATTGGTACATGCCGGAGCCGGGATTCGAACCTAGGAAGTCTAATAAGAAGTCAGAGGTCTTCCCCACTTGGCTACAGCCGCAAACAAACATAAATTATACTTAACACATCCTAAATACAATTTTATCACGTAAATCAAATAACAAAACTTACGCTTCAAAATTTGTTTCTTTTTGAGATCAGCTGAAGTCTTCTTCCTGTCCATCGCGTGTCCATTTTGCTGCTCCTTTTTCTTCAGAGAATTGACATGTTTATCAAAGTCAAACGTATTCGAGATCTTAGGCTTGGCTATGGGAGCACTAGACTTGGCTGCATCGGGTCTGCTTCTACTGCTTTCTGGTCCCTTCTTGCCACCCTCTGCTTTAGAAGATTCACCTTGTTTTAATCTGCCTTGAGGAGCATAACCATTGGTATCACATTTATTGACAGAGCTCATTTTCCTTTCATTGCTATTTTTGTCTATTCTGTAAGTGTTTTGACTCTTTAAATCTATTGATTTCTTGGCGTCTAACTTCAGTCTATCACTAGGCTTGCTAGTTTCTAACTTGAGCTTCGACTTTTCTAGCCTCTCTCTGTCTTTGTTAAGTCTTTGTATATCTCTTTCTATTTTCTCCCGTTCGGCTTTCAGTTTTTCCAGTTTCTCTAGTTCGGAGATTTCCTTATCCCTTTCTGCTTTTTGTTTTTCTAATTTAGCCTTTTCCCTCTGGAGTTTTTCTATCTTTTCTTTCTCTATTGCTATTCTGTCTTTTTCTGGTTTATGAGCAAGCTTTGGACTGTCAACTTTTGTAGAGCTACTGTCTGTTTTTGAGGAACTCGCTCCAGATTTTTCACCAACTTTAGGTATTCGACCAAAACTAATAATATCCGGTTTCCTCTCTTCACGTTTTTCATTTTTTTCATGATGGACTGCCTCTTCTCTTGGGGGAGCTGAAATATAATGATATTGCTATGTAAATATTTATATCCTTAATTAAACTTATCAATGGCTATAGCCGTGTTGATATACCAGTTCTCTATCGATCAACGAAGTTAAGCAACTTGGATGTTGAAAGTATCTGCATATAGTGACATGATTTACCCCTGTTACGTTGGATATTTATTATCAGGCAAAACGGTCATTTTCGGGTGACAAGTCTATACAAAATTAATACATAGTTGATAGTGGTCACCCAACCTTTGAATTTGAAACCATGAAACCTTGAACCATTGAATTTAGATATTCAACGGAATAAATATTTTTAATAACTTTTAAGATAAAACCAAAATATCTTGTATGAAAAATTCATACTATTCTATAGCAGGAAGCATTCTAAATTACCTTTCTTGCCAGATTTCTCTGCCTCTATCCGCTCCTGTCTCCTCAATTTCCTCGCCATTTCTTCTTCGTACTCTTTCCTCTGCTTTTTCGTCATAAGCCGTTCTGGTTCCGAATCCGTCACCACTTTCTTTGGCACCACTTCTATAGGCTCTAGTTTCTTCTGCTCAGCCAGTTTGAGCAGTTGATTGAAGTCCATGGGCGGTGGGGCTGGTCTCCGAAACTTTGGTTTTTCTTCTTTTTTCTTCTCTTCCACCTTTGGAGGTGGTGATGGCTCCTTATCACCTGGCAAGACAACATAGAGTTTAATAAAGAATGCACAGTCTGTAATGCATGGTCCTTACAAATGGTGAGCAAATTGGAATATTTTTTTACTACTAGTTAACTAACACCATGTTCTTGATTTACATAATTATTTGTAAGCCACATGGCGGCAGCATACATTGGTGCCTGCCTATACTAGATTCTTTTTACAAAAGTAATTATGACATTAATAGTCATTGCAATTAAACATTCCTTACACTTTGAAACACTGGAAATTTGTATCAAATAGAATAGATTATTTGGTAGAAGATTCACAAAGTAACTGTTTCAGGTACTATTAGCACTGACAACACAATTGCTAATGTTAAATAAAGAAGTTCTTTTACAACTCTATGATTGTAACAATCTTAGTCTGGTTGAAATGTTTATACTATTCTAACTTATAAGACACCAACCTTCATGCTCCGTTCTTCTTCTCCGTTTATGGGGAACTGGATCATCCTGATGCTGCAGAGCATTCCTCACTCTTTCCTTTGTGCCTTCTAAATCCTTTTTTGTTTTTGTTGCTGAAATTATTAATTTTATACATACAATCCTTTCAATTCATACTGTACTTTAATAATTTGATTGATATAAACGTTTGTGCTTGGGTATATAATAGTTTTGATGAAAGACAACAGATAGCTTTTAGAATATTCATAAAGGATAATGAAAACCAGTGTTAAACGCTAAGGAATATTTGTCTATACATATAAATAACTTTAGTATTAAAATAAACTTGTTTACACTATTCCAAAATTGTTATGGCTCACTCAAGTTCAAAATAATTCTAACCTCTTAAATAACATTCACTTTACATAATTTAGTAATAATCCACAATTGATCTATGGATAATGGCAATAATAAATAATTCATAGTTGACTTCTCTACAATGAAGTAAGCAAGTATATGGAATTGTGATATGACTTAGACACAACACATTATTATCATTAACAATAAACAAGTGCATGTGATTATTACTTACATGATGAAGGAAACTTTGGTTCATCAGGTAATTTACTGTACTTTTCCATCATTTTCTGATAAATAGCAGCTGCTTCTTGAGACTCATAACCGTAATCATCTTGGTCTGGCTGCTGAGGCCCTTCCCTAGTGACTGCTGTATGTTCATGATCGATGGCATCAGCGATAACAGATTTATTGGCGGATTTAATGACTTTCAAGGTCTTCTGTATTTTCCTAAGCGCTTTAGGATCCCTCATTGCAAGCAACTCTTCCTTTTTCTTTTGTGCCTCTAATCTTTTGGCCCTTTCTTCTTCTTCTTTCTTAGCCAGGAACTTTTGGATGTTAGCAGAGAGCTTATCTTTTGACTTCTGTTCCTTTTTAGGAGGGTCGAATCGTGCCTTATAATAAACATTGTCCTAGAAACAAAACAAATGAAAACATTAGCACCCAACCTAATATCTATGTGGTATAATAAACAGTTGAATAAAAGCAAGCTAATAGGATGGAGAATTAATAAAAGTACAGTAAAAAGTAAACACATTATATAGAGCAACAAATGAAAACATTCACTCGAACTCACACACGATTTTTGTTGTTGATTGCGTTGTGCGACCAACAATGTTTCTCGAAATTCCATTGCTGGTGAGGATTGGACGTCTTGTTAAAAATACTACAAGTTAGAACAACACATTGCTATCTTTTCACAAATTATTTCCAATTTTCTTCAATTACGTGTCAAATACTATGAGATATGTTATCCCACTGATTTCTGGAAAGATACTGACTGATTAACAATAAACTGACCAAAATAATGAAATAATTGAATTGAATTGATTAAGGTAAAACTACACGGTTAGAGTACCCGCCACATACGGTGGCAGTAGCCAAACTTGGAACTAAATTTGACGTTTCCGCCATTGCGTGTTATTTTGTATGAAAAGTAAATTTAGTATTACCAGCGTTGTGTTTTTTGCCCACTCTTTGTAATTTTTATGTTTGTTAAGGGTGATTATAATAAATTGATTTCCGGAGTTTCTTGTTAGTTCTTCTCCAAGCTAGGGTCTCCGCTGATCTAACCTCGGTAAAAAATATGTAAAGACAATGCTCAGTGCCATGTTTGAAATAATAGTTTTAAGAGATTCGCGATTTATACTCATGATATAAGATATAAGGGTGTGTATAAGATTGATTGCAGCTGTGGGAAATCCTATGTCGAACAGACTAAACGGTCTATTGCGGACAGAGTGAAGGAACACATAATATATGTAATATATAATAAGAAGGATAAGTCCCGTTAATTATTAATCATGTTTGAAATAGTATAATAAACATATTTTGACTTTGATATATTAATTTGTTTTATTTGAGTTTATAGCTCTGCAACCAAAGATCGTTACAAATGAAACCTATAATGTTTCGAGCCGTATGGCACAGTGAGTGCTAGTTTTGGCGCGTTTACTGGTAACACTGAATTACGCGACTGTGGCGACGCCTCCAACTGCCACCGTATGTGGCGCGATCTCTAACAAAAATTTCAGTCACTGTTTTCAAACAAAGAGGCAATAACCCAGTCCTGCATTACGTAGTTTTTTTAAATGGCAAGAAACATAAATGATCATCCTGTTCACCAATCATCCCAAAAATGTAACATGGACATTAAGATACGATATAATAAAAAGTCAAATGCACGACCATTAACCCTTGCGGGGTAGTCATAGGTTAAGGTTTCCATCTCCACTATTGCGAAGGTAATAATTCTAAGGCCACGTAGAACTCACGTGTTCACCAGATAGTCAGTACTCAATGTAAGAGGTGGTAAGGCATGTCGCCATTTACAAGTACCAACTATTATCTATTCGGGGAACAAATAGGTTTCTTCACGATGTATTCCCTCACGGCCGTAGTATTCGACGCATTTCGTAAATGTTTTTTGATTACGAAAATGTACGTACATCCTATACACCAGTACAACGCAAATTTTATAAAGTAAAGTCCTTACAATATAAATGACTTTACAGTTTAAGTTAGTGTATGCCTAAGTTTGTGATTGTAACTGTGTTGTTAATTAAATTCTTTGTACTTCGGATATTTCTTGTTATATCACATTTTGTCTTTTTATTAAGTCCTATGCCTAACCTTCTGAGCTACGTCCGGTTTTATTCTTTTATTGTGATAACATAATATAATTCAGATCAGAGATCTTCTCGGTCACTTTTAGCAAAACTATCAAGAATGTGATAGCATGGACATAGAATATATTATGGGCACAGTGTTAATCTTTCGTCCAATACCTTTCATTGACAATCCTAAAATATTTTCGACATAAAGGCTATTAGTCAGAATTCTATTTACGTTCTAGAATAGCCAGAATAGCTATTTCAATAAAGTATGTACTTATGATATTTTGCTAATAGAGTGTAAGTAGAGATCCCGCCACATAAGGTGGCAGTAGCCAAACTTGGAACTAAATTTGACGTTACCGCCATTGCGTGTTATTTTGTATGAAAGGTAAATTTAGTATTACCAGCGTTGTGTTTTTTGCCCACTATTTGTAATTTTTATGTTTGTTAAGGGTGATTATAATAAATTGATTTCCGGAGTTTCTTGTTAGTTCTTCTCCAAGCTAGGGTCTCCGCTGATCTAACCTCGGTAAAAAATATGTAAAGACAATGCTCAGTGCCATGTTTGAAATAATAGTTTTAAGAGATTCGCGATTTATACTCATGATATAAGATATAAGGGTGTGTATAAGATTGATTGCAGCTGTGGGAAATCCTACGTCGAACACACTAAACGGTCTATTGCGGACAGAGTGAAGGAACACATAATATATGTAATATATAATAAGAAGGATAAGTCCCGTTAATTATTAATCATGTTTGAAATAGTTTAATAAACATATTTTGACTTTGATATATTAATTTGTTTTATTTGAGTTTATAGCTCTGCAACCATAGACCGTTACAAATGAAACCTATAATGTATCGAGCCGTATGGCACAGTGAGTGCTAGTTTTGGCGTGTTTACTGGTAACACTGAATTACGCGACTGTGGCGACGCCTCCAACTGCCACCTTATGTGGCGGGATCTCTATAATAATCACTAGAGTACCCGCCACATAAGGTGGCAGTAGCCAAACTTGGAACTAAATTTGACGTTTCCGCCATTGCGTGTTATTTTGTATGAAAGGTAAATTTAGTTTTACCAGCGTTGTGTTTTTTGCCCACTCTTTGTAATTTTTATGTTTGTTAAGGGTGATTATAATAAATTGATTTCTGGAGTTTCTTGTTAGTTCTTCTCCAAGGGTCTCCGCTGAACTTCTTCTTCTCAATCGTTACGCTCTTATCAGAGCGGTCGTTGTCTTCATGACGTGGCATCTTGAGCAGCCGAAATGGTTGGTGAACTAACCTCGGTAAAAATATGTAAAGACAATGCTCAGTGCCATGTTTGAAATAGTTTTTTTACATACATACATACACATCACGCCTGATTCCCTGTAGAGGGGTAGGCAGAGATCACGGATCCCCATTTGTCCCGATCCTGACAGACCACTTTCGCTTCATTGACATTCATACATTCTCTAATACACTCACGGCGGTTATAAGTACTCCTAACGTCACCTTTTTTCAATATAGCGTCTATCTGACTGTTACATATATGTCTTATTAGGCCGGCCCCTACGTAACCGCCCTTCCACTTCACTCATATATATTCCTTTTGTCAATATATAGTTTTTTTAATTTGTACTTAGATCATAAAATAACTTTCAAAGAGAGCTTATGATAGGGCCTATTTTGAATAAAAATATTTTGACTTTTGACTTTGGTATATTAATTTGTTTTATTTGAGTTTATAGCTCTGCAACCAAAGATCGTTACAAATGAAACCTCAATATAATGTATCGAGCCGTATGGCACAGTGAGTGCTAGTTTTGGCGTGTTTACTGGCAACACTGGATTACGCGACTGTGGCGACGCCTCCAACTGCCACCTTATGTGGCGGGTACTCTAGTACAACATCCAGTCTGTTCCTATTTCTGAAGTAGAAACTGACATATTTACTTGTCAGTTCGTCCCATTATAAATAAAAAAACTCTCTTTTCAAGTTTACATTCAACTTGATAAAATGGTTAGTGAAATTATTGTGATAAATCTTTATTTTTCCGTTCAATCCTTAGATAATTGAATAAAATTTATGTTATTCCTTACGTATTAATTTATCTTATACGATATGTGCAGTGTATTTTCTTGGTTTCATGTCAAAATAAACATAACCCCAACTTTATTCCGCAGGCCACATCAAAGAAGAAGACCAGAAAGCTGAGAGGCCATGTAAGCCACGGTCATGGACGTATCGGTATGTATAGCATTCAACTGGATTTCCATATTATAAATGAAATTGTTTATTGAGTCTTACATGAAGTCTAACCTCAACTCACCAACCATACTGCTTTGTCCAGGTAAACACCGCAAGCATCCCGGTGGTCGTGGTAACGCCGGTGGTGAACATCACCACAGGATCAACATGGACAAGTACCATCCTGGGTATTTTGGCAAGGTAATTTAATAATAATTGTGTTATTGTGTACTTTGTAGTTCTAGGAAACTAAAATAAAAAAAGTTATATGTATCAATACTGAACTGAATCGTAATATGATAACTTTTGCAAATTATTTCAATATAACCTAAGTTGTGTACCTCCTATTCTGTAACTTTTGTGGTCATAAATTAAAGGCATGACTTTCATTTCTGGCAGTGACTTCGTCACTATTACACTAATTGTACTAGCTCCTTGCTACGTACATTTAAGACTTGTGTTATAGAATAATTCAATAGTAGTTATTTTATTAAAATGTAGCATGAATGCTCTATGTTCCTGATACTTATACACAAAATTTATTAATTTGTTGTGAACTGAACAACAAAATATAAGATAATTGAATTGATGGCAATGTTTTAAAATTTTCAGTTGGGCATGAGGAACTACCACTTGCGTAGGAATAAGGACTTCTGCCCCGTGCTGAACCTGGACAAACTGTGGACTCTGGTCTCTGAACAGGCTAGACTGAAGTACGCCAACACAACAGACAAAGTACCAGTCATCAACATTGTTAAAGCTGTAAGTATAACAATAGTCTATTTTAATTTTACCCAATTATGCCCTCATATATATTTTTGGGTGATCTTTATAACTTATAATAATATTATTCGTAAACCCTATATTTTTTAGTTGTGTTGCTATGTTGGTATATTAACACGTCAAATACCTCATAGGTGACCTATGCTAATGGAAAAATCCTTTTACAGAAATGCTTGGCACTTTAAGATTTTATATTTTTCAACCAAGTTGCAAGTTACTTGAACTGAGGTATTTCTGTATTATACCAATAGATCAGTAAGTGTGATGTTTACACAGATAGAGCAGTGAATATCTCCTTGTTATGGTGTACATAAAATAATCATTTTTTAGCAGCTTGATGCTTGGGTTGTACAAATTCATACATAAAAAATATGCATATCACAATTGGGATACTCTTTGTTACATATTTTGACATTTAGTGACCATAAATTTTCTTTTCAGGGATACTACAAGCTCCTAGGCAAAGGCAAACTCCCTAAGCAGCCAGTTATTGTGAAGGCCAAATTCTTCTCAAAAACGGCAGAGAAGAAGATCAAGGACGTTGGAGGTGTCTGTGTCCTGTCTGCGTAATTTAAGTTCACAATAAAAAAGTAAAATACATTTTGTAGTATTATTTGATATTTTAGTGAAAATCTTGACGTGTCCATCAGAGTTCCATTAAGCGGTTTCCTATGTTCATCAAATAATGAAAAAGCACTGGTTTACAAATCAAACAGCCCTATTTCACTATATATACTAGCAAACACGAATATGGATTGTATGAGGTGTATGTATGTTAATTAAGTAAGAAATTTGCCAGGATTGGAAAAATGGAGACTACATCTTTGCACCGACACTCAAAATACTATTTTTTCACCCATTGAAACCCCTAACAATATTGTGATAGGTAGTAGGAACACTGTATGTTTTATGTATGAGGGAGGAAGAAGGGCTAATATGATAACTCTTTTTTGATATACATACAACATAAATATACGTTTCACGACTTGTGTATACACACTCCCTTTTTTATTATGGCGGGGTAGTCAGAGGCTTGAATTTCGAAGGCATGTTAGGTATGGGTCATTCGAAGCCCGCGTATCACTAGATAAACAGCACCCAACGTGATAGGTAGTGAACCGCATCGCCGTATATAGGCACTGACTATTACCTATCCTGCGGGATAGGCAGGTTTCCTCACGATGTTTTCTCTCACTGTTAGCGACTGTAAATTATGTACGTAAATGAAAAACACATTTCATTCATTGGTACATGCCATAGTCGGGATCAGATCGGACCGGGAGTCGGGTTTTATATACAGACGCATTATATATTCATATAAACACAGTAGATTGTAATCAATTTATTTAAAAAGCATAAAAATGCTTGAGCTGTATAAATAAGGTATACTTAAATCTAGCTTAAACACTAAATTGCTTTTTGACTTAATAAATGCCTTAGAACTAATGAGATTAAATATTTTGCTTGTAGTAAGTACAAAATTTTGTGATTTGAATATAAATAGCTTACATACTTCCCGTAATAATGCATATATTATGGCAATCATACAGATTATAATCTAAGTCTTAGATCTATTTAATTATTTTATTAAAACTACAGTTCAAGGAAAAGCACAACTAGATGGTTGAAGAGCAAATTAATTTAAATAATAATGTATGATAATGAATTCATTTAGTGGTAGTATGTTGTTGTTATCAAACAAGTGATACTGAGTTATAACAAGTGCCTCTTGATTTCACATATTGCAAAAACATTACTATGCATAATTGAAAAGATATATTTTGTATTAGCACAACAGAAATAAAATAATATCTACATCCCTTAAGTCAACACATTATTTCAAATTTTGATATGTTTAGTAACATGTTTACTGCTGAATTCTGACTACTTTATTGTTGAACTTATACACATAGATCTGTCCATATTTACACTGTGTCCTATTGTAGTCCTAACCTACATTTAGAGATAGATCACTGAGGATGTGAATAAACAGTGATAGATGTGATTTGTTGAGCGGGTTGCACTGCGGGAGCCGTCTCTGCCTTGACTGCTGGCTTGTTCATCTTTTTACGTGCAGCATCACTTTCTGCATAGTACATGGTGAGCCTTGTTTTGATGGCCGCAAGAGCTGCACCGTTAATCTCATCATGGAATATGTTGGCATACCTCCATTGCTTGACTAGAGGTCCCTTTTTCTTACTCTTGCTTTTGCCTTTGGGTTCTTGTTCTGCTTTATTCATTGTGACTGGTGTTACGGTCACAGTGACGTCAGCTGGTTCTGGCTTAGCTTGAAGCACTATGTAGGTTGCTGTTGGCCTGTTCATTCCATTCGGCTGAATTAAAACAGGTGCATTTTGTGTCTGGTAATAGTTCCCAGTGTTTTGGGCAGGATTCATAGTGTTCTGATATGGCACTTGGAAGAAATTTTCAATGTTGACCATAGGGCCATTAGATGGATAAGTTAATTGGGTAAAACAAGCTTCTTGAGAGGTTGCTGGCTGGGGTAGAGCCTGCGGTTGTTGAGGTGGATTTGGTTCTGGGACTGACTCACTGGTTCTTTTAGACTTGGGCATGGTGGCTACCACATTTTCAGGATCATAGGTTTTTATGTAGTCCTTCCACATTTTAGATATATTTATCTCTAACCCTGCTAATTTGTCTAGTCTGATGAAATCCTTTAATCTATGTGTGTGAACTATAGAATAAATATGGGTTTTGATTTGATCAATGACACCATTAGGGAGCCTGGCACCTCCTGATCTGTGAGCGCTGTTCTTCCCTCTGTTATCACTGGGAAACATGATGCCATCATCCATTTTCTTGCACAAAACCCTGACTTTTCTTTCTGTGATTGCATGTATGTTTTTGAAGGCTTGTTGGCATACTTGTGTTTCTCTTCCCTTTACCCTGATGTAGTATTCAAAGGTACAAGTTCGCCGGCTATTGTTTTTAACTCTTTTTCTTTTCACATCAATCTGTCTCATCAGCCCAAATAAATAAGCATTTTGTTCATCATGTGTTTTCATAGCATAAAAGCCAGCAAATGTTTTGAGGCGAACATCTAGGGGAACTCTTTCATAGCATTTCCTTCTACAATTGCAGTCAGGGCCAGGTTGCTTCTGGGGAATCAGTTTTCCATTGGTGTTGATGTATTCCAAGCCAGCAATCCGGAGACGTTTTTGCTTTTGTTTGTGCCATTCTGAAATAATAATTATTTGTTATTGTTGCCTATATTATACAAATTGATTGAATAATAATTAATACAAACATTTAATGATGCATATAAATAACAATTTTATTATTGTGATGGAGTTAAAGTACTCACAACGTAAGTATTCACACGTTAGTATTCACACGTAAGTATTCACAGTTCCTGAGAACTGCAAATTAAGTTTTTAATAATTAATTTCTGTGCTAGAATCTGTTTTCTTGAAATTATTCAATTAAGATTAAAGAGCTAATATGAAATATTGCTATGACAGTAAGTAATTTAAATAGAAATTTTAAGATATGTTTTCAAATATTCTAGAGCATTATCAACCATAAACCTTCTTACATCATCATTAATAATAATCAGCACTTTCCTTAAAATAAATGTAATACATTAAATTCAGTTCAGTACCAACAGTTCAACACGTTAGTAGTAGACGTAATTTATTTACAAACAAAGTTGGGAAAAATCCGTCAATCACATACGCGTATCAAAAAGTAGTAAGAGTCAAGCGCAACACAAAGCGATAGCACTTCTCTTGCACTTTTTTAACAAATTAATAAAGTTTCCTTGACATTATATGCATATATTGATATGTTATATCAAAATATAGTTACCCTCTGGATTTCTCAAACGCTTTTTCACAATTTTCCCGTGTTTAGAGAGTTTTAATTTACGATCATCACAATCTACATTCGCCATTTTGATTCCAAACAATAATTTTATTATCGGAGTTGCCAGCCCACACACAGTAAGGTGGCAATAATTTTATCATAAAATTAATGTAGCAGTAGTTAGGGTTTGTATAATGTTTGTATTCAATTTTATATTAAAAAGTGATATTAAAATTTATTCGTTAAGACCAAGTCTTTGGTACCTACACACATTTAGCCATTGAAGTGGTTTACGAGGATTGGGAACATGATCACCTGTCTACCGATCCTCCTGCCGGGCGACGAACGAGATGATTACATAATATGATAATAAGAATCGCTGAAAAATCATGACAAAAGTAGTAGTTAACGTTATCCCTTAGGAAAACATGGCTAAATATGTTTACCAAATGAGCTTATTTATATTTGTTTACCAAATTTTCGGTTGGGTTTTCCCCGTAACTGTCAGTCTGCGTCAGTCAATCCATCAACGTCGACCATTGAGTTGTTTTTCTCTGACATAGATTTCCATTCCATTTCCAGATATCGCTTCATTTTTAAATAATAGTCAGAGTTTTTATACATTTGTAAATCATTCCGTTTGTTTGATTTTTTGTTTAGTGTTTCTATAATAGAATTACTGAAGAACGAACACAAAGAAAGGCGATATCACTTTTGCGATAACAACCACAAGTAACCTTTTTACATCAATAAAACTTGGTCATATAGCAAGTTCTGCAGATGATAATTTTGTAAACAAATTAGTTTCTATATTATATTATATTGTTACAGATAAAATGGCTAATTTCCAGTCACCTATGCCGAGCCGGGAATTCCTATGGGACATATTCAGAAGGTGAGTCATATATTTGTTTTCTTCAGCTTGCATCATTAATTGCTACTTGAAAACTGGGTTATAATTTTGTACTGTTTAAGTGTAATAGTAGGTAAGTACAAAACCTAAAAAAACAAAATATCAAATTGGTATAAGAAGGATTGGGAAAATGCTAATGTATCTAAATTCGACGTAGCTCAGTTGTTTGGGGCTTGGCTCTGTATCAGTGGGTACAGGGTTCAAATCCCGTTTGAGCATGTACCAATGGAAATGAAGTTTAAAGCATTTCTATGTACATTTTCGTAATAAAAACACATTTACGAAATGCGTTGAATTATACGGTGAGGGAAAACATCGTGAGGAAACCTGCCTGTTCGTCGAACAGGTAATAGTTAGTGCTTGTAAATGGCGACATGGCTGACCACCTGTCACATTGAGTACTGGCTATCTGGTTAACACGTGGGTTCGAGGTGTCCATAAAATTACTACCTTCGCAATTGCGGAGATGGAAACCTAAACCTCTGACTACCCCGCAAGGGTTAATGGTCGTGAATGCGTTCGTTCGTTCGTTCGTTCTAATGTATCTATAATTTAATATTTTTCATACCTATGTTATATTATTGAGAAATTGTGTTTGTATTCTTATGTAGGCAAACAAGTGTCACATTTATGTACATTTGTATTTAAAATGTAATTTTATCTTGAAAGATAAGATTTCTAAAGTGCTAAGGATTACTTAGCTACCTAAAACTTTAGCAATCCATTTATTTCATGCACATATGGCTAGATATTGCAATACGCTACAATTTTTGGACATGTCACAAGATTGATGATATGGCCTTACACACCCTAGAGTAACTCTCCCAGGCCATTGCATAGTATATATGGGAAGGGAAACTATAATTGCTACTCTATAGGACATTTCCAGATAGACCAAATGATATGTGAAGGCTGACAAGCTGAATAAACAGCTATACACTGGCCTATAAGAATTGCTCTAGGGTTTATAATGACATATCCATTGGTGCTCAATAAGTTAAAGACTAAGAGACTTCTTACATTTAGTATAATTTTATGATGCCTGCCCAAATTTAATAAAGTGATATTCCTAATATTTTGTTTCTGGAAATTCACCAAACTTTTATTTACAAAAAGGGTAAAGTTAATGTTTTGACAAGCACTATTTGAATGTAAGTGGTTGTAGCCCAGTGGGTAAGACCTCAGACTTTTTATGAGAAAGATCCTAAGTTTGAATTCTGACTCTGCCATGTAGGTTGGTGCTGTCATGCTGTCTTTCTAGTGATATGCAGCCTTCAAGTGATCCATACCTAACATGCCTTTGAAATTTTGGAGATGGGCACTCAAACCTCTGACTACCCAGCACAATAAAAAAGAGTGTCTATACACTAGCTGTGAAGCGTATGTATGTTATGTTATTGGTATGTTTGTCTTTGTAATCTGTGTTATATATAAGTTGTATTATGTCTTAGGATGTGCCTTGTAGTTGTAAAATATTATTTTTATTTTCAGAGTGGATAAGGACAGAAGTGGTTACATATCTGCGGATGAGCTGCAGCAGGCCCTCTCCAATGGAACATGGAATGCTTTCAACCCAGAAACAGTCCGGCTCATGATAGGTAATGGTCATTGAAACTACTCTACCATGTCTAATTTCCATTCTTTATAGTTATAGAGTTATGATAGATAGTGTTATATAATTGAAAAGCTAGCTTACAGATGCGCTTTTCTTGGAGTGTTATAGGCTGATTTAGGTACTAGAGATTAAAATCTACGATGGTATCATCAGTTTTCCATATTGCTGATATTACATAATCTCTAGATGACACCAAATAGATATTAATTTTAATCATGTCTATGTCCACCATGAATGGGATTAGAGAGAGTATTTGTATTGTTTGTTTTAGTGATTAAACAATGAGCCGTATTTATTTTCAGGTATGTTTGACAAGCAGAATCGTGGATCAATTTCATTTGATGATTTTGGAGCCCTATGGAAGTATGTGTCCGATTGGCAGAACTGCTTTAAATCTTTCGACAAGGACAACTCAGGGAACATTGACACTGCGGAACTGAAGAATGCATTGACAGCCTTTGGGTACAGACTGTCGGATGGTGTTGTGCAGATGATGATGCAAAAGTTTGACAGATTTGGAAGAGGAACCATACTGTTTGACGATTTCATACAATGCTGTGTAACTTTATATGTGAGTTGCCTTGGTCTATATTTTGCCTTTTTGAGAAAAAACATAGACTTTTTGAGAAAACATTTTATTTACTATGTGAGATTGTTTAGTGATAAATTAATAAAGATATAAATACCATTATTTTACCCGACGTTTCGACCCAGTTGCATAAGCCGTGGTCGAGGGAAGACTATATTATTATATTTCATGCCAATGGAATAAAGATATGTTTCTGGAATGTAATAAACAATGTTTCACTTGTCATTTCAGACCCTCACATCAGCCTTCCGTCAGTTTGACACAGATCAAGATGGAGTCATAACAATCCACTACGAACAATTCCTCACCATGGTATTTGGACTCAAGGTATAAATTTTCTCTTGTGTACTGTATTGGTGATTGCACAACTTTGTAACTAACGCATGCATGGATTGAAAAGGAATAAATGTGTTTGTCATGCCCCAATGCAGCTATGAATATCAGGTAGCACATACATGTTTGTTATTTTAATCAAAGCATTCATATTCTTGCCCGTGCACAATTATTATCCAAACTAAATCACATCATGAAACAAAATTACACCAATATATCAGAATAAGTACTTAATATACAAAAAGGTTTTTCGGTTTGAGTACAATTTTTTTTTATGAAACCTATATGATGATATTTTCCACCACTTATCATATTAATCTTATTTATATATGCATTTGTTGAAGCACATTGGCAAATATCTTGGTTTTGGTTTATTGTCGTTTTACAATATGAACTTGTTATAAATAATTTATTTCGTTGTTTTGAGTAATAGGTGTAAATTACAGGGTCAAATGGTGTTGGTGGAATTTAATTTTGATAATATTTCTTGCATGTTAATGTATAGTTTTATCTCTAAGTATTTTTTTTGCATGAGCATGTTACGTAGTAGTTAGTGTAGTGCGTAGTAAATGTATATGTCTATATTATTGGTATGAACATATGAGTATTTTAAAAGTGAATTATATATTCGTTTACTGAATAAATAGAAATAAAACAAGTTTATGAAATAAAATACATTTTTTAATTAAAATAAATATATGTTTCATAGAGTTTATTTGAAATAGAGTTAATATTGCTAATAAGACTATATTCTTGAGTCTTTTAGAGCATATTTTTTATGAAATAGTATTTAATGAGTAAAGAAGAAAAGATTTATGTTATAAATGGTTTGTTTATTTACAGGTTAAAGTTTAATAAACTTGAGAAAAACATCCATCAATATCGATCTTATAAATTTATATAAGCCAGTATATTTATTGTTCATGTATTAATTTAATTAGTTTTCTTTAAGGGAGCTTTACTAAACATCTTTTCTCTTTGTGATATGAATGTTAAATGAAAGACAGTACTTATGTTTTAATTTTAGGCACCACTAAGTGTACTAATTGATACTTATGCTATGGCACTGATAATATAATGCTATAAGTATAGGTTCTTTAATACATCACTACATAGTATAAAACAAAGTCGCTTTCTTTGTCCGTATGTTCCTTTGTATGCTTAAATCTTTGAAACTACGCAACGGATTTTGATGCGGTTTTTTTTAATAGATAAGTGATTCAAGAAGAAGGTTTATATGTTTAATAACATCCATTAAATAGCCAGAAGTGCGAAGACGGAGTGGGTTGCTAGTTATACATAAATTAAAGATTTTTTATAAACAAAATGTTTTATAATACATATTTATAGAAGGAATGAATTTTAGCCAATAAAAAGGTTTATTAGATTACATATATATTCGATAGGCGTCTAAACTATGAGTAGTACATATATCCTCATTACTCTTATCAAATACAGAAGTATATGGAGAGATCAACATTTGTATGCGATCTAGACAAACCTCTTTCCTTTCATTGACGTCCATACCTCATACACACTTGGCGGGTATAGGTACTTGTAACGTCATTTTTCTACATTTTGTTTCTTTTGCATTAGTATGTTATAGTGTATTGACAGTAGCAAATGGTACTATTTTCTTCCATCATAATGTATGCATGGCTTGGCTTAAATTTCCCTAAAAGGGTTTGGTTTAATATTGACTGTCTAAAAGTGCCTTTTTTAAGTGGCCAAAACAATGCTTTTTATTGTTAAAATTGATGTTGTCTGCGTTGTAATTCTTAATAAAGATTCCGCATAAATGGATATTTTATGATACTGTTGTACTGTCTCGTTTTGTTGGTGAAAGTATATGTTACTTTCAAACACTATTGTACTTTGAATAAGACATAGCAGCAAGTACGAAATACGAAGTTGTTCATACTAATGAATTAGTCATATTCCTGTCATGTCGATGGATCTAGTTTATTGTTTATGATATAAACTAGTAGGTATACTATATACACATTACTACATTCGTAAATGTTAGTCGAAATTATATATTATGATTGATTCAAGATATAATTGTATTACATTATATATAAGAATGTTAAAGATGTATTTTGTTTGTATAGTGTTGGCCGTGAAGTGAAACATTGTCGTCGTGAAACCAATAGAAGATCTATGTAAAATTAAGAAGATTTAAGTAAGCTACCTCTCGTAAGCTCATTCGAATAAATGTAGCTTATTCGCGTAGTTATACTGTAATATGTTTACTGTACATTTATACTGTTGAATATTGTTAGCCTCGCCACATAGTAAAAAAGGTAACCCTTGGTAACCAATGTAAGAAATAGCTACATAAAGTTTACAACAAGCTCAACGATTAGTATATCTAAATCTTGTGTGATTGTACAAAATAATTTATATATTATTATTCAATTTTAATATATGGTTTCATTTTAAATATATAAATATGTTGTATGAATATAATAATATTTTTTGTGCTAATTTGTTGTTCAATATCACAATAGAATGTATCTCTTTCAATTAAGTTTTTTTTAATATGCTTACAGCACTCTTGTTAAGTTAAAGCAACTTTAATGTTATAATTATATGTATATTAAGTACTTAAAAGTATGTTTATTTGTTAAATTAATATTTTTAATTAAATACTGCCTGTAATAAATTTGAATGGTACATTTTTCTCTATAACAGGCATGAACATGGTTTTGTCAACTATGTACACGGCGATTTATTCAATCCTTTTATATAAGAACAATCTCAATTTTTCTATTTGTAAGGTGTCTATGCCAAAATATTTGTAGGTGTATTCATTCCTAATGTGATGTGAATATGTATAAGTGTCTTAAATACAATGTTGTTATGAAGCATTCGCTTGTTATTGTATAGCTATTTAAAAGCACTTTTGTGAAGGTAAATAAAATATATTTTTGAAATAGGCTGTTTTATTTCATAACAAAGTTAAAAGTAAAATGCATTCCAACTAAACATTTAGCAAATGCACATTTCATCTTTGTGATATTACAAAAATATGATCTCTTATAGCATTATTTTTCACTATAAAAGTACTTCTCAAACATACACAATATACATTCTAATAGAAATCCATCGATCAAAAATGTATAATTTGCTGTCGGCACTTAAAACTTCACAAGTTCTACGCATTATAACTAATGGCCTCAATATTTAGAGAAAATAAACGAAAAGTTATTGCACAATATTTTACTTACACTTATGCTCTAAACATGTATCAGTTATCTTTTGCTTCTACGCAATATTTTACTTAAATTAAACGCATTATTGTGCAAACATACATAACCCATTCGGATTCGTAGATCAAAAATGATTGGGTGACCCTTAACTTTAATTATTAGGAATTTCATGCATTATCATCATTCAGGACTTTGTGAAACTCTGACTTACTATTATTGACCTAAACGTGAGTCATTAATGACAATTATGGAAGATATTACATCAGTTATACTTCATACATAATAATTCCCCTGTAATATTTATCCATCCTTATACAATTTCATCTTATTTATAACAAACTATCTTAATGAACAAGAAAAATAACTCGAGATGTCTATTCATTATTATTTAACATTTACGACTATTCGTTAACGCTCCGAGCATTAGCCTTTATAACATAATCACACGCGTGTATGTAACTAAAACACTTAATAGTTAAGGGTAGTTCCCTTACCATTGTTGACTATTCTGCTATCCAATCAAGGAGTCTTCATCAAAGATGGGCAGGACATGTTTAGCCCTGTACGATTTCCTAACTTCTACCTTTTTCTTGACTATGGTGTCGACAGTCAGTTGCCAGACGCTGCCGAAGTACTTGAACCAGATCACTGCCAGGTCCCAACCCATCTGGATCCAGGATATGACGGGGGTCACCTTTGAGCCGTCGATCTCTGTCCACCTCACAGGAACCTCCGCTATGGGAATGCCCATCATCTGCGCTACGTATAGAATCTCGACGTCGAATGCCCTGAAAAGAAATGTTAGTTAATTACTATAAGAAGTTGAGTTATATTTTTATTACAAAAATTTCCACGTATATATGGCGGAAATTCAATCCATTGTATCAATTTATACATTCTGAATAATGTCCGTTTGTGCGGTTCTTGTGAATTGAACTAGACCCTTGCTACGTAAATTTCAAAATTGTTTTCAAGGCACTATCTAGTCAACATATATTTAAGAAATATATACTTATAATAAATAGATAAATACATACATACTAAAATAACAAACAAACGCGTTCACGACCATTAACCCTTGCGGACTAGTCAGAGGTTCAGGTGTCCATCTCCGCAATTGCGAAGTTACTAATTCTATGGCCACCTCGAACCCACGTGTTGACCAGATAGTCAGTACTCAATGTTACAAGTGGTAATCCATGTCGCCATTTACATGCATTGACTTACTTGTAAATATGTACATACATAGCATGTATCATCAACGACCAGTTTGAAAAGCAGATGTAAAGCAATTCCTTACTCTGCCTTCACGATTAGCATTCAAATGGATAACCTCTCGCAACGGAGGTCGTCAATGCAAGTTGCAAAGACAGTGTGGCGCCATCTATACTCACCAGCGCTGCACGTGCAGGTTTTCGAAGCAGAGGCGAGCTGACCTTCGCGTGAAGAGCTTGAAGCCGCATTGCGTGTCCCTCACGCCGCGCACCGTGAACACCCACACCAGGAAATGGAAGCCGTACATCAGGATGTTCCTGGGAACACATGAGCGATATATCATGCCCTTTCAGGGTACACTCAGAGAAGAGCAGTGGAAAATCATGTGTAATAATAAAAAAAAGAAAACGACAAACGAGTTCACGACCTTTTAAGTTCAGGTATCCATCTCCGCAATTGCGAAGGTACTAATTTTATGGCCACCTCGAACCCACTTGTTGACCAGATAGTCACTACCTAATGTGACAGGTGGTAAGCCGTGTCGCCATTTACAAGCACTTACTATTAGAGGAACAGGTAGGTTTCCTCTAAACATTTTCCCTCACCACAGTACAGTGCATTTAGCAAATTGGATAACTTCATGTCCATCAGTACAGTCAACGCTACAAGTGCAGTCCCAGTAACTTTTTATAAGGTTTAAGTTTATAAGAACAAGACAATATATTACATTTTTAAACTGGCACCACTATGCATTGTCATGGCCACCATAAGTTCGCGTGCTTCGAAATGAAAAAAAATGCCTTTTGTTCATCACTACATAGTATAAAACAAAGTCGCTTTCTCTGTCCCTATGTCCCTTTGTATGCTTAAATCTTTGAAACTACGCAACGGATTTTTTTAATAGATAGAGTGATTCAACAGGAAGGTTTATATGTATAATAACAAAGATTAAATAGTGGAGTAGGCTATATATTTTATACCCGTGCGAAGCCGGAGCGGGTCGCTAGTATAAACCTTATAAAAATTTACCGGGATTCCACTTTAAACGTTGACTGTACCTGCCTCATGGTTTGAACTTTGTACCCTTTAATACAGTCAAGGCTCAAAGTACTAAGCTACGCATTTATGAGCTCACCTAAACAGGCTCCTGGTGGCGAGAGATTCCTTCTCCAAGTGCGCCCTTGACCCAATGGCAATGGCTGCCCAGCCCGCGATGTCCAGCGGCTCCCGCAGCACGTCGCAGCCCTCAGTCAGTTCTTTCATCTTGTTCTCGAGCTTCGCGAGGTCCTCGAATTTGGACGCGCCGTCTGCATCCGCGAATAAAATCGTGGAACCTCTACTGCTGAATACGCCCTGCGGAAATCGTGGTGTAGGTAGGTGATTATGGGTGAATTTAACTTATACGTTTGTAGATGATATGATAGAAAAACATACGAATATCTTAAATTCTGCAAGGTACTACAACTTTTTTTTTGTTTTGTTATACAATTCAGTATTTTTAATGAGTAATGCTCTATATGTTTAAGTTCGTTTAAATACTAGCCATATAACAGGACTACTACAAACTTTCTGCTTGGGAAGTTTTAGGATATAACTTCGATCAGTCAATGACGGAGGGGATGTTGTAACTAGTTTACTGTCTACCCCGAAAAGGATTGACAGCATTTGAGTATATTTCTCTTTCTATGTACGTATAAAGTGTCCTTGAATATTTTAGTGCGTCTCCGAGGTTCTGTTAAACCCGAAATGGACTAAAGAGACTTGAATCTATATTTTAGTGTATGGCAAGTGACAAAAATTTTGACGACCACCGTGGTACGATATATTAACTACCTGAACGCTAATCGTAAAGTCCCGGATTCAATTCCCGGTGGAGGCAGAGTTAATAACTACTTTTTTCTGCTTTCCAATCTGGTTGTTGATTATATAGACTATAATATGTATTTTTCATTTCTTAAAACTACGTCGACTAGTACCCTTAACACAAGCCAAGCGGCTAGTTCAATTGGTATAAAAGCGTCCTAAATCTTATTATCTATAGCTCTCACCAGCTTGACAGCGCCGCCTTTGCCCCGGTTCTTCTCCAGCTTGAGGCATCTGACCTTCTCCGTAGAGTACTTCTCTGCGTAGCGTTGAGCCACCTTGACAGTGCCGTCCGTGCTACCGTCACTCACCACAATCACCTCGTACTGGTATTCAGGTATCTGCTTGCACCTTTTCTCTAGGAACGCCAGGGCTTCGTCCAACATTGGCGGTACTGGAATACGTATAGGGAAAACCCTTACTGTAAAACTACTATCCGTATTTAAGCAAAAATCAGCAGTCACATTCTGAAGGATTACTATTGAATTAGTGTAATTTATGTGTTGTTATTGTTAAATGGGGACATAGCTTACCGCCTGTCACATTGAGAACAGACTATCAGGTCAGGATTACTACCTTCGCAATTGCGGAGATGGACACCTAAAACCTTGGACTATTCCGCAAGGGTTAATGGTCGTGAAAACGTTTGTCTTTTTTGTGAATTAGTGATGAATAATATCTGCAGAGTTTCTTGGCATTTCTTCTCTGCAGGTCTTTTACGAAATGCCAATAATTTAATTAGATTTATTTGAATTTTTTGAGTTTACCTATCTAAATTTAAGGAAATTTTTTTACTTTTAATAAGTGATTTTATGATCTATATATTGAATAAAAGAGTATTTAATTTTATCAAATTATATTAGTTGTGTACGGTACAACCTGCCTATTTCTTTAGCTAGCTTTCACTTGCCATGGGATGTAGATCATCTATCACGTTGGTTGCTGAATAATTGTTGTAGTAGGTGCATTCGATGAGAAAAATCGTACTAATTGATATGGGTAATGTATCCTTTGATTGTTATGCAAGGGAGATCGTGATGCATTTGTATGTATAAATTTTAATGTTAAAGTTATGCGATCACCACGATAAAACGTGACTTAAATATAATAGCACGTTTTATCGCTATCCTAAGGAAACAAATAGGTTACTAATTGAGCGTTTGAATGGAACAATATCGGGACTTATCATTCATAATTATAGTAATGACCTACATTTATAGGAAAAGTATGATCGTATTACTTTTACTTGACGCTTCAAAGGAAACTATTTTAATTCGATAAGGAAACTCGCGATTGGACCGTTCTTTGGTAAATTCCATTTATTCATTTTCAATAGACTTTCGTAACTAATCAGTTACATGGTTACGTGAACGAAATGCAAAACAGGCAACAACAACGTGTGTTCAACGTGGCACACTCTCGTTTGATGCTGTTTTTGGTTTTGAGTAGTCAATTTTCTACGTGATCAGCTGACTGACCACCCTATAATGGTTTACAGTGCTAATCATTTTTCCTTGCAGTTTTTGCTACTATTCTATTATTATTCTTCGTCTGTTGTATGAAATAGTATATTAGAAATTATTATTATTAATAGTAAATTAGAAAGTATATTAGAAATAGTTATAACAGGCAGAGGTGCGCTAAGTGAATTGGAGAGTCCCGTAAACTGCTCAATCTATGGAGACCACAACCACTCTATGATCAAGAGTGCAGACTTAGAGAAGAGAGTAGAATTTCACCCTTGGGTGTTTAATAATGTAATACACGAGGAAATATTGAAAGTTATGAAGCAACTGACAGGTATTTCTTCATAAATAGGTATATGAAAATTAAATGTATGTTCCAGGGGACTTTAACACTAACTTATTATGCTATCAAATCCTATTGAAAGGCATAAGAGACGAAATTCAACATAGGTTAGTAACACGGTGCCTAATCATTTGTATGGTGTATAAGTAACAGATAACCTTTCATTAGATAAATATATATAAATTAGGTTAATTCAGTTCAGGAAAATAATGTGTAAAAGATTGCCTATACTGCAGAATAGACCTCTTTATTTGTGATTATGAATGAAAACTAACTCGTAACTTTTTAGGGAATTAAGATTTAGCTTAATTGTTCATACATTATTTTTCTTCACTAATAAAAGATTTTATTCCCATGTGTATGGATCAGTTACAATACGCCGTAACTATATAAATGCTTAGAATTTATATCTACTAGCAATATTGTTTGGTACCTCTTGTATTTGTATGGTACAAGACAAAAGCGTTGGTTTGAGTCAATAGATCAACTGTGAATAGAGAGTCTTATTCGAACAATTATTCAATTAGTTATGGTTTAGAGAACTGGAAAATTAATAAGAAAATGTATTCAAAATAACAGATGTGGCCTTGTAATTTAGTGTATAGAATTAAATCACACATTGCTTGCTGTTTAGATTGATAGTTTGGTTAAATTGTTTGATTTTAGTGAATTTATATACAGTGAACCCCCGGTAGTCCGACAATCATTTTGCACGGCAGTGTCGAACTATCGAATTTGTCGGATTGTAGAGTACTGCCTAAGACCCCTTATAGTCCGATTTTTTTTACAAAAGAGTACCTTGTAATCCGACAAATTATAGATCTTTTCGTCCAGGTACGGATTTTTCATTGTAGGAAACAAAAGTTTTACTAGGTAACAAACGCCAAGAAAGTCCTGATTCGTCTGCATTGTACACCTGTGACGGGTTAAAGTTAAAGTCAAAGTCAAATGTTTTTATTCAATATAAGTACAAGAACAGTACATTCATTGAAAGTCAAAAAACATTTGCCTGACACTGGTTGTCTCTTGGCATTGAAATTCTACCGTTGGTTCGGAAGCCCTGGCTCGGAGAAGAACCAACAAGAAACTCCGGCTTTCAGGATTTTTTGCCCAGTGCCAGTTACAAAAACAAATTATAAAGAAACATAAAATTTATACACTTATTAACATAAATTATCTTTGCACATATAGCTTAGATGCACTCATTGCCAACCCTGAGCATCGGCGAGGTAGTCCCCGACCGCGTAGTAAGCGCCCCGGACTAGTCGGCCTCTAACTATAGTCTTAAATTTAGGTAAGGACAATCGCGTAATCCAGTCCGGTAAATGATTATAAAAACGCACGCAATTTCCAACAAAAGATTTCTTGACCTTTTGAAGCCTCGAGGGCGCCACATACAGCTTATGTTTGTTCCTAGTATTAATTTTATGAAAATCACAGTTTCTTCTAAAAATATTTCTATTTTTATGTACATAAATAACACACTCATATATGTACTGAGCAACAACCGTCAAAATATCAATTTCTTTAAATTTTTCGCGAAGTGACTCTCTGGGGCCCATTCTGTAAATGCAGCGAACAGCCCTCTTCTGCAAAACGAATATTGTGTTTATGTCAGCAGCATAACCCCACAGCAAGATGCCATAAGACATAATGCTATGAAAGTAGCTGAAATAAACAATCCTAGCCGTGTACTCGTCCGTATATTCCCGAATCCGTTTAACAGCATATGCCGCGGAACTAAGTTTTTTAGATAAAACGCAAATGTGGTCTCCCCACTGCAGCTTTGAATCTAAAGTTATCCCTAAGAAGACAGTAGTATTTATTTTATCTATTTTCTCATTATTTATTATTAGATTGGTTTCGACACCATTAACATTTGGCAAAGTAAATTTAATACATTTTGTTTTATTATTATTAAGAACTAAATTGTTATATTGAAACCATTGAACTACATCTCCTATCACCGAGTTTATTGCTTGCGGACTCATCAATCTTCCTGCTAATTTTAAAGATTAGGGATGTGTCATCAGCAAAAAGGACTGTCCCTGCACCTATCTTTAGTTACAAAGGTAAGTCATTTATGTATACTAGGAAAAGAAACGGACCTAATATTGAACCTTGAGGCACCCCCATCTGGACTGTGCGACCCGACGACTGCTCCACACCAATAGTTACTTTTTGTACTCGTATTACTTAAATATGTACTTGTATTACTTAAATATGTTTTTATTACATTTAGTGAATTATTTTTAACTCCATAATACTCTAATTTTCTTATTATTATATCATGTCGGACACAATCGAACGCCTTAGAAAGGTCACAGAAAATACCAAATGCATCCTGTGACCGTTCCCAGACATCAAAAATCCCCTTTATTAGTTCTACACCAGCATCAGTGGTGGACAAACCTTTTGTGAAGCCGAATTGTTTAGAATGTAGTAGTCCGTTCAAATTAAAATGGTACAACATCTGATTTAACAAGATTTTCTCGAATACTTTACTTAATGCTGGTAGCACGGATATTGGACGGTAATTAGATGGGTCCCAAGGTACTACCAGATTTATATATCGGTGTTACTCTACTTAGTTTCATTAAATCAGGGTACGAACCTGATTCTATCGAGGCATTGAAAACCGATGCCAGATAAGGTGCCAACAAGTCAATAATAACACTAATTGTTTTGACCGAGTGTCCAAACAAATCCACAGTTTTTTTCTTACTAAAAGTTTTGAATGTTTTTATTATTTCTAATGGAGTTGTAGGCCTAAATCGGAACTCACCATCACAACACGGGGCCGACAACGCAAGCAGATCGCAAGCCTTCTCAGCGCAACTGTTTAGTGAGCTGGATGTTATCAAAGGGAGGTTTCCAAAATATTCTTCAAAACATGAAGCAACATCTGCTTCGCCCACATACAATTTTATTATTAAGTTTCAGCTATAGATTATTTTGATTATAAGTTTTAACTCTACCAGTTTCAGATCTAATGACATCCCACGTTTCCTTGATTATATTTTTAGATTTGAGTATTTTATTCCTAATATACAGCGACTTAGCCTGGACACAAACGTTTTTAAATATCTTTGAATACAATTTTACATAGTTTCTAAAAGCTACACTAAAGTTTGTTGTTTTTGCTTCATACAATTGATACAATTTTGTCCTACTAACATGGATACCCGGTGTTGCCCAATCACTAAACTTTTTCCTTGAATTTATATTTAAAGTTTTTGGAAATAAAAACAGATTTATGTTCCCCATTAATTAGATCAAAAACTGTTTGGAACATTTTGTTAGGACAGCTACTGTGTATATTAAACAATTTTAATTTGTTGTTAATTTGTTCTCTAAAACGCTCCAGACGCCGTTCAGTTACCGGAATACAAGTTATAAGCTGAGAATTAATAGAATATATATTTTTGTTAAATGAAGCTAACAGGCCACTGTAATCAGACCTCAAAAAATTAATAATTTTGCTGCTGTTTGGCTTCTCATTACTGAATATATTATCAATACATGTAGCAGAATGGCTGGTCACCCTTGTTGGGCTTTCAAATATTCTATCCAACCCAAAAGACTAAAACAAATTTAGAAGTCTAGTAGCCCGTGTCGAGGACTCCAAAAGATCAACATTGAAATCACCACAAAAGATTATGGTCTTATTAGATTTATACAGTTTAAGCAACACCATTTCCAAAATATTCTCAAAGACACAGAAGTCGCCATTAGGTGGCCTATATAAGCAGCAAACAATGAATGCATCTGCCTCCACACAGGACATTTCTATTATTTTTTCTACACTTTCTGAGATTATATCATTGCGAACCTTATTTTTAATACTTTTATGCATAATTATCATAGAGCCATTGAATTTTCACGGCAAAAAGAACTAACAATATTATGATTTTTCAAATTATATACTAATTCATAATCTTTGGCCCAGTGTTCACAAATACAAAAAACATTTATATTATTATTATTATAAAAATAATTCAATTTCCAATTCCTTTCCAGCTATGCTTTGAATGTTCTGATGAACAACACTAAGACACTGTGTGGAGTTAAGCTGTGCACAAGTTTCATTTCTGATGCAAGGGGAATCCTCTTTTGTCAAATAACTTAATTTAAATTAATATTTGCAACCTCTTCCTTTGAAGAGATGCATGAATCAAGCCCAAAAGGGGCAATGTCAGAGGCCAGTGAATTGGCTTGGTCAAAACTAAAATAAAATTGTAGCATTTCAGCTACTTGTTTTTTACAACTATTGTTGAGATAGTAAGTATCTCCAGTAAAATATAATTTGTTCTTTAAAATACAATTTGTATCTATTAATTTAATATTACTATTATGCACTGAAATAGTGTGCATAGTCTGATTTAATATATACCTATATTTATTTTCTGCGGGGGTCAATGTCTTAGAATAAGGCAAGGTACACAGGATTATACGTTTAATATGTTTTTGAGTTATTAAATTATCTATATGTTTAATTAATCTATGTTTATTTAGATTCCCCTGCGACAACACATTAGAAGCAATGTCATATTGCATTCTAACCTAGTTCTCAATATATAGTCAATTAAGTTGTCAAAATCAGCTCCTGGTAGGCAATTGTTGTAAATTGCCGTATTTGAAAGTTCACTACTCACCATTACACCGATATTTTGTTAAGATTTAAATCTTTCACCTTTTGCAAAAATCTTAATTTAAATGGCTCAAAACAATAACCTACGCGTCGAGCACAATAATGATTATCCGTACAAGTTGTAACTTGTTCAATCATGCATTAGCGAAATTACCAAAAAAATATTAAATACATATGTAATATGTATGTAAATAATAGACCATGTCGGATTACAGGGGGTGCCGGACTAGACAGGGGCCGGATTACCGGGGGTCCACTGTATATGAAATCTATCAGTCGAGTGATGTATCAGATTGCATACTTATATTTTCTTAATCTTTCACACAATTCATACATTTTTTGTATTGCAAAAAGGGGTAGACAGGCTATAATAGCACAAAATTGCTATGAAGATGATATCAATGATTAATGCCTACTGAAAATTACTGTTATATTTTGCTAAGTAAATAGTATTATTGAATATTTAACATTGTATTGGAATCTCAGTTCAGCATGGAAAGGTATTACAGTAGAAATTGAATGAGCAATAACAACATTTCCGCTCTATTTATTCCTTGAGAATTATTATGCATTGCTGATGCTGGTGCATTAACAAACATCTTAATATGATGTTAATTATAACTATGTTATTATGCTAACATTCCTATGAGGTGAAATTAAAAATAGTGTAATTGCTTTGGAAGAAATCCGAAAGACACAATTGAACATAGTCAGGAAACTCGATCATACAAATGAAAATAGCATTACTTTATGAACATCAATATTGTACAGAAATACACTCAAATGCATAACATCTGTTGCAAACGAAAGGGCTCATGCTATTCACATATACCAACATAGATACAGTCAGAGGCTTGAGTGCCAATGACAAATATTTTGAATGCATGTTAGGTATTAACCACTCAAAGCGCACGTTTCACTAGATACACAACACCGAATATGATAGATAGTGAACTATGTCGCTGTGTTTAGATATGTATTTTAAATTTCATTCATTAGTACATGTTAGAGCCAGGATTCTAACCTTGGAGGTCTATTATTGAATTAGAGGACTGCGCACTGGCTACATAATAAGTATGTATATTATACATTTACATCTGTAATTAATTTTTTCAAGAACCTGGGACATAATATCTCTGGTCACTTTAGTAAAAGTATTAGACTGTGAGCAAGTTGATTATTCTGTATGTGAGTAATATAGAACTTATACTAATATAGCAGTTTTGTTAGGCCAAGCAGGTTCTGAAAATGCTGGCTGGACATCTACCAAAGATGAACGTAAATACATACATACGCTTCACGACTTGTGTATACACAGTTCCTTTTTTATTATGGCAGGGTAGTCAGAGGCTTGAATGCCCATCTCCGAAATTTCGAAAGCAAGTTAGGTATGGATCATTTGAAGCCCGCATATTACTAGATTGAAAGCACCCAACGTGATAGGTAGTGAACCGTATCGCCGTATATAGGCACTGACTATTACCTATCCTGACAGAAATAGGTACATAAAAGAATACTTACATCTCTCTTCCTCATTATAGGCAGGTACCACCACAGTCAAGTTGATGCTAGGTATGTCATATATACTGGGGAATTCAATTTGTTCACCAGTCTTGGGATCTGTAAAACTCTCCTCACTTTCAAACCTCTCAATGTCTGCTATTGGTTTTGTTGTAAGCCTCAATATGACTATTAGCTGAAAAAAACAGTTGTGTGATATTTTCATGGAATTCAATAAAATGTTATTTATCTTCATTACAAATGTTCAAGCTTAAAAGGTACAGTTATCTAACCAATGTTTGCTGTTTTGTAAACTAATTCAATAATATTACTTTATATGAGAGATATATACCATTAGATATTGATAGAAAAATTTAAATTGTGTGTAAGCAGTAACACTGATAACTTTATCTAATTTATATTGCACAATGCCCAGAAACATAAGCAATAAGATAAATAATCATTTCTTGATCTTAAATTAGTTTTAATGACTATAGTTGTGGATTTAATACTGTTCGTAAACTTTTGTTATCTCAGTAATAATAATTCAATATAACCATCCAAGGAAGAAGTACAATCCTCGCAAGATATTTAATATTCAATAAATTTAATATCTATACTTACAGCTATTCCAGTAAAGCAAACAGCAAGTGTTGTATTCATTATTAAGTAAACGAAAAAAATAAATGTATCCCACATTGTGAAATTTATAAAATGAAAACTTATTTAAACAATATTATTTGGTAGATTTACCACATCAATTGTGGTTTCACTTCGGTTATTTTATATTCATATGATGTAAAGCTAAAGCATTAGTAACTGTATAGCTTATCCGGCATGATCTAACTTAAATTTTACACACAATTCCTAAAAGAACACAAAATGAGATTAAAAAGAGGAATCAACACCAGTGTTCGCAACAAACTGTACAGAAAACTGTGTTGTGTACACGTACGTATTCACACGAACCGTCAGTCAGAATATTAAGCAGTCTATAGATATTCAACCGCTATGTGGTATTGACATGTAGGGTCAGATAGCGAACAAGTTATACGGCAATAAGTGAATTAGTAGTAGTAATAGCTAACAGGCTATACTGCAACTGAAGTAGTAATATTAGCAGTGACTGGGTGTTGCATAGCTTTCTAAGAAGCTGACTCTGCGTTTAATCATCATCGTTTTGGTTGTCTTTGAATCTATTTTGAACATAAAATTGGCGATTATTGTTCCTTTTCCAAGAAGTCGTCATCTTAATTGATGTTTTTAAATACATATTATCTTTAGTTATATTGCTATTACGTATCAGCCAGTTTAGTGATAGTTGTATTGGAAATGCGATGTTTTGAATGCTTCGCATAATAGAGAATAGTAATATAATAACATACATACACTTCACGACTTGTGTCACACACACTCCCTTTTTTATGGTGGCGGAGAAGTCAGAAGCTCGAGTACCCATCTCCGAAATTTCGAAGGCATGTTAGGTGTCGGTTACTCGAAGCCCGCGTTTCACTAGATAGAGAGCATCCAACATTATAGGTAGTGAACTATATCGCTGTATATAGGTACTTACTATTTCGACGGATAGGCAGGTTTCCTCACGATGTTTTCCCTCACCTTTAGCGACTGTAAATTAAGTACGTAAATAAAAATACATATTTAAATTTCATTCATTGGTACATGCCAGAGCTGGGATTCGAACCTTTCTCTGAAGAAGCCAAAGGTCTTACCCACTTGGCTACAGCCGCATGTTGTAATATAATAAATTAGTAATATAGCAGCATATTTTATTCTTTACACTTCGTCTGTTAACCTCGGGTCTTTCTTCACTTGAACATTCTCATCCCGGATCCATCTTCAAACTTAAATTGAATGAACAAAAATTCATATGGATAATATCCATTGCTTTTGACCATATTTTACATTTTTATCGTGCAACTTATTGAATTGATAGAAATTTGCCAAGTATTCTGGCAATAAAACACAGTTTCCTGCATAATTGTTTTTATTATAAAATACTATTGGTATATAGCCTAGACGGTTAGACTAAATGTCGTGTTTATGTACAATAGTTTATCCTCAAGATTATTGGATTATAATATACAATCTTAACTCTAAGGGTATAGGCACATTTTCATCAGCACCTTTACGAAAAAGTATGATATGACAAATTGTATATAAATCAACATGCAAAAATTGGCACCTAAGAAAACAAATTAAAGAATTTAATTATTCTTATTATGAAAGCATTCACTTTTCAAAGAGATCGTAAACTATCTGCATAGAGTCAAATACAACTACATAACTAAAAAAACCTACTTAATAAAGAATTCTGAATATCTGACAGCTGCATGACATTAATTTAATAAATACTCGGATAATAAAGATCAAAATATTATAAAAAATACGAAATATGTAAATGACTTTAGCAAAATGTGGTTTAAACTCAACTTTAGTTTAGTATCTGTTAATTGCTTGTCAAGTTTGGGTATCAAGATTTAAGTTACTGAAATTATTATTTAGTTTATTCTAATTTGAATGATACATAAAATCTTATTGAACAATCACATAAAAATATTGAACGAAAGCAATGTACATGCTTGCCAATAGGCGATAATTATAATTGCGCTAGATTTTATACAAACCATGATTCTTCACAATATTTTTAGTAATATAACTTATAAAATAAACTTATACAAAACTCAGTACTATAGACTAGATAATATGAACATTATTATTATAAAAAGGCACTAGTGGTAAAATTTTACATTGGTTCATAGGAGGTTAACCAATAAATAAAAAATACCCTTGGAGAGTGATTGATACACATTATTCATTTGTCAAACACACGCGCAGTTGACTATATTCTATCCATTTAACCAGTAACACAATATTAATAGTTCAATATTAATACCGTAAGTTACAAGGAATTTTGATCTAGCTGGGGCTCTATTCCACTAATGCTTTTCGCAAAGTATCAGTTTAATATCATATCAGTAATAGTGTGAAGTTGGTAGTGGATTAGCAAAAGTGATAAATTTCGACATTTTCAAAGCGACATTTCACAAATTTGAAACTTTTGTTAATCCAATACCAACTTCACACTATTACTGATCTGATATTGAAAAGCGTTTGTGCTAAACGCATTAGTAGACTAGGGCCCCTGTTCCAACGTCAATAAGGCCATAACAACTATATCGATGTCATAGGTACTATGAAATTGCAATGTGTATCTCTCTCCTTAACTACTCTATAATCACACTCTACTTTATGATATAAGTCAAGAGTTTACGCAAGATGACGTTTGCATAGTTTTATAAAGTGACAACAAGACATTTTTAAGTTTTAGAAGATGATATACGTGTCCTTTATTGGAATACTTTGAAATACAGAATATATTTTGTGACACGAAAACTATATAAATATATATAAAATTATCATGATAATTTTAATGATTGATTCAAAATTTTGATAATATTAAAAAAAAGTTTTATGTCATAAAATACAGTGTATCTAATACGATTGTAACTTATAGTAATATTTGTAAATTAATAATTTGATTAAGTAGTAAAATGTATACGAATTATTTTCCCTATTATTCTTAATCACTAATCGTTTGTTTGTACTGGATTTATTTCAACAAATAGTAGAACTTAATTTATACGAAACGACGAAATATAGGAATTTATTTACAAAAAAATACTTAACCAAAAGAAAGGTACACGTTATTTATTCATGATTAATTGTGTTGTTTTTTTGAGGAAAATAAAATAATTGCTCAAATTTACTTTAAATTGGCGTCATCGTATAATAACCAAATAATAGCATTATTTAAACAACATATGGCGTCTATCTGACATCTACGGACAAATGAGAATCCGTGATCTCTTTCTAACTCTCTACAGGGAATCAGACGTAATATGTATGTTTGTATTAAACAACATCATAAATCAGACTACCAGAACATTATTTGACCTTGACCTGACCTTTTCCACACAAATTCAATTCCTTATGCACGCAGTATTATTTAACGTGTGAGAAATCTGTCAGTTAACATAATATGACAGTCCAACCTGTCAGTTGTCAGTGTCAGCCATAGAGTAGTTCTTCAGAGGCAGGGACGGGCGAGGGTGGGGGAGCTCTATGGGCCCCGTGGTCCGATTCGCAGGCGTCTGTGGAGCAAGGCGTCGGCGGCGGGGGTCTGTTGCTAGCTTTATAGTGCCTGTAGGCGCGTCTCCGGGAGTTCAGAGGAATGGAGTTGCCGCTGGCGGTCGCCGGACTGGGCGGCGGGTTGGTCGTAGGGCGGTACCGATCGCACAGGCTGGATTCCGTTCGGCTGTAATCAAAGTGTTCAATTAGGTATCAAATAAGTAACTTTTATTTGACTTAGGAAGATTAAACATCAAATCTTACAAAACTTGCATTCTTTAATATACATTCACGTCCTTTGAACCCCCTCGGGGTGGAAAGACATTATTTCCTAGATCGCTTTTTAGAATGAATATTGGGCTTGTGATACCATATGAAAAATTAGTGATAGGTTAGCAACATAGTAGTCCATCACCCAATAAATGCCATTGCTACTAAGAGTAAAGACTGGCTCTTAGTCAGCTTCTACAAGCCAATAAAAACGACAGCTAGTAATCAATACATACGTGACAAAGACGAGTTCGGTGCTGCTGGCCACGGGGCGCCCTCTATCGTCGTAGGGCTTGTAGTTGTAGAGGCGTCGTTCAGCCGCCGGCGTGTGGGGCGCGCGCCTAGACCGCCGCCGCCAGCGCCGCGCCGCGAACCACGCGATCAGCACCACGAACGCCAGCCCCAGCACGGTGAGGCACGCCACCAGGGTGTTCGTGCTTCGCGTCGAGCGGCTCATCTGGAATGACAAATAAAGATAATAGTGTGTACCTATAATGTTTGGGTGTTTCTGTAAGGGATGTAGCTGATCTTTTCGGCATATCGTAGGATGAAGTTTAGATCTAGATAAGAGGTTGCTATCCCATCGCCTAATAGATTCCATTTACTTTGCCTTATTTGCCTTATGACACGCCGGAAAGAACGGCAGCTAGCATTATTAACGTTGTAGCCTAGCATGGCAATTTTCTGTCTTTTGATTATTGGAAATATGGGCTGAATTGGGCGCTGGGCTAGCAACCTGTCACCATTGCTCCATATGACATTTTAACCCCAAAATTTATGCTCAAAAGTGACTATGGAGATTTAAGTCCACCCGAAAAGGCCTGAAGTACATGTATGTATGATTATTAATCGTTTACCTCGTCCTTTTGCGCGTAGCAGGCGGTGGGCGTCTCGTCGCTGCCGTCCTCGCAGTGCTGGGTTCCGTCACAAAGCAGCCGCGGCGGCAGACACAGCCGCTTATCACACCTAAACAATCAATCAGCCTATGTCAGTCCACTGCTGGACGTAGGCCTCCCCAAGGGTACGCCACAAAACACGATCACTCGTGGCCCTCAGCCAACCACTATCAGAGACCTTTTTCAAGTCATCGGTATACCTAGCAAGGGAGCGTCTTACACTACGTTTAAGGAGACGCAGCCGCCATTACACAAACATACATTAGTTAATTACGTATATAAACTTACCGAGGGGCTAGTCCAATGGGTGTAAAGTGTCTCAAATATTGTTATTATAACAAGACCACTATGGCGCGCACTTTTAACCACCTGGATGCTTATCATGAAGTCGTCTCTGGTTTGAATCCCGGTGGAGGCAGAGTTGAGAACTACGCTTTTCGCTTGCTGTCCAGTGTTAGGGGATTATGTACGATATACATATATGTATTCATCTATATGTAATAAGTATATATTTCTTAAATATACATTGAATCTCTTTCTACCCCTCTACAGGGAATCAGGCATGATGAATATGTATGTACCTGAATGCGTCTGGCATAGCTGAGGTGCCGCAGAGTGCCCCCGTCGGACACGAACCCAGGCTCTCTGCGCACGAGCCGTCCGCGCACCGCACGCCGGCTGAACAGGCGCCGCATTCCTAAGACACATATGGCATATAGTTTATTATCACGTACAAGCACATACGTTTATTCACAATAAATAATACAACTCGCATGACAAAAATTGGTACAAACACATACGAATAAAAGATATTGTTGGGCGCACTATATTGCTGTTGTGAAAGGACCAGACTCAGCTTATATATAATAATAATATATAAGTATATATTACTTATAATATATTAGTTGATTAAGGGGCCACTTAGCATATGTAAAGTAATAATATATAAGTATACTATATTTCTTATGTTATATTAGTTAATTAATACCTTTGTGGTATATAGTAAGAGGCTTCAATTGGAGTAATAGGGTCCTACAATGTTATATTATTTATAACTAAAGCTCCTAAAATTACTGGCGCCAAATCTACTTATGAGTTTTAGCACAAACGCTATTCAATATCAGATCAGTAATAGTGTGAAGTCGGTAGTGGATGGTCAAGTGTCGAATTTCACCATTTAAATCGTCAAATGTGTAGAAAATCGCGTAATTTGTCACTTTTACTAATCCACTACCAACTTCCCACTACATATTACTGATCTGGCATTCAACTGATATTTTGCAAAAAGCATTAGCGGACTAAAAGCATTAATCCCCTTGTTTGTACAGCTAAATATAGAACCAAACATTCACTTCACAAACAAAACCAAACAGCTGTTACCTGTGGCGACTCATCCGATTCATCGGGGCAGTCAAACTGTCCGTCGCAACGCCACGCCGCCGGCACGCATTTAGGGGAGAGGGAGGGGGTGGCGCAAGGGACGTGCGCGGGGGGGCATGAGGCCTGCGGAGGGGGACAGTTTTGCCCGCAGCCGCACTCGCCCCCCGCGAGACACGCCCCCGCACCGCCTCCGCACCGCAGGCCCCCGAAACAGGGGTGCTCGCGGTCCACCTGCAAGAGCACAAACAACAAATGACAAACAACAAACAGGATGTATAAAAACACATTTGCAACTTCTTCTCGTACTCGATAATACTCGTATCGGGTTGTAAGAACATAAATTTGGCATAGCTTAAAGGTTATCATATATGACTAGTCGACACGAATGATACGAGCGCCTCTATAGAAATAAGCAGTCATTATAGATCGTCATCTGAATACATATATTAAAGCTCTTTACATACACACACATTCCTTTCCCTGTAGAGGGATAGACAGAGATCACGGATCCCCATCTGTCTCGATCCTGACGTACCACTTTCGCTTCATTGACACTTATACACCTCCTCATACACACTCTCTACATATACTGACCCGATTAACAGCCACCACGGCGTGGACCCTCGCAATGTGGGGCAGGGTCTGCGCGGGCACTTCCCGTCTGCCCAGCGGCACTCTTAGCAGGGCGCCGCCGTTGCTTGCCCAGTACATGTTGCTGCCGTAGGTCGCCAGGGAACCCGCCGAGCCGCCTTGCCACTGGATACGCCTAAAGACAGATAAAACATAACATACGCTTCACGACTTGTGTATACACACTCCCTTTTTTATTATGGCGGGGTAGTCAGAGGCTTGAATGCCCATCTCCGAAATTTCGAAGGCATGTTAGGTATGGGTCATTCGAAGCCCGCGTATCACTAGATAGACAGCACCCAACGTGATAGGTAGCGAACCGTATCGCCGTATATAGGCACTGACTATTACCTATCCTGAGGGATAGGCAGGTTTCCTCACGATGTTTTCCCTCACCGTTAGCGACTGTAATATCATATTGACGTCCTTTAATCCCTTTCTGGAAGGACAGAACCCAGAACATACACGTTTTAGTATGACTATTTGGGTTGTGATTGTACATGGAACATTGGTGAGGTTTTCAGCCCATCTTAATAGATTTCATTACCCCTAGTCCTTTAGTCGCCTCCTTAACATACTGGATATATTATTGGCATTCCCCAAATGGCATTAGCCATTTGGAATCTCCACGGCGCGCTTTATGTGACTGACATTAAATTGTATTTTTTTTGTATCTTGTGTCATTAATATTATTTTGTCAAATGTGGAATTTGGGAAAAAGGAAAATTATTATTATTTTTACGTCTAAGTTCAGCACGAGAACACTTACATACCATAGTTAAAGACAATAACAAACGCATTCACGATCATAAACCCTTGCGGGGTACACAAAGTCTCTTGTTTCCACCTCAATACTCACTTATTGGTTCCGTCGATGTCAACGGCGTGTATCTGCCTGTTCATGGCCCAGTACACGGCGCCCGTGGCTTGGTCCACTGTGAGCGCGGTCACGTTGCTCGCGGGCGCCAGTTCGACCCTCGACGTGCCATCCACGTTGGCTCGCATTATCGCGTTCAAACCCACGTCGCTCCATATCAGTAGCCTGCAAATAAGATAATAATAATAATATTTGGACATTATTACACCAATTGAACTAGCCCCTTGGTAAGTACATTTAAGACTTGTGTTAAGGGTACTAGTCAACGTATATTTAAGAAATGAATACATATTATACATAGAGAAATACATATATAGCATATATAATCAACGACCAGACTGAAAAGCAGAAGAAAAGCGTAGTTCTTAACTCTGCCTCCACCGGGAACCTCCTCACGATTAGCGTTCAGGCATCTAACCGATCGCGCCACGGAGGTCGTCAAGATATATAATATCATTAACATCTCCGTGCTAGACTGGGGCGTAAATAGAACGCTTAGTAGCTGCCGTTCTTCCTGGAATGTCGTAGCCGACTAAGAGACTAGGGGTAGTTCTTGAGACTCGAGATTTTTATTCATTTCATAAGACAACGAAACTTATCACGGGCTACTTTTCAGCCATGTTGAAATGGCCATGGTCACTGGTCAACTGACGTGAGCAACATGTCTACGTTTCCATCGAAATTAGATCGAGGCATACACTTTTTTTAAATAAAATATACGTGATAAGTCCCGTGTTCTTGTAAAATGTATTAATAGTTTTAAAAGATTCGCGATTTATACTCATGATTAATAACTAACGGGACTTATAACGTAAGTTTTTATATAATTAAGTTAAAGAAACGTCGGTTTAATACAGGTAACTTAATTAACCCTAGAAAGATAACCTACGTCGCAAAGGCGCCCGCGCGATGAATATCGTGCTGTCTTTTTCGACTATCAATAGGTATCGAGTTGTCCTTTTCAACCAACTCATAGGTCGACTTACTCTCCCACGGGATGGCCATATTTTCGCAGTAAGTACCATAGTTTAGACAATACAGCAAACTCATGCGCTCTTTAGGCGTATGGTTATCTTTTATGTAACTTTGAGCGATTTTTTGTTTTCATGTTATTGGACATAAAGTGATGTTTATGTGTTTTGTTTTAAGGGAGATCATTTAGTATATTAATATAACAAGTAAAAGAAGATTGGCAGATGATTAAATGCAACAGAACCTTGGGGAAATAAAAAATACACGATCTTGACCAGTTTGCAGCTGTAAAATTACTATGGACCTTTGACGCTAGTTTCGTACAAACCCAAACCATCAAAGATGGTTTATTTCTTACCATCGTGCGACGAAGAAGGTGTCCTCAACTCAACTACCGGCAAGTCGGATATAATAATGTATTATAATCAAACTAAAGAGGGGTTGACTTTCGATCAGATGTGTTTTGCTATGTTTTGTTCAAGGAAAACTAATAGATGGCCTACGGTAATGTTTTATGGTATTTTGAACATTACTTTCGTAAATTCGTATATCATATATTATCATAATATAATGTTTTGTCTGAAAATGAAAAGTCATTAAACCGACGAGAACACATGAAAAAACTTAGTACTCGGCTAACTGCCACTTTGATGTCGGAAAGATTAGATGCTCCCACTTTGCCAAGATATTTTCGGAGTAATATTGAAAATATGCTCCCAAAGCTCCATGGCCAAGCTTCTGCAGATAACGACGAGCCTCCAGCAAAGAAAGGCGTTGCTGTAACTACTGTACTCGTCTAAAAAAAAAGGAATGCCGAAAACTACTTCCGCCAAATGTCGAAAAACACTGTGTGGTGAACACAGAATTGAAGTTTGTCATGCCTGCTTATAAAGTGCCCTTTTTGATGTAATAATTGATTTTTGAGATTGATTATTTAATAGTCAAACTAGTTTATACGAAAAAATTGCATTACTTTTGTGATTTCTCATAATTTAGTCAATTTACTTAGAAGACTGTAAAGTTTTGTAAATTTTTGAAGAAGATATTTTTTTTTTGTTAAAAAATATTTAAAATAAATAATTTCGTACGAAATATCATTTTTATTTCTAAATAATAGTCTAAACCCCTAAAATAATACATTTATTGGCCAAAATATTACTTATTACCATTACATAATCACATTTGAAAATCGTGCGCCTTTAAGGCGTATGGTTATCTTTTACGTAAGTCGTGGGATGGTTATCTTTCTAGGGTTAAGTTATATTTATATAGAAACTTACGCGATAAGTCCCGTTGTCTTGTAAAATATATGTATGTATACCTTTTATTCTGGTGCAACGCCAGATGTCGTGGCATGAGGCCTTCGCCCCTGACCATGACTCCAATGGAGGAGAAGTTGCTATCTATTGACGAGGCATTAATACTATCGCTATCGAAGCAAGTCCAGTACAGCGCGCGTCCTATAGCATCCAGTACCATATGGAAGGGTTTGCTGGAGTCCGTGTTCACCACGACCTTGGAGTCAGCTGCACTGGTGCCAGAATAGGAGAGGGCCACGCGGCGGATCGAGTGGGACTCCTCGTCCATCCAGAATAGGTGCCTGTAATGGAATAAATAATTGTCTAGTAGGATGATTGTACCTATTTAACTAGTTCCTTACTAAGTACAATTAACTTTTCGTGTACTAAGAGGGAATTAAAAACGAAACAAATATGATAGTAGCTTTTTAAACGGTAGCAAGATTTCACGGAACTTGGTGACGTATGTTTAAGAGTTACATAATTAATTTATATAAGTAAATACATGAATAGCATAGATATCCAGTGATATAAAAAAATTCGTGAAGCGTCTGTTCTTATGTATGTATTTAGACAGAAGAAGAGCTAGTTCATTGGTGTAAGGCTGCGTCCACAGTAGGCAAATTGTTATCTATTGAGTACGTTGCATATTGAAAAGCAGTGACCACAGTTCGCTAGTATTGCGCTCACTGCAGTTGTTAATAGTACAGCTAGTAGCTAATAAATTGCCTACTGATGCCGCAGCCTAAGGGATGCACTCACATATTGACAGGGTCGTACTCGATGACCTTGACGTTCTTGAGGCCGCCGAGGGGCAGGGGCGCGTCGCTGCACTCTCCGCTCGCCACCATGATGCGGCCTAGCGCGTTCTTCTGGGCATACAGCAGGAACTCTTCTGGCTCTGGAATTTCATATGTTATTAACATTATATTAACTTGGTGTAACCCGAACTCTACCAGTTTCTAATGGAAGTGCAGAGCAAACCAAACACTTGGGATCAGTAAAACATTATATTAAACAAGAATTACATTTCTGTTATGACAAATATGTGCTACCATTTTACCTTTCACTGTCATAAGCCAAACATATGAACATTCAAAATTTCGCAGATAGAACCACTCTCGTGTTCTAACATATTATCGTCATTATCGACGTTAGTACCTATAACCGCCCAGAGTGTATGAGAAGATGTGTGAATGTCAATGAAGCGAAAGTGGTCTGTCAGGATCGGGACAAATGGGGAACCGTGATCTCTGCCTACCCCTCTACAGGGAATCAGGCGTGATGTGTATGTATGTATGTATATTATTGCGGACAATGATTGAATCATGACTTTCAAAAACAGCAAAAAAGACAATATCATCTATATTGGCATGTGCCTTTTTCACATACATACACGTGCATCTACATGTCTGTAATGTACTCCAAAAATAAAAGCTAATGCTCAACCAAGATTTGTGATTGTACTTTGATGTGCGATTCAGTATTTGTGAAAGAGTATTTCAGTATGTTTTGATGTTCCTTTAAATACTACTCTTTTATTGCCATCATAAAACCCAAACATGTCAATAATATCAACATAGATTTACTATACATAAATTATAATATTTTTTATTATTTGCTATTCGGATACAACGAAATTATAAAAAACGATTTTTCGGTATAAAATATTACGTTGTCTCAATTAGATATTTAAGTTTTTTCATTAAACAGAACAATTGTACTTGTAACCATTATTACAGTTTTAATAAACCATTCATAGAGCTTACCAGAGCAAGTAAGGTTATCACTGTTCAGCCTATGATGGGCTGGGCACGCACACCGGTAATTCTGTCTACCATCTTCTCCAGGTAGCGCGAGGCATAGGTGTTCGCAGCCACCGTTGTCAACAGAACACTGGCTACCCCCGTAGCCTCGGAACTTGTGGTAGGCCTTTAGGTCCGAAATGAAGTCTAGACGCCTGTGAATCTTTTGCCTGTTCGAGCCGTCTGTCTTCTTTATTGCTTCTATGTCACCTGCGTAGAACAAAGATTGGATATATACAAACATGCTTATGGAAATAATTATGTACTATTATGGTTATATGTATATACATATGATATAAATAGAGAATGGTATGTGAAGGAGGTTTGGGCACATAGAGCGGATGGATGAAAGGAGGGTTTCAAAATGAGTGTATAAAGCTTAATGAGTAAAGTGGATGGTAGAGTTGGCCAGGGTAAGCTGCGTAGAACTTACACAGATCAAATTGGAGATATTTTTCTCAAGGCGGGTGTACGTAGTATGAATAACAGAAAAGCAGGTATGCGAAGGAATTGGTGTGAGAGAAGAATGAGAGATTTGTCAGGATCGTTCCAGGTGGCGATCGATAGTCTCGGCCTATGCCGTTGGGAACATACAGGTGTGAATATATGTATGTATTTTTTTGTAATAAACTAATAAAATAAATAAACTATACTCCTACATTAACTTCACATCAAAGACTCAAGCATCAAGCATCTGAAATACCACATTGTCATTAACGTCGTTACAGAACTTTATCTTATAACAGAGCATAGCGTCACAATCGTTGAACACTAACGGTTCTGATTTATGGAATTGTTCACCAATGTATGCCATCATGTCATTGGTTTAAAATTATGATGATTATACAGTGTACAGCGTATATATTTATTTCATTATAGCTATTTTATTAAATTTGCATTAAAAGTACAAAAAACCGATTGAATAACTGTAATACCCTCTCCTGTAAAGGAAGTAAAATGAAGATCCTTCTGTTCTACAATTGTGACCATAGACAATCTTCTTGGCATTTCTTCTCTGCAGAGTTTGTCTTTACGAAGTGCCATTAGTTTTAGTTTCATTAATCTAAATTGATTTATTTTAAGAATAAGTTTATGTTAATGACATATTTTTATGAAAAATGTTTGTTTTTTTTGACATTCAATAAGTGATATTAATATCCTTATGTTGAATAAAAGAATTTCATTTCATTTCTCTCTCACTTACCCGTAGTCCAGTCGCCCCAGAAGACGCGCTCGTCAAACACCGTCATCGCATAAGGCATGGGAATGTCTTCCGTGAGTATCTTCTTGCGACCAGAGCCGTCGAGATGCGCGAACTCTATGCTCGGAGGTTCTATGGCGGCCCAGTAGAGGGTGCGCCGATCGTAGTCTATGGACAGGGCGTTCACTCTACCCACTTGTTCTACTACTACGGAAGGGTTGGATCCATCCATGAATGCCCGCTTTATGTTCTTGTAGCCTAGGTCCGACCAGTACATGTAGCTGTAAGGTTAAAGTTGATTTACAAGTTTGTTGTAATAAGAGATTATGTTGTTGTTGTTATTCAAGGTTAAATTCGTCGTAATATGAGTGTCAAAATGTAGTAGCTATATTTTATTCGAGTAAAAAATGGAAACGTCAATACCATATTCAAATAGGTTGGGTTCCATGACCAATGAGAAAACAAGTCACATTGACGAATTGATCACTTCTAATATTAATATAAAAACGTTTATTTACAGTCACTAAAATATACACAGGATCGTTTACAATTAAAACTTACCAACTAGGGGATATAATATTATATTGATCAAGGGGTGTTGTTTATGAGTGACTTCCATGAATTTCTATTTTCTTTTAAAGCGAATTTACATTAATAATTATTACAATCCTACTCGATTGAAACATAACCTGAAAAATATCGACTTATCGATATCGAGTATTAGAACAAAATAATTATTCATCATTAGTCATTTCTATGTTTATTTCCGTTTACATGATTCCGTCTATGGCTTGGGTAGCGACAATTCTACCAAAATCACGTACTGGACAATTTTTGGTTCTTTCTATACATAATAGATAAAATAATTGTTTAGAATGACAGGTGTGCGTAAAACTTGTTGACTATATCTCACCCTCTCCTGGGATCCAAGACTATGCCTTTCGGCTTCTTGAGGCCCTGCCAGATAAGCGCCCGACGACTGGATCCGTCCAACCGAGCCACCTCGATCCTTTGCGCCGCCGTGTCCGTCCAGAACACGTTCTGTCCTGGCCAGTCGATTGCCAACCCTGGAACATCATCAATCATTTAGCCTATATCAGTCCACTGCTGGACGTAGGCTTCCCTAAGGGTACGCCAATTAACACGATAACTCATAGCCCTCATCTAGCCACTACTAACGATCTTTGTCAGATCAAAGTCTTTGCTAATTACATACAGTTCTTTTCCTCCTGACATGCTTTTTAATTATCGCATTTCAACGTCATTGATTCACTTTTGCAATACTCAATTTTCGCTACCATGATTCGATGTTGGAACCAGCGCTATGAATAGCCATACGTGTCGATTGAGAAACCAACTGGCTACCCATAACACTATACATGGCGTCATTAATCTTATTACCTGCACACATTACGTTCAATATCACCCTTACATTTTCCGTCACTAGTAAATCGTGTTCCCAAGTACACAACATCATTAACCTCTCCGACTCTACCATCTACATATATCAATTTACGATATTTTACGTTGGATAGCAACAATGAACTAGCACGGCTATAGATTATATACAAAAAGAAAAACGCGTTCACAACCATTAACCCCTGCGGGGTAGTCAGAGGTTCAGGTGTCCATCTCCACAATTGCGAAGTAAGTAATCTATGGCCACCTCGAAGCCACGTGTTGACCAGATAGTCAGTACTCAATGTAAAAGGTGGTAAACCGTATCACCATTTACAAGCACTGATAATTACATGTTCAGGGAACAAATAGGTTTCCTCACGATGTTTTCCTTCACCGTACTATTCGCTACATTCCGCAAATGTATTTTTATAGCGAAAATGTACCTAGAAAAGCTGAAAATTTAATTTCCATTGGTACATGCTCCGAGTCAACCCTCCAACGACTGAGGTTTGCCGAATAACTGAGCTACGCTGAATCATTTATACATCACGTACATACACATCACGCCTGATTCGATGTAGAGGGGTAGACAGATCACGGATCCCCATTTGTATTTATACATTGTATGTATGTAGTAAGGTTAATACACTAGCCCAGTACCTTCCACAATGCCAGTCCACTCCATTATTCGCTCCATGTGGGTGCCGTTCACCGAACACCTGTTGATGGTTTTCATCTTGCTATCTGCCCAGTAGACCTTCGAGCCGGACACATCGACGGCCAGAGCACTGCACGATGGTTAGGGTTAGTTATTTGTTTATTATAATACAACTAGCGACCCGCTCCGGCTTCACACGGGAATAAAATATATAGCCTACTCCACTATTTAATGGATGTTATTATACATATAAACCTTCCTCTTGAATCACTCTATCTATTAAAAAAATCTCATCAAAATCCGTTGTATAGTTTCAAAGATTTAAGCATACAAAAGGACATAGGGACAGAGAAAGCGACTTTGTTTTATACTATGTAGTGATACATTCATGTCGTCTAATCCCTTTCGGGGACACGATAATATGTCCAATATCACTTTTTAGCATGAATATTGGGGTTGTGATATTATATGAAACATTGGTGTCAGATTGCTAGTCTATCAACAGATGCCATTGACCCTAGTCCCTTAGTCGCCTCCTACAACATGTAAGGAAGAAAAGCAGCTAGTTTGCATTCATTTGCGTCTCAGACTAGCACGGAACATATATCTTATAATATATCTAACATAGCACTATAAACTAGGGGTAGTATTTAAACGAACATCTTATAGTACGAAATGCACACCAAAATTACTGGATTGTACACCAAAATAATATAGTCTTTACCCTAACTTAACCTATATTTTAGTGTACATTTCAGTATTTTTAATGAGCTTTCAATTATTTTTCATAGACTATAACATAGCAACAAAAAGGAATACATACCTAACTTCCTTCAAGTCTTTAAGAGGTAGAACTCCGTCGTTATTCTCGTTTTCGATGCTGATTCTGCCTATCACGTTCTTCCTGCTATACACGAGGAAAGCCTGCGGTTCCACGCACGATTTCCTATCTGACACCAGTTCTAAACCTGTAAAACACATATAGTAGTATAGGAGCTAGTTCAATTGGTGTAATAGTGTCCTCAATATTATTATTATTAGATTTAGAAAGAATAAGGAAGAACAGAACTTTCTTCACTACATAACATACAAAAACACAAACATGGGAAAAAAATGTGCAAAGAACAAAGTTGATGCAGTGAAAAGTATTTTAATCTCTTTCGGCGTTGATAGAACCTCGGAGACATGATAATATCTACTTCAAATCTAGCGAGTCACGATAATATCACCTAGGTCACTTTTTAGGATGAATGTTGTTTGTAATGTTGTATGGATAATTGGAAACAGGTCGCTATCCCATCGTCCAATAGCTTCCTTTAACCCGAGTCCCTTAGTCACCACCTACGACATTCACGGAAAGGCAGTGAGTTAATTTATTATGTCCCCAGTAAGCACGGGAGCCAGACAAGTTGTTTTACGAAGCGTATGGATGAAAGGAGGGTTACGCAAGGAATCTATAAACCCAAAGTGGAAAGTAGTTAAACGGGGTAGGCCGCCTAGAACTTATACAGAGCAAATTGGAGACATTCCTCTCAAGGAGTCAATATATCTATGTATATTAATTTTCAAGGCGGGTGTACGTAGAAGACCATGTGTGAGAAGGTTAATTGGTGTTAGTAAAGCAAGAGAAATTTGTAAAGATCATTCTACCTATTTGATACTATTAATCCCGTTGAGAACGTAGAGGCGTGTAAATTTACCTAGAGGGCACCCACACACATAGTCGTGGGGCCGGTTGAAGCAGAGGTGTGAGCAACCGCCGTTGCCCTCAACGCAGGGGTTGGAACCCGGAGCCTCCCCGATCCGGATCGCCTTCACTCCCATCATGTTGGCCAACTGCTCTACTACCGGCTCTCTGTCTAGCCCTGCAAAAGATTTATACGTGAAGGGATTCGATAAGTATGTTTAACTATGACTGACAGTTTTAAGAGATTCGCGATTTATACTCATGATTAATAATGGTTACACATGATTAAATATGGCTATTGCAACGTAGCCGAAACGTCGGGTTAGTAAAGGTAATTTTATTATATATAAACTTACGCGATAACTCCCGTTAATTATTAGTCATATGACTGACAGGTTAATATTAGCATTATTATTGATCAAATATAGCAGCAGCTCTTCAAGTTGATTCGTGTATATCATTGCACTTGAATTATTAAAGTTTTAAAATGTATATTAAGCCTGTTTTTCAAACTGTTCACTGAGGTTGTACTAATCACAGTCTCCGGAAGAGAGACAAGACAAACGCGTTCACGACCATTAACCCTTGCGGGGTCAGAGGTACAGATTTCCATCTCCGCAATTGCGAAGGTAGTTGTTCTATGGCCACCTCGAACCCACGTGAGTCAGCACTCAATGTGACAGGTGGTAAGCCATGTCGTCATTTACAAGCACTAACTATTACCTGTTCGATGTTTTTCCATGCTATGGTAATTAGATGGTTAATATGCTATTGAGTGTGTATGAGGAGGTGCATGAGTGTCAATGAAGAGAAAGTGGTTGGTCAGGATCGGAACAGATGGAAATCCGTGATCTTTGTCTAACGCTCTACAGGGAATCGGACGTGATGTGTATTAAATGTAATTTATTTTAAATATACATCACGCCCGTTTCTCAACAAGAAAATCGAAGTTTCAATTGTGCCTCCACCGGGAATCGAACCCGGGACCTCACGATTAGCGATTCAGTGGTTAACCGTTCGCACCACGGAGATGGTCGCGAAATGCGAATGTTAGTACGATAAAATCTTTGTATATGTATAGTATAACCATTTGTAAAATAAAATCTTTATATAACTACGTATAGTATGACTAATATAAGTACGGTATGTATGTATGGTTGATCAGCAAACTTTACCCGTGTACTTATTGATCCGGTCCAGGGTGCGCCGTTGCATGTCCGTCCAGTACAGATGGTCTCCCAGGAGCGTAAGCCCGAAGATGTGCAGAATGTCGCTGCCATGTAACTCTCTCCTTTCACCACCATCCAGATTGCATACCTGGATTAACATACCTATAATTAGTACCATTAAAGACAAAATGCTACGGTGAGGGAAAACATCGTGAGGAAACCTACCTGTTCCCCGAACAGGTAATAGTAAGTGCTTGTAAATGGCGACATGGCTTACCACCTGTCACATTGAGTACTGACTCGTGGTTCATCTCAAGACGTGGGTTCGAGGTGTAAAGACAAAAGACAAACGCGTTCACGACCATTAACCCTTGCGGTGTAGTCAGAGGTTCAGGTGTCCATCTCCGCAATTGCAAAGGTAGTAACTCTATGGCCTACTCGAATTCACGTGTTGACCAGATAGGTTACTCAATGTGCTTCAAATCCACATGTTGACGGGATAGACTCGATATGGCAAGTGATTTGCTGTGACGCTATTAGCAAGCACTGACTATTATCTGTTCAAGGAACAGGGAGGATGCCTTACTATATTTTCCTTCTCACTCTAGAATTCGGTGCATACGAGTTGCCTAGTAGGGAAGAGCTGTCCTAGGTTTGAATACCGGCATTGGCATGTACCAATAAATGAAATTTAAAAATGTGATTTTCATTTACGTACACAATTTGCAGTCCCTAACGGTGAGGGCAAAAATCACGAGGAATCTATCTCGTGAAATATGGACTTCAGTAACTTATACTAACATGTCTTCTAAATCGGGCACGCAAGCCTCTGTTTACCTCGCCACATTAAAAAAAGGAGTATATATGATTAATAACTAACGGGACTCATCGCGTAAGTTTTTATATAATAAAGTTACCTTTATTAACCCGACGTTTCGGCTACTTTGCAGCAGCCATGGTCACGGGCAGACTTACCGTTAGTTATTAATCATGAGTATAAATCGCGAATCTCTTAAAACTATAAGGAGTATGTATGTATTTACCTGAGAGCTACAAGTGATCGTTTTGTGGCGTACCCTTGGGGAGGCCTACGTCTAACAGTGGACTTATATTGGCTGTTTGATTTATTTAAGCGTTGTTATGTTCTACTCCTTTCCTACTCAATTTACAAACCTCTATTTTGTGCGTCCTAGCGTCGCCCCAGTAGAGTTTATTGTTCTCCGTGTCGAGGGCAATCCCATTGGGCCAGGCCACGTTCTCTGACACGATGAGAGCTCGATTGCTCCCGTCCAAAGAGGCTCGCTCGATCTTCGGCCTCTTTTCGTTCCAGTCTGACCAAAACATGAGTCCGGCGGTTGGGTGCAAAGCTATAGCGCGAGGGTTGTACAGATCGTCGTGAATCAATACCTGTAAGTGATCGGTGTTATATTGTTGTTTATTAGTTTGATGGTAGCTTAAATATTGTGTGGAATTGATGTGGATGTGGCAATAAAGATATTATTATTAGGGAAAAAAATTAAAATGTACAAAAATACTGAAATATATCATCAAAAATATAGCTAAACGTACAGAGAAGGTAAAAGTACGTAGGTTTGGGGCTGTATTATTTTGCTGTGCTATTCATTATTTTAGCTTAGACGTAAAAAGAATGCTCATTATGTCGTGGGTAATGAATACTGGGGTTGCTAACCCATCCAAATAGATTAAATTGACCCCCAGTCAGCCGTTGTTCAATATCAGATCAGTAATAGTGTGAAGTTGCTAGTAAGATTAAAAAAACCGACAAATTTCGCCATTTGTGAAGCGAGATTTGACACTTTTCGTCATCCACTACCAACTTCACATTACTGATCAGACATAAAACAGTTATTTTGCAAAACGCATTAGTTAACTAAGACCCCGGGAAGTACGGTAGCTAGTGATGACCTTCGTGGCGCGATCGGTTAGACACCTGAACGCTAATCGCCCCACGATTTTGTTCGTGGGTTCGATTCCCGGTGGAGGCAGTGTTGAGAACAACGCTTTTCTACTGGTTTTCAGTCTTTTGTTGATTATATATGCTATATATGTATTTATCTATGTATAATATGTATACATTTCTTAAATGTACTTACCAAGGGGCAAGTTCAATTGGTGTAATAATGTCCAAATATTATTATTATAGGTAGCATTCTTACCTTGACGCAGGTGCCATCCAGCCTCGCCACGCTAATAGTATCGCTGGTGGGGTCAGTCCAGTAAAGGTTCCTCGCCAGGCTGTCCACGGCGATGCTATCGGGGCCACCTGTCACGTCGCTGCGGATCACCGTCATCTGTTCTGTACCGTCCAGCCGGGCCCGTGATATGCTTTTCGACTGGAATAACGTAACATACATAACATACCTACTAAACTACGTAAACGTAACTCAGTAAACGTAGTGTAGGGCGCCCCCCGGCAAGGTGGGAAGACGACCTGCGCAGGTTGGCCGGCATCGAATGGATGCGAACGGCCACTGACAGGGAGAAGTGGCGTCATTTGGGGGAGGCCTATGTCCAACAGTGGATTCAGACAGGCTGATGATGATGATGACATAACATACGCTTCACGACTTGTGTATACACACTCCCTTTTTATTGTGACGGGGTAGTTAGAGGCTTGAGTGCTTGAGTGAAATCACGAAGGAATGTTAGCTATGGGTCCCTCGAAGCCCGTGTTTCACTAGATAGGCACCCAACGTGTCAGGTGAAATAATAGTGAACCGTATCGACTGAAATATTATTATAATAATGCATTTTTCATAGATTTTTCGTGATAAAAATACATTTACCAAATGCATCCAATATGACGGTGAGGGAAAACATCGTGAGGAAACCTACCTGTTTACCGAACATCTAATAGTCAGTGCTTGAAAATGGCGACAAGGCTTACCACCTGTCACATAGGGTGCGAGGTGGCCATAGAATTACTATCTCTGCGCAATAGCTGATATGGAAACCTGAAGCTCTGACTACCCCGCAAGGGTTAATGACGTGAACACGTTTCTTTTTGTTGTACGTTTTAAATAAAATTACAAACAAATACGAAAACGATCTCAACTTGATTGTACTAGAATCTACTATTAATTATGATTTCATAATACTTTAAGTGTATATGGATATCAATGAAGCGAAAGTCCTTTGTCAAGATAGATCCAAAATGGAGAATTATGAAATATGCTATATTACTAATAAATATCAGGATTGGGACATATCGGGACCCGTGATCTGCCTACCCACAAAGAACCAGGCGTGCTGTGTACATATAATGCACTACTAACCACATTATCCGCCCAGTAAATGAACTCAGTCCTAGGATCGAAGTCCACCGTGATGGCCCTCTTCACATCTTTCAGCGGAATCTCGTAGTGGGTGAAGTCCAGAGAGTCGATAGAGATCTTGGAAATGACGGACCTCTGGGCCACTAGCAGGAGGGACTGGGGCCCGCTGTAGCACGTCGTGTTGCTCGTCTCAACCAGCTTCACTCCGGTTGGGCAGGCGCAGTTGTAGCCTGAAAAGTAATAATTCGGTACATCTCAAAGTCAAAAGTTTTTATTCAACACTAGCGACCCGCTCCCGCTTCGCACGTGTATAAAATATATAGCCTACTCCACTATTTAATGGATGTTATTATACATATAAACCTTCCTCTTGAATCATTCTATCTATTCAAAAAACCCGCATCAAAATCCGTTGCGTAGTTTCAAAGATTTAAGCATACATAGGGACAGAGAAAGCGACTTTGTTTTATACTGTGTAGTGATAAGTAGTACAGTACATTCATTGAAAGTCAAAACATTTGCCTGACACTGGTTGTCTCTTAGCATTGAAATTCTACCGTTGGTTCGGAAGCCCTGGCTCGGAGAAGAACCAACAAGAAAATATGGCTTTCAGGATTTTTTGCCCAGTGCCAGTTACAAAAACTAAATTATATAGAAACATAATTATTTTTGCACATATCTCAGTTGTTTGGGGCTTGACTCTGTATCAATGGGATTCAAATCCTGCCTGAGCATGTATCAATGGAAATGAAGTTGGTTTCTATGCACATTTTCATCATAAAAATACTTTTGCGATATGCACCGAATGCTAAACTGGAAAACATCGTGAGGAAACTAACCTGTTCCCCGAACAGGTAATAGTTAGAGCTTGTAAATGGCGACACGGCTTACCACCTGTCACATTAAGCACTGACTATCTGGTAAACACGTGGGTTCGAGGTGGCTATAGAATTACAACCTCCGCGATAGCGATAGAAATCTGAACCTCTGACTACCCCGCAAGGGAAGATCGAGAATGCATTTGTCTTTTGTCTAGATAGAAAAGCGTACAAATGTATAATTAAGTCATTAAATTTACTTGGCTGGTTCAGATATTATGAATGACAATGGTTTATTATGAGTGGGATAAATATGTCAACACCAATATAATTTATTGTTAGTCTTTATTTATTATTTTTACAGTTATTCTGATGTTTCAATAGTATACATACCATGCACGAAATTAGCGATATTGATAGATAGACATTTACAGAGTTTCATGTCATGCAGGAAATTAGTCACATTAATAGACAGCTATAATTACCAGGTGGTTCCGGAGACAGTAGACAGAGATGTGAGCATCCCCCGTTGTTCACTTTGCACGGATAGTCCTCCGGCACCACTTGCCTAGTCGCCTCGTACACTTTGATGTCAACGGGGACAGCGTCCGACTTGATCAGCTCCTTAATGGGACCGTTTGTGCTCATATCCCACATATGTACTGAACTGTTCATGATAGAATGGTAAGTTATACATAATATTAATGTTGAATTGAAATGTTGAAAATATGTTTATTTAACTTTATAATAGGAAATATACATTCACGTCCTTTAATCCCTTTTGAGGTTGACAAAACCATCAGATAATATAATATCTCCTAGGTCACTTTTTAGCATGAATATTGGGGTTGTGATGTAATATGAAACATTGATGTCAGGTTGCTAGCCAGGATGGCAATAAATTCTATTTACTCTTAATCCCTTAGTCGTTTTTATATGAAATATACATTGTAATACAAAATTGTGATAATAGTGCAAGAGATTTATCTGGATTGAGAAAATAAAGATTTATTAAATAATCTACTCCTGACACAGACATATTTATTATAATCAATTGTCCCTGTAATGAGAAACAGGAGTGTTGCATGTTATTGTACATGTTAAAATCAAATTTGAAAATGGACTTGACACATAAATTATTAATATTTGTTGAAAACATTAAATATGGGATAACAGATATTATAAATGTATCCTGTACTTTTCTGAATTGATGTTCCATACTGCATCACAACCCCAATATTCATGACTAGGAGATTTTTTCATGTCTCCAAGGTTCTGTCAACCCTGAAAGGGTCTAGGGCAGGGGTGTCCAAACTAGATGGGACCCAGGGCCAATAAAAAAGACTAAATACATTGGTGGGCCGTATTATTATATGCAGTGGGTACAGATCTCTTTGTAGTCGGTGTACCCGAACCGAACTTTTTTTTAGGTCGGTTAAAAAGGTTCAATGGGCCGCAGTAATCTAAACCGCGGGCTGCATGCGTATGGGCAGTGGTTTGGACAGCCCTGGTCTAGGGGATGCAAATGTTTAAAAGTATCAGGGGTCAGAACATGTGATTCTGTTAAAAATAACTTTTTTGGAGGATAGGAAAGTTACTATATTAAGAACAGTATTGTCACTCATAAGAAAATAACTAAATTTCTAAGAAAACACATAGATTATTTCACTACTTAGTATACAAATAACTTACTGTGTCTTCCAGTCAGTCCAATACAGCCTATCATTATAAAAAGCCAACGCGTAGGAGAATTCCAAGCCCCCTTTCACTATATTCCTCCTATTATCTCCGTTATAATCCATCACATCAATGAACTTGAGTTTCGCATCCACCCAGTATATCAGCTTCTGTTCATAGTCCACCGTTATGCCGATTGGCCAGAAAATGTTGTCCTTAACAATCACTTTTCTGGTCGCAGGGTCACCATTCATTCCTGCTCGTTCTATCTTACCCACTTCTCCCGAGTCTGTCCAAAACAATAGCCTGTAAAACAGTAAATAACTCCTGAAAACTTTGTGAGGAAGTCAGTTTTGCCATCATCAATAAATATTGGATCAGATGAATGAAAGGAGGGTTACAAAAGGAATCTATAAAGTCAAAGTGGAGGGTAGAGTTGGACAGGATAGGCCACATAGATCTTATACAGATTGAATTATTATTATTTATTAAATAGACTAGCAGCTCTTCAAGTTGAGTTTGTAAATATCTGCACTTTGGTTTTTAGTTTTAAAATTGAAATTGGAGAAATTCTTCTCAAGGTGTACCTTGTGGGGAGAACAGAAGAGTATGTATGAGAAGGTTAATGGGTGTGAGAGAAGCAAGAGAGATTTGTCAGGATTGTACTAGGTGGCGATTGCTAGTCTCCTATCCCATTGGAAATGTAGAAACATGAATTTATGTATGTACAATTAAGTAAAAATTCATACCTAGGTAAAATTTTGACACTACCCAAAGTAGTTAACAGTTGATTTGTTATTAGATGGATATACTTGAGCTTAGTTGTGAAACCATATAAAAATTACCTAGGCATTCACAATTGTAAAACCCTTTTTGGGTAGTTAGAGGTCAGTGCCTATCACCATTTCCAATTCCACTTTGTTATTTGATATTCCAATGTGACAGATGTTTAACCTAGCCACCATGCACAGATAGATACTGTTTATAATAGACAAACTGTTTATAAAGATAGAGAAATAGTCAACTTGTATGCATTAAAAGTAAGAACTCACCCCTCCATAGGCACAACTGCAATAGCCCTCGCCAGATCCACATTAGACCAGAACAACACTTTCCTGTGCTTATCAACTATACTTATGACTTCGATCCGGCTTGTTTCACTATCTGTCCAATATATTTTGTCTGTGTACCAGTCTATCGCTATGCCAGTTGGGGTGATCAAGCCTTTTGATGCTATCCTTGTCTGGAAAAGGAATTCATAATTGAATTTCTATGCTTTAGGTATAGGTAATATCATAAAATTTATTTATTATAAAACAAATAGGAATTAAAGCTACTTAAAGTTGTATGTAAGGTAGTAGGTAGTTTTAACATATTATGTGTTACTAAATGTGATGGGAGCTTATATTTCCTTGCTGCATCCTAAGTCAGGTACAGATAAATATCAAATTTATTAACTTAATAATTAATATGATTATATATCTCTCCCATTTATTGTTATTCACCCTTCATTTCAAATTGTTTCAGAAGTACAAATATAGGCAAACACTTAAACAAAAACAAACGCATTCACAGCCATTAACCCTTGCGGGTAGTCAGAAGTTCAGGTGTCCATCTCCGCAATTGCAAAGGTAGTAATTCTATGGCTACATCAAACCCACATGTTGATTAGATAGTCAGTACTCAATGTGACAGGTGGTAAGCCATGTCGCCATTTACAAGCACTAACTATTACCTGTTCGGGGAACAGGTAGGTTTCCTCACAATGTTTTCCCTCACCGTAGTATTCAACGCATTTTGTAAATGTATTTTTTTATAAAAAACACTTAACAACTTATGTATAAACTCTCCCCTTTTAATTTCGGAGAGGTATGAGCCACTCAAAGCCAGCCTTTCAGTATAGATAGCACCCAACATGAAGTAGTGAACTGAATAGCCATATACAGAGAATGCTTATTACCTATACCAAGCAATAAGCAGGTTTTCTCAAAATATTTTATCTTCACCTTTAGAGACTGTAAATTATGTACATAAAGACCACCACATTTTCATGTCTCATTCATGGTAAATACCAGACCCGGAATTCAACCCCAGGACAACTAATAAGTCAGAGCTCTTGCCCACTAGGCTAGGCCACTAGGCTATAGTCAGTTACAAATATAAATATGGGCTTGTAACCATTTTGAGTAATCACATTGTTAGGAGAAGCGTCATCAGTATTACTTACTTTATCACCTATTAAGCCATCATCATATTTCGTGCATTGTATGAGACCAGCAGCGTGTTCAGACCAACATATCAAGTTTCTTCTGTACAGGAAATCAACGGCTGACCCTTGGTCCAAGCCGTTGATTATTCTAGCAATTTTATTTGGTTTAGATGCATTGGCCACTCGTATATCGGAATCCGTAGAATAAAGCAGCATTGGACTACTTGATGCTGTATAATAACCTGTGACAAAGATTTCATAAATGTGTTAGCATAAAGTAACATTTTTACATTATAAAAAAAACAACCAAAACTAACCTTCAAGTTGCAGGAACATAAGTAAACAAAATACATAAACTACATTTCTTATCACTTTATCCGCGTGTATTATCCTTCTACGTTTAGTCATAATGTTAAATTATAGGTTTTTGTACGTAAAATAAAGTATACTTTTTTGTTTACTAGAAACGCTTGTAACAACATTTAGATATCACTCAAAAATAAGGCACAGGTTGTATGAAACAATAATTTTTACATAAATCACTTTAAACTGAATATACGCCTGAATTTCATTACGTTAGATTTATACTACTTTACAACGAAAAAGTATTATTTTGAGTAGATCAACAAAACAGATAACAAGTAGACGCATTCCACCATAACATTTACGTTCCATTCTTTGAAAGAAATGAATTGCATTGTAACTTAATATCGGTAATTTTTTTATCACTTTATTTATCAAATATACCAAAAGCAGACAAATGATGGTAACAGTTTACGTATCTTAACAATTTCCATTATAAATTTATTGAATAATGCATCTAATGAGATCATTTTAGTAGAAAATTCTATGGTGAAATTCAAGTTGCAGCATTTGGTAGAATGAAACGTAAATCAATATTAAGAAACGTGTACACTGTATTATTTTTCTGTAATAAATATACCAACTTTTTAAATCACTTGATATATTATACGTTCTTATTTTGGTTAATAAAAATATAATTTTCTTAACCACAATAAACTCTAAAACTCATTAATATTTTTGGTAATGTGGGTTCGTTTCTATTCCATGTGTTAACATGATTTACATTCATATTTCCAATATGCACATTATGTATTTCAATTTGGATAATACCTAGACACTATGTATGAAATTACGTACACAATAATAGAAAAAAATGGTTCCTTGTTTCCTTTTAAGAATTTTCAGTTAAATGTTGATTTATATTAATTAGGTATGTAAATATTAAAATTTGAGACATTCTGTTTTGTAATAACAATCGTCTTTAGCAGATAGAATTACATTTTCAACTTGCCTGCTGCAATAATTTTACGATTCAAAATCTTAATCATCAAAGGATCGTATTATGATTCGTATTAATTGGCTTTTTTAAAACCCCAGGCCCTAAAATAAAGAATTTTATATACACATACGAATTTAACAGCTTTAAAACGTTACATATCGCCCTAGCAAAACTACAGTAGCTAAGTTGGGCGAATTCTTGCCTAATTTTCCTAACTCTAATGAAGGAAAGTGTACCTAACTTTGGGGCTTAATATGTATTAACGCTGTCAAACTAACTTATATTAATAGCTCTAACCTGTGAACCGATTATTACTTAGAACTCACAATGGACGTAGTTTACCCTTTCATTAAGCCAACCTTTTGGCTTGTTGGTTACGTTAGTTGTTGAACCAGGAGTCCCAAGTTCAATTTTTGGTGTTATTATTCATGGCTTTAATTTACTGTCTAGTTTAGGCGGTGCGTTTTATTAATATTATTTTAAATAATTATTTACGTTTTTTTAATAAAAAATATTTTTGTGAAAGACAACCAATAATCCTTGCAGGATTAATCAAAGGCTTTGTTGACTATCTCTATAATTGTGGAGAACGTGTTTTTTTGTCCACCTAGAAAACACGTGTTGCCTAGATATGAATCAATACTCAATGTGATAGGTAAGCCGTGTCGCCATTTAGAGATCGCCCTCATAAATTGGCAGTTGGAGACGTCGTCGCCACAGTCGCGTAATTCAGTGTTACCAGTAAACACGCCAAAACTAGCAGTCACTGTGCCATACGGCTCGGTACATTATAGGTTTCATTTGTAACGGTCTTTGGTTGCAGAGCTATAAATTCAAATACAACAAATTAATATATCAAAGTCAAAATATGTTTATTAAACTATTTCAAACATGATTAATAATTAACGGGACTTATCCTTCTTATTATATATTACATATATTATGTGTTCCCTTCACTCTGTCCGCAATAGACCGTTTAGTCTGTCCGACGTAGGATTTCCCACAGCTGCAATCAATCTTATACACACCTTTATATCTTATATCATGTGTATAAATCGCGAATCTCTTAAAACTATTATTTCAAACATGGCACAGAGCATTGTCTTTACATATTTTTTACCGAGGCTAGATCAGCGGAGCCCCTAGCTTGGAGAAGAACTAACAAGAAACTCCGGAAATCAATTTATTATAATCACCCTTAACAAACATAAAAATTACAAAGAGTGAGCAAAAAACACAACGCTGGTAATACCAAATTTACCTTTCATACAAAATAACACGCAATGGCGGAAACGTCAAATTTAGTTCCAAGTTTGGCTACTACCAATTTATGTGGCGATCTCTACAAGCTATTACAGGGGAAAATATTATTTTGTAACTAGTAATAGATTTTCCTGGCATTAAATATGTATAATTTTTCCAATTTAAAAGTAAAAAAATCTTATAAATCATTCTTTGAAAAAATACTTATAACAAAATTTATTTATGAATAAAAACACGTACATTGGAAAAAAACGTTTTCTGGAGAGATGTCAGTGTCAACGCAAGTAGCGCCTAAAGTAATTCCATTCCCATATTCCACAGATATAAGAATACTATGCTAGAGACCAAGAAAATCCAATCCGGCCTCTTACCGTCATTCATTCCTCAAAAGTTATGTATACTGGCTTATGGGTTGTTCCTGAAATCCCTGTGAAAAATCTCCGTGGAGAGTATTTTTTATTATAATCTCCATTGTTGCAGGTTTTTGCATCCAATCAAGGTTAATTTAAAAAAATGAGAATTAATGACACACCGATATTAAATTAAGAATTTTTAGTGGTTAATTAAGATCAAATTTAGCAAAATATTGATTATTAAAATGAAAGTATCCTCCTAAGATATTATAAGAAAACATAGATATATTTTTATATTTTAATATGCATACACATTGGCATTTTGGTTTGGCGCCCAATTTTTATAAATAATAAAAAACCTAGAAATAATGTTATTTTATTGAGTATTTATAATCAATTAATCTGACAGGCACGCTACAAATTACTGTTCATGGCCCTCATTCAGCCTAACTAACAGAGAACTTCTTTAATTCATCGGTCCACTTCCTTCACTAGTTTGTATTTTTAAGGTAAGAAAAAACGAAAAGACATTTATATATAGTCAGAGATTTGGGTGTCCATCTCCCCAATTAGTAGTAATTCCACTCGAGGTTCCACTCCAAACCGTCGCGTTGAACAAATAGTTGTCGCCATTTACAAGCACTAACTATTACCTGTTCGGAGAACAGGTAGGTTACCTCACGATGTTTTCCCTCACAGTAGTATTCGATGCATTACGTAAATGTACATAGAAATTTCCATTGGTAGGTACATGCTCAAGCAGGACTTGATCCCTGTACCCACTGATGTCTGTCTGTCAAGCTCCAAAAGACTCAGCTACGTAGAATAACTAAGGTCCTGTTAAATAAAACATATAATGAAACGTCATAAAACAAATATAGTATTATGCTTACAATCAATACAAATCAAATCACAATTATATCCTTCAAACCAGAGCGCAGTACGGCGGTACTTTTTGCAATTGAAACCGATGCGGAGTATTTAAATAATTGGTTAATGAAATTCTACCATTTAACTGAGCAATTATGTTAATTCTACCGTAACCAGTGTAATAAAAGCGGTCGCGGGACTCAATAGTGGTTTCCGTGGGCCGACTGTGAAAATTGAAAAACAATACAACTGACATTTTGTTTAATTGGCTGCAGCGTGCAGTTGGTATTAATCTCGTGGAAGCGAACCAATTCATTTAAACCACCAAAATCAATTCAATAAGTATTTATTGGCGTAAGAGGTGACTAAGAGACATATTTCAAATTCTAAGACTAATATTTCTTTATTTATTTTACATACATACATCCATGTCCTTTAATTCCTTACGGGGTGGACAAAATCCCGAAGATATAATATCTCCGAGGTTAATTTTTAGCATGAATATTGGGGTTGTGAAGTTTTACGGAATAATGGTAACAGGTTGCTATTCCATTGCCCTATTGATTATTTCACCCCTGGTCTCTTAGGCGCCTACGGCATAACGGGAAGAACGATAGCTAGTTAGCATTAAGGTCCCAGATTAGAATAGAATAGAATAAAATTTTATTCACAAAAAACAGCACAGGTACAGAAACATTTACATTTATTACAATTGACAAGATACTGCACTGTCACTGTGAAAGGGCCCAAGCTCATTAGCACAGGACCGTCCCGTCCTTGTACTTACAAAATCATCTCTAGTCGGGAAATGATTCCGGGACCGTTAGCAATCCAGTAAATGTTTTATTTGTTCAAGCTTTATGTTACATAACATAAGATTTAAAATAAGGTATTGTGATCCTTTTCATCCCTATGACATCTCAAGAAGGCAGCCAAATCTGGTTAGATTCAAATCCTATCTGATACGCAGAATAAACTGTGGAAAAGATTCGGGCTCTCACAGGCTTTCAGACGACATGGAAAATCCCTAGAACACGGAAAATTGTTGATTCTTGAATATAAGCTAAGGTATGAGCTAACTGGATAACGAGTGACGAGTTTCCTTAGAAAGAGACACATTGTATTGAGTTTTATCTTCTAAAACAAGAAAGTAGTCATTTTCAAACGTGTTTTTTTGCTCTTAGATTGTAGAGTGGCACATATTATACTCACACGTCTTTAAATCAAAGGATATATTTTTTTTATAATATTATTGAGGGTCAGTGGTCAACCAAATCAAAAACATCTTAGATTCTTTTTCTTTCCTTTACTATTACTTCAGATGATATTAATCTACATACTCGTATATCTCATTTAAGCTGGGCATCGTTTTGAATTGTACGAGTACGCTTGCTTTACAAACCGATATATCACTGGTGCAGTATCTTTTTTGAGGTTGTAAATTACATAAATCTTTACCGGTGCTTTTTTACAATGCAAATGAAGCTGCGCTTTCTGCCACCAAAAATTGTGCACATCGCGCCAAAGCCCACGCTCCGAAATCCGAAATAAAAGAACCTTAATGACTCTCTAAATAAAATAACCGTTTGTCATATGACACAGATTTTGCATGCGAAATTTGGAGGGAAATACGAGTGTTGCCGCTACTAAATTCAATTTTATAAAGAGTTTTGTGAAACGTAGCTTTTTATGGCAATTCCTCATGATATACGGTACGGTGGTTGAACGGTAATAACGGTAAGAGACATAGAGAGAAAGCAGGTATATTTCTTTTCTTCACGATGGTTTCTCTTCCCGAGATGGTCGTTGATAATTACTGATCAAATCCAGAGCTGCTTAACATCGTTGATCGAACTAATTGTGACGATAAACTTAGGCTATGGTCGATGTTTATTAACTATGTTTAATCATTTGCAATATTATAGATAAATTGATGCCTTATCCCAACAATTTTTATTATAATATCGCCATATTGAAAAAGGGTGTATGTGTGTCAATGAGCCGAAAGTGGTTTGTCAGGATCGGTGGAGATGGGGATCTGTGATCTCTGCCTGCCCCTCTACAGGGAATCAGGCGTGATATGTACGTATGTATGCCTTGTCCCAACGTTATATCACCTCTAGTTACTTTTTATCCAAGCTGTAGACAAGCAAGGGACTCCTTTTCTACATGAAAAACTTCAGTTACTCCTCCAAACTTAAACTGATTTAGTGCTTTCTGAAGCGTTATGGCTCTACTGGGTTCAAAATTAAATAACAATGGCTTCGTAAACTGATTTACAACGTAAATACACCTTTATAAAAGGAAATCAAATAAAAAGGAGTTTAGTTTAGAGTTATGTTTTTGAAAAATACTAAAAGGAGAAACGCATTTTGAGACGTAATTAAAGGCAAAGGATTAAGACATAAGCTTCAATCGTTACTTACATGTTTTAAAGCATTACTTATTCTTATGGAAAACGTGTATGTTATTGATTCTTTTTTAACCTACAATGTATAACTAACCTCTATCTTATGATAGTCCTACTAGCGGAACTATTATTTTTAATAGAAAACATAATCGATTTTACGACTATTGCGGCATAATCAGAGGTTCGGGTGTCCATCTCCCCTATTGCGGAGGTAATAATTCCACTAAAGGTAGTATTGCCACTCTAAACCCACGCGTTGAATACATAGTCAGTTCTCAATGTGACAGGTGGTAAGCGGTCTTCGCGTACCCACTGATGTAGAGCCAAGGCTCAAACGAGTGAGCTATGTAAAATTTAACTTTTTAAATCAATAAATAGACTAAGGGAGAATCGATTCCACTGAGCCATAGTCTTACTTTAATGCAAATGGCAAAGGTGACTAAACATCCACCTCGAAAGAGATGATATTATAACTCAGGTATGTGTATGTATGCTATAATTACAATACATAATATGCAGTGTTGCCTGTACATCCCTAATGGGTTAGTTAAAGATTTAAGAAGTTTTGTTGTCTTTATCTATATCCACCGAGACAGGTCGTAAACCATGTTAACCTTTACAGCTTGACTGACTGACTATCACCTATTTCTAGAAATTGACAGGTATTTTAATGATATTTTCCATCATCAAATTAAAAGAATTATAAAATAATAAATCATTTTAATCTTTAATTAATAAAGAGAGATTTAGAGAATATACATGTGTGTATTGCCATGTTAAGCTTGCAGGGTTTCTTAAGAACTTCATTTTCAGCTTTATCATTTTCGTTTGTTCTCCGCTCTGAAATTGAGTGTTGAATAAGTTGGTCTACGGTTCTCGCCTCGGGCGGGGCAATCAATCAAAAGTTGCGCGGATTCATGAATAATCGATTTTGAGCATAACTAAGAAGGTTCGAAGGTAGCCAATGAGGTAAGATAAATAGTCTTATTAAATCAGCCGTGATTGATTTTGCATTACGTTACCAGTACAAAACTGACTGATATACTAGGGGTAGTATATTTAATTATTTTTTAGTGATTGGCGAGTTATAGTTCCTAATATTTTTAAAAACTTTATTTTAGTTATCAACAGCTGTGTTAAGTTGTCTGAAAAATGTGTTTGAAAAGTTTTTGTAAGTTTTTTGGTCCAATTGTTTATAGTTTTTTTTATCTATATAGCCCAATATAAGACTGATTGTTAACACATTAATTGCAAGCGTATCATTTTTGCACACACTTATGGAGGAAATCCTTTACAAAAAAAACATTTGGTCGCCAACGGGTTAAACATATCTAACTTTATCGTAAGAACAAGCACAGAATAAGTTTCTTTCTTATTTCGTCTTTTTGAGGTTAAAATAAAACAAAGTGCAGGGTCTTTCATATTTAGAATGATTTCCTGGGAAGCGAGCAAACCTTTTAATTACAGAATGCCAGTCGGAACTTTTTGGGAATCGGAACAGACATCCAGAATTTAGATTTCCATTTTAATGCTAGGGTTGGCAACATTGCCAAGTGGTATATAACATTTGAGAGTTAGAGTCACGAAAAAAATGGTCTTATTTCCCGCGCTAGCTGGGACGAAATCATAATGATAATTAGCTGCCGTTCTTTACGGAATCAATGGTATCTTTGGGCTGACGGGATAGCAATCTTTCACCAGTATTCCATGTAAAAGCCTTCGTAACGCCAACGTGATCAACGATATATTTGTATATATGTATGTATGTATGTGTTCTGTCTACCTATTAAATATAGCAGCACCCTTTAACAATAATAAAATAAAATTCATATATTATCTTTTGACCCTGACAGCACAACATACAATCGATATAAACAATGAGAGCTTAACTATCCTTAAGAAAATGAGTTGCTGCATTATATTAATGAAATTATTCAATTTTACCGTCGTCGGCACCCCTAACGTGCATCCCCATAGGTCCATGAATTTGTGTTGTATTTTTTCGAGAAGGAGGGTTCATCTCCCCGTATCCAGGTCATCATATTGTTTTTTCAGGAACCGCCCGCGTATCGCTCTAACACTTTTTCTGCCTTTGTTTGGGACAGGAGATATTCTCGTTAAAATTAATGGCTGATTTCAAAAATAATTTGTTCCTGAGCTGTTGGTTGCTGTCAAAAAGCGCAAAGTGACAGCTGTCATAATTGTAATGGATATTAATCATGCTGGCTATACATATACTAAGATTATAATAAATAGTAGTAGTTAGTACGACTAAGTCATCTAGGTATGAATGCAACTCGTCACATCCTATTCAAGTCTCAAATAAGCGTGGGATAAACGAAGTAATATACATCCTATAAAGCCTTTCGGGGTTGTCAGAACCCCGGGGACATGAAAACATATCCTTCACTTCTTAGCGTGAATATTGGGGCTTTGATGTCATGTATGTTATGGCTAATTGTATAATAGGAATGAGTCGCCTCCTAAGACATGACAGGAAGAACGGCAGCTAGTTAGAATTCTTTTTACGCGCTAGCACGGCTTAGAACGGACGTAGTAATATAAACAGTTTTAAGAATACTATACCATACTACTATATTTGATAAAATGTATGAGAAGATGTACATATGAATGTCAATGTTGCGAGGGTAGTCTGTAAGGATCGGGGTAAATGGGGATCCGTGATCTCTGCCTACCCCTCTACATGGAATCAAGCGTGATGTGTATGTATGTATTATATTTAAATTTATTATTATTATGTGCATCAAACCCTTATGGGAACCACTTAATGTATGTTGAATCAAACAAAAGTAGTACAAATTTTTGTGTTCTACCTAATAGTGTATTGCCTAGGTCCTAGTGCCCATTAGTGTTGTTTTACGTCCTAGGTTGGGACCTAGCGGGTGTCGCAATCGGGCGCTTTTTGCCCCACCCTGTATAATAGTTGCTTCATTTGCATAACACGGGAACTTTATGCTAAATTTATCCCAGATTTAATTTAATGGCACTGAAGTGGGATTCCGTGTTTCTTGTAGCTATTTTTACTGTTGTTATATCTAGTTGCTTTAGTACTTAAGATTGACATATTTCTAGAAAAAAACATTAGGCAAAATTTGTAGGTATACAACATGGTTTATCTCCTGTCATGTTGAATATTGATAGTCAGGTAAAAAGCTGGGTTCGGCTGATAAAAAAAAAAAAACATAAAAACATCTGACTACCTCTAAACGGTTGTACGGTCGTGAATTCATGTGAAATAATAAGTCTTCAAAATGTGCATCGAATTCTGATTCAAACCGAATTTTTAGTCAATATGCAACATTCTTGTATTAATTGGGCCAAAGTTAAACGTTTCATAATGTATATTCCCCATTAGATTCAATTTACCCCGAAACAAATGCTTTAATAGCATCCTATTTACCTCCCAGAGTAGCAAATATTTTATTCCGAATTATAAACAGCACCTATCAATACCCATCGGGTAGTACAGAATGACCAAACCACCAAATGGCCTCATCAAAGAGGTCGACTACCTGCATTCAGAGCCAATAATCGGTTTGGTTTCTGCTTTTGGTAAATGTTTGCTTTTATTAATTGGCAGGAGCTTTATCCTGTAGCTTTAACCAATAACGATTATTTACTGTTTATCGTTCAGTATTAATTAACGATTAGCTTAGGTATTTCTTTTGTGGGAATTTTAAACACGGATGAATTAGAATAGTCACTGTGGTATTAACGACAAACGCATTCACGACTATTAACCCTTTCAGGGTTGTCATAGGTTCAGGTGCATATCTCCGCAATTGCGAAGGTAGTCATTCTATGGCCACCTCGAACCCACTTGTTAACCAGATAGTCAGTACTCAATGTGACAGGTGGTAAGCCATGTCGCCATTTACAATTTGGTATTAACGTTTATAGTGATAACGGGTTCATTGTGGAATAACATTATAGGTAGTGTATATGTACAGGAAACATATGTTGGGTATATTTTAACTACCTCAGTCCAACACGTAAATTTCAAGTAGCTCTAAATGTATGTTATGTCTAGGCAGTAGGTATTTTCAAGCATATATAGCAACATTCAAGTATAAATAATTCGAAATAGCTCAGTTGTTTGGGGTTTGACTCTGTATCAGTGGGTACAGGGTTCCAATCCTTTTTTTTTTTTTTTTATCGTCAGGAAATCCCCACGGATACCCGTCCAGCCCTAGGGAGCCGGAGGGTTATGTCGGACTCGAACCGACTAAAACCTGACGGTGTCCTTCGGGACGCCACAAGTGGCAGGGTCGCGGGACCTGCGTGAGCATTACATCGCGCGACCCCGCCGGCGTTGTCCGGTGTGGAGCCGGACCCGATCCCGAGCTAAGGCGGAGGAGGGATTCTCCGCCCGACTACATTGCGAGAGGCGCGCAGGACACGCGCACACCATCTCGAGGCCCCAAGTGACGGGACGGCGAAGCCCTAGCTTGCCGCCCCAAGGCCTCTAGGTGGGGGGGAGGAGGCCACGATAGGCCCTCCTCCTGGCCCCAGCTCTCCGGCGGCGGATTCGATGCGAAGAAGGGTCCATCTCCCGCTCCCTCTCCGCCGCCTCCTTCTGCGACATCACCAGTTCGCAGAAGGTTAGAGCCGCCTGCCATGCCTCATCGTCACCGACAATAGACTCTGCTAATGTCGGCAAGGAGAGGGCACTCCCCACCGCTGCGACGAGGTCGCGGCGCTCCTCGGCTCAGGCTGGGCACTCCTCCAGTGTGTGTTGCGCCGTGTCGTCGTCGCAGCCGCAATGATGGCACTCGGTCGTTGGCTCCCGCCCAGCGATCCGGTGCAGGTAGTGGCCGAAGCAGCCATGCCCCGTCAGAACCTGCACCATGCGGTAGCTCAACGACCCCGATCTTCTCTCCGCCCACTGTTCTAGGTGTGGGCGGAACGCCTCGACAGTCCAGCGGCCGGCACTTGGTTCCGCCAGCCGCTCCCGCCACTTGTCCAGCATAGACTGCCGGGCTCGGAGTTTCCACGCCTCTACCTCCCTGGGAGCAGGATCTTGTTGCTGTTGACGGAGGGCCGAGCGCCACTCGTACGTGGACGCATGCACCTCCGCCTCTAGGTCCCAGGGAGGACTTCCTGCTAGGACGCAGGCCGCCTCAAACGATACCGTGCGGTATCCGCGTATCACCCCGATGGCCATCACCCGCTGCGATCTTCGCAGGGGTGCGAAACTAGTGGCCGTCAGGGCTTCCGCCCACACGGGTGCTCCATATAGCGCCATGGAGCGCACTACGCCAAGGTAGAGGCGGCGACGTCCTCCGCCGGGCCCCCCGACGTTCGGCAATAATCTTCTCAAATTGTTTGATGTTTTTATTAGTCGGGGGGCGAGCAGCTTGAAGTGCTCGCGGAAACTCCATCGGCCATCAAGGACGAGCCCAAGGTACTTCATATGGGACTCGACCCCGATGCGAGTGCCACCAATCACGATATGGGACCCCACCAGTGGCGCCTGCCGAGGTCTGTGAAAACAGACCGCCTCGGACTTACTCAGCGCCACCTGGAGCCCCAGCTGTTGAATCCGCCTCACCACCTGCCATACCGACATCGTGGCAAGGCGGGAAGCCTCCCTGTAAGAACTCCCCCGAGTCATTGTCACTTGAGCCGTGACAAGGGTTCCAATCCTGCTTGAACATGTACTAAATGGAAATTAAGTTAAATGAATTTATGAAATGCATCGATTACTACGGGTGAGGGAAAACATCGCAAGAAAACCTACCCGTTCCTCGAACAGGTAATAGTTAGTGCTTGTGAAAGGCGCCATGGTTTACTACCTGTCACATTGAGTACTGACTATCTGATCAATACGTGGGTTCCAGGTAGCAATTACGGTGATGAAAACCTGACTATCTCGCAAGGTTTAATTGTCATGAATGCGTTTGCCTTTTAAATCGAATCAAGTCTACGGACGCGGTCGAACCTACAAGCTTAATATAAACTAAATGTGTTACTGTACGTACTATCCATGAACAGATAGATTATCTTAATACCATGACCTGACATGACAATATCTAGTCTATAACTAGCAAGTTATGGCCTTAAATAGAATGATAACTGCCCCTATTGTCGGCATTTCCTAGAACACTGTTAAGTACTATTAGAAGATCAATGAAACGTATTAGGCGATAGGTTGAATACGCTACTAATATTGCTTTCTATATTAATAATTCCAATTTAAGGTACCTTTTAAACATGCCCACAAGTTTCAAAGTAGAAAGAATTGAATGAACTATCAACAATATGTAAATATATACATACATACAAATCACGCTTGATTCCCTGTAGAGGGGTAGGAAGAGATCACGGATCCGCGTTTGTCCCGATCTTGACAGACCACTTTCACTTGATTGACACTCATACATCTATAGTTTTAAGAGATTCGCAATTTATACTCATGATAATAACTAACGGGACTTATCGCGTAAGTTTTTATATAATATAGTTACCTTTATTATTAACCCTACGTTTCGGCTACGTGTAGCAGCCTTGATCACGGGCGTAACGTAGTCGAAATGTCGGGTTAATAATAAAGATAACTTTATTATATAAAAACTTACGCGATAAGTCCCGTTTAGTTATTAATCACTCATACATCTTCTCATACACACTCGGCGGTTATAGGTACCTGAATAGGTATAACAAAAAATATCAGAAATGCGTCTGAATAATCCAGCGCGTATCCAATTCCAAAAGTGCACGGCATCATTCATACAAATGATTTCAAGTGGAAATCGTTGCAAAGCACCTTCGGTTCGTTGGGGCTTAATCCCGCCGGCTAATGAACCTCGGGCCGTGCCCCGATAAGCGGCTTTCCAATCCATTCCTGCACTCGATCGCTATGACTGCTATGGTCAGAAGGTACTAACATCACGCTTCCAACACGTACGCAGTATGAGGATGTGAAACTGTGGAGATACCCCTAATTAACGTTAAGGCTAATGTACTTTAATCCCTTAGGAGTGGACAGAAAGTCATAGAATATGATATCTCCTAGGTAATGAATTAGTATGAATATTGGAGTTGTGATGTCTTATAGAACATTGGTGACAAGTTGCTAGTCCATCGCCTAATAAATTCCATTTACCCTTAGTACATTTTAGTACATTTATAATTTGCGATCAAGAGCCATGCATCCAATAACAAAAGATATATAGATAATACATGTAAAAGTGTGTATAGAAAATTCATTATAAAAGTAATCTTTGACAGTTGGGATGACGTCTGTCAAAATTGAAATGCGCCATCACGGCGTGGTTCCGTTTCCTTTGAGTTTGGGCGTCGGTCCAAGCGGCCATTGTATTGTGCTGCATTTCCACTTTTCCAGGTGCCTGTCTTCCCGATCCAGGTCAGCCATTGTCCCTGTTGGTCGCATCTGGAGGCCACTATGAATCTTTATGCCACAACCAAAGGGGGATTTTCCTTTGACAAATAGGAAAGTATTCTGTGGTTTGCATACAAAGGTATCAAACGAAACACAGAGTAATACTCTCTTTCCTTTTTTATTTTTAATCCGCTGTCTGTCCAGTTTCATTGTTTGACTCTAAGTAATAGAATTACGAGTATTTGTGATTCTCGAATTATAATACTGCTATATCACCTGATAATATACAATCTGTATTCATTCAATTATCATTACATATTCAAACGTATTTACGCATAAAATTACTTCAGATATAATTGAGGGATGTTCTACTTTGGGTAAACGTTTGGTGCCCGTTTTGTTAATTACTAAGGGATCCATGTTCGAATCATACATACACACCACGCCTGATTCCTTGTAGAGGCGTAGGCGGAGATCACGGATCACTGTCTCGATCCAAATAAACCACTTCCGCTTCTTTGACACTCATACACCTCCTCATACACACTCGGCGGTTATTGGTACTTCTATATATTCTTTTTTAATATGTCGTCTATCTGACTGGCAATTTTAAGGTTTCATTGTATCTGTTACGTGTCTACGGTTACTTTGTACTGAAATATTATTATAAGTTATTGAATCAAAGGCTGGCCTAGTTTAAAAATTTAATTATAAAACTCTGTAACGAACCTTGATACATATTTACAAAAACTCATCTCGAGATTCGCGATTTATACTCATGATTAATAACTAACGGGACTTTCCGCGTAAATTTTTATATAATAAAAATACCTTTATTAACCCGACGTTTTGTCTACGTTGCAGTAGCCACGGCCACAGTTATAATTATCAGTAGCTTCAATTCTCCCACAACAGGAGGCATTTGACCAGATTTCGAACGCAGGTCGACTAAATAAAGTTGGCTTTACACTGTTTGGCGGTTGAATCAGTTTCATTAAGTATACACGTAGTCGTGCTGCCGTGTGCCGCGATATTTATCCACCTTCAACCCATTAACGGGGCAATTGCATTCAATTGCTCGTTTCAGTTTGTACTGTAAATGAATGGTTGCGATTTCGGCATTGTTATAGTATAAAATATAACGTAGAAATAGACGTTGAGTCTAGCCCATGGGGTAATTAATAAGAGGAGTGGGCCTTACGCAATATTTGTATGGAAACTAGCGTGGCATTACGCGGGGTGCAACGAGGTACGCGAGATATTACAACCAATTAAACACGGCATTTTGTGAGACAAAACATAGGTATTGTCTTCCTATTACACATTTTTAGACTCCGCACCAATTAAAACACGCTATTTGGACTCCACACTGCGTAACCGGGACCGCTCCTTTCGCCGGGTCCTCTTTATATTTGGTTCGTGATCCAACCACTACAATCGGGAGATTAAGTATTTTTTTATGTTTATAGTTTTTACACGCCCAACACCCAAGAGATTCTACTGAACCCTAGTACCTTAGTTCATACGGCATGCTGGGAAGAACGGGAGCTAGTTAACATTTTTTTACATCCCATACTAGCACAGGATTTATTAACCGTATATACAGCTGGGAAACGAAGAGAAATCACTTAATATAATATAGTATATTGCTTATTTAATATAATATATTGTTACTGGTACAAGGTTGTGAAATCTGCATAACATATGCAACATATGTTGATTAGCGCAGTCTAGTAAGTAATCCATGACTTTTAATTATATTTTATTAATTAAGCTATGGAATATTGTTACACTATGAAGCATAATACCCACTAATTGCAGTAAGATTGTTGTTGAGACCGTACTCAATTAGAATAGAGAAGAGGGGAGATTGAATGAAATTATTTTCTCAGCTTTTACAACGGTTTGAGGAACTGAACTTCTAATTGGAACGAAGATAACTAAAACGATACGAGGAATAAGATTAACATTAATTAGTTTCAGTATTTTATTAAGAAGTTTCTTGCCTTTATAAATAATTATAATTTAATAATATTTTAGGACACTATTACATCAATTGAACTAGCTCCTCGCTAAGAATATTTAAGACTTGTATTAAGGATATTGTACACACACACACACACACCTATATATATATATATATAAATATATATATATATATATATATATAATCAACAACCAGACTGGAAAGCAGAAGAAAAGCGTAGCGTTCTTAACTCTGCCTACACCGGGAATGGAACCCGGGACCTCACGATTATCGTTCAGGTGGTTAACCAATCGCGCCACGGAAGGCCTGAAAGTCTTTATAAAAATTACCTACATATATTCAAGCCTCTACGTCCCCAACGGGGTAGGCAGACAATATCGATCGCCATCGAACGATCCTGACAAATCTCTCGCTTCACTCACACGCATATAAGGAGATAAGCATAACAAATATGGATGCTAAGATTCATATGCCTTGCGGGGTAGTTAGATAGTTTGACGTATGTACATACATACACATCACCCGTTACCCTGTAGAGGGACAGGCAGAGATCAAGTATCCCATCTGTCTCATTTGAAATGAATATTCAGTATGCGGATGTAGTAAAAGGATGGTTATGTAGGGGATATTATCCTATGCGTATGATTTTAACACTGATGTGCAAACTGATGAAGAATGACCAATAAGTTTAATAAGATATACCATATGCGTATGTAAGAGTATGTGGATTTCAATAAAGCAAAAATAATTTGCTAGTAACAAGAGAAGTAAAGGTTTATAATCTTTGTCTACCTCATAGATAAAGTCGTGCCATCTTTATACGAGTTTATACATAGGGGTTTAGGGATATTTGATAACATACCTCATATATATTATTGAACTATATAACATTTGTTCTTTTTTTCATAGTCTATAAGCTATATACTTTTAATACAAAAGCAGAACAGTAATTTCTTTATAATCAAATTAAAACATCAAACTTTAAGTGCAAATAAAAATTAATTTATACAGAAAATATCCTTGTAGTCATCGCTGTCAGAGGGTGGTAGGGTTCCCAAGACACTGATAGCAACCCCTCTGAATAGTAATGCTAATTTTTTGGGAGAAGAATGCTCCAGCCCTAGGATTAATTTGTACTTGTATAATATGCAAGTTGCAAAAGCAGGGCGTAATTGTACACATTAGTGTCAACGTGAGTGTTTCTTGTAATTCGCAGCAATATTCGCGCGAGTGTCGCAAGTACATAAAACTAGAGTAGCAGACACTTCTACGCCATTTCGCGCGGAAATGTTCCCCCAACACTTTCGGGGACCCCGGTGATTTAGTAGGGAAAAGAAATATAAAGATTAACGGGGAATGTATGTAGTGTAATCTGGATGTGTAGGAGCAATGCTTGGTGCAATTTAGTCGTAAAAGTCGACTAATGTGTTGAGCAGACAATAGAATGCAATATGTTGGAAATTGATTGTTATTGCAATTTAGTCGTTAAAGTCGACTAATGTGTTGAGCAGACAATAGAATGCAATATGTTGGAAATTGATTGTTATTGTTTATATAACACTGTTAAGGAATTATTTCATTTAGTGCGGGAAAACATCGTAAGGAAACCTGCGTATTTTTCGAAATAAGCAATACTAAATATTGATTATTAGGTAAAAAGTAGGTTTGTAGTCACTAAGTTGACAGTGAACATTCAACCTCTGACTACACCGAAAGAGTTGTACAATCGCGAAAACACCATACATAGACATTCACATCCTTTCGGGGTGCGCCTCGGAGACACTATAATATATCCAATGATATATATATATATATATACAGTTAAACAGTTACCAAGGTGATTTCTTCATACCCGAGGTTCTTTCCACCTCGAAAGGAATTAAAGGACGTGAATGCATAATGACGTAAGAATAATGTATGTTCAAAAACTATTGTTCATTGTTGCTGAAACCTGATGTTTATTTATGTAAGTTTTTTATTATCTAATTGTTACCGCCTATCTTATATAGAAGTGGGAGTCATTATTGATTTGTTTACATGTATTACTTATCCAACGTACAGTTTTATATAGTATAATTTATCCGCTCTATTGCCAAAAGTACTCGAGCCTCTGGCAACTTCGCAGGAGTTCATAGTTGAAAGCTAAATGTTAGCTGAAGCTTATGTTATGTTTTACGCAAAATATAAATTAATTTGTTTTATTGAAGTTGTTTCTTTGATTATTGTTTATTTTGATTATAATTGCTTTCTTACTATCCCGTGACAGCTTGGCACGTAAAAAGAATGATAAACAGCTGCCGTTCTTCCCGGCATGTCGTAGAAGGGACTAGGGGTAAATGGAATTGGATTTTCATATGACATCAAAACACCAATATTTATGCTATAATGTACCTAAGAGATACTAAATCTCCAAGGTTCTGTCCACTGTGCATTGAAAGAAAAACGCGTTCACGACCATTAACCCTTGCGGGGTAGTCAGAGGTTCAGGTGTCCATCTCCTCAATTACAAAGGTAATCATTCTATGGCCACCTCGCATCCGAGGTCTAACAAATCATTCGTTACATACTTACATTTACCGACGCCGATTGAACCATACCCAATATAGGCTGCCAGTGAGTATATACTGAGTAAGTTTCCTTGTACAAATTTCCTATTGAAGCGACTGTTCCTCCTTAAGTTAGATTAAGTTATTCAATGTAACGAAACGATTCGTCTGTGTCGTACAGCTTAGTTGGGTTACTTACTTGACTAACGACCTGTACGTACATACATTCACGGCTTTGAATGCCATTTGGGGTGGGCAGAACCAAGGAGATATAATATTTGTACCGGTCTGGGACGTAATAATAATGCTAACTAGCTGTTGTTCTTCCCGGCAGGTCGTAGGAATAGGAAAGGAATAGGGGGTAATGGAATTTACTGGCCGATGTGCTAGCAACCTGTCACCAATGTTCCATATGACAACTTTAATATCCATGCTAAAAAGTGACCTAGGAGATCTTATATCTCGGAGGTTCTGTACACCCCAAAAGGGTTTCAAGGATGTAAATATGAATGTACGTATATATGTAAGTGAAAAACACACTAATAAATCTGTGTATTAAGCTCTGGCGTAAATTTCATATACCCGTATAGTAGTATCAGCTTTCTATTACCGATAATACTTTATAAAGCTTTCGAACTTTTTATATTATAAACATAGGATAGCTTTGACAGTATCATGCAAAGCCTTTGAAAGACTAAAGTTTTCTGTAATGAAGTGTAATCTTATATCAACACTACGACGGTTACATAAAAAAAATTAAATCACATTTTTTACTTTTACATTATTGTTTATTTAGGTGAGCCTGTGACTAAGGAAATCTTCCCTTCAGGCCGCAACTTGTCTTTTTCTCGAAGCATTTTCTTCTCGTACCCATAGATGGAGTAGTAAGGCATGGGAATCACTGTTGAAGATACCGGCAACAAATCTGAAATTAATAAACAAAGCTCAATAAACATATATACATGCATCACACCTTGCCCCCTAAAAAGGGGTAGGCAGGCATTACGATTATTTCCGGACACTTTCATTGACAGTCAAACATTTCTTCATACACACTCGGTGATTATAAGTAATTTATGTAAGGGACTCGTGTCATAGCAATTTTTCTCGTATCCAGTGACTGATTGTTCAATCGTGTTAATTAAGTTGTTGAAACCACTTAGTACTTGAAAGGGAACTGAATCGTATAAAGTTCGATGATTTGTGTATACATACACCCTTTTTTATTGTGGCGGGGTAGTCATATGCTTGATTGCCTATCTCCGAAATTTCAAGGGCATGTTAGGAATATGCCACTCAAAGGCTGCGTTTCACTAGATAGACAGCACCCAACGTGATAGGTAGTCTTATAATAATAGTAATCGTAAAACGCTTGTTTTTATTAATATTCTTGAGTTACAAATACCAAAAATATAAAATTTGAAATATACGAGATCCGTGACTCTGCCTAACCCTCTACAGGGAATCAGGCGTGATGTGTGTATGTATATAATGTATGAAATGAATGTATCGATGATGATGGCTCTCTTAACTGATATATGTTCTTTACATCAATTGCATTAAGTATTAACGCCTATTGACTACAATCATCTCAGTTTATCATACATGTATTTACGTCCTTTAATCCTTTTCGAGGTAGACAGAACATTGGTGACGTAAAACATCTTTTTGGTTACTTAGTAGCATGTTTTTTAGGGTTTTGATGTCATATGGAATATTGGTGACAGGTTGCTAGCCTATCAACCAATATATTCCATACACCTCTAGTCTTTTAGGCAGCTAGTTAGCATTCTTTTTACATCCTAGATTCACACGGGACTAGACAGAGTAGATATTAGTTTTTTTTATTATTGAAATAGAAAGGTTTATGGTTCTTAAGAAATCGAACTTGATGTGTCTACAACAACGATGATTTCTTTTCATTTACACAAAATCGTAGATATTTATATGACTTTTTTCTGTTTTAACTCTTTTCATATGAATTTATAAATACCAAACTTACTTGTTATTATACTTATTAATATATAAATAAAAAAAGGAACAATAAATACAACATTAGAGCCAACTGTGAATTGAATAATATCTTAAGCCTTTTAACAATCGTCAGTAATAGGAACTACATTCACCTTTACACAGAGGTCATGGTCTACACGTTCACTCTATTAATATAGTTTTTAAAATGAACGTATACGTTAATCACGTTCTCTTAGAGATCACGTTTCACAATTAATATCATATTATAGGACACTACTACACTAATTGAACTAGCCCCTTACTAAGTACATGTAAGACTTGTGTTAAGGGTAGTAGTTAAAGGATACATATTTATTGTAGATAGATAAAAATGTATATATATATATATAGCATATATAATCAACGACCAGACTGGAAAGCAGAAAAAAAGTGTAGTTCTTAACTCTGGCTCCACCGGGATTCGAACCCAGGACCTCACGATTAGCAGTCAGGTGACTAACCACTCGCGCCACGGAGGTCGTATTTTTTCCCATATATGAAAAGATATACTATATACCATATATGTATATATATATATATCGAAAACAAAACGCTATAAATATATATACAGCCTTCTTGTACAATATACACACACATCATTAGTATACATAAGTAGGCTGTATACATTTATGAAATAAAAACGCCTAGGTCACATTAATCATTACCAACAGAGCAAACCTCACACAAGAACCATTCCCAGTCGTATTTTAACTTCGCAACCAACATAGGAAGCTTAATAACTGCACATTACACAAACCGGCGTAATTAAAACGAACATCAGACCGAGAAAAGCACTTTAGTATTTTCTAAAAGCACTAACAGACACTGAAAACACTAACCAGGTTTCAAAACATTATCTGTATCCCTCCTGTAGTGGATAGCGGAGCACAGAACGAAACTTAGCACGAGCAAAACCACTGAATTACGCATGTCTTTCAACTATAATTAATCCTATACTATATATCTATAGTACATTTAATACACTTTCGCAATTAATATCAAATACACCTCGTATTACTTGATAGTTCTGGTCGCAGGCAGAGCGAAGTATGGAATGGTAGGTGACACACACTATCAGCGGTTGAACAACTATGATGTCAGATCGAGTCGAGTGTGTTTGTTTAGTCGAGTGCATTAGAAGCGGAAGGGAAGTAAATGTCATTCGGTTCCGTGTTACGTAAGAGGTAAGTAACAACTTGAGGTACTTAGGTGTGAATGATTTCATTATTTAATATACGTACACATAATATATTGGTAAGCTAAGCATAAGTTCTTAATGTTTTGAAGTGTTTTGTAAAAAAAGTACGCTCTGTTGTATTATAACTTACTTGTTATGTATGAGAAGGAATTTATCAGAAGGAATTTATTCTGTTTAATTATAGTTTAGGGGAAGTATAGGTTTATTTATGAGTAAAACTTATAATTAGTACATAACTGTTTGTTTCCTAAATAAGATATACATCACGACCGGTTTTCTTCAGAGGCAGGGAAGGCAGTTTTTTTCCGATCCTGAAGATTTAACTTTAATGTCTTGTACATTAAATTAAATGAACTTTTTATAATCTAATAATTTAATGAACAAGCAAGCAGTTGCACCAGTGTTAACAAACTAGTTATAATGACATCAATACGTTTTTGGCAAATAAGCTTCGACTTATACGGCGTGATAAAGGCGAGGGCGGAGTACCGTAAGACGATCATGTTTGTTTGCAAAAAGCTTTTCTCATAAATACAGACTCTCGCAAACATATTTTGCTTATGAAACCTTAAAAGTAGAGGTAGCTAGGTAAAAGTAGGGTTTGTACTTATCTATCTTATACTACGGTGAGGGAAAACATCGTGAGGAAACCTACCTGTTCTTGGAATAGGTAATAGTTAGTGCTTGTAAATGGC